>JASUUG010000442.1:3742500-4342500 GCA_030449905.1 Luvunga scandens | reverse complement strand
TTTGAGCAGATGAGCCAGAAGAACGTTGTCTCCATGAACGGTTTGATGGTTGGGCTTGTAAGGCAGAACCGTGGAGAACAAGCAACTGAGGTTTTTACGGAGATGAGAAACGTGGTTGATGTAAATCTTGATTCATATCTGGTTTTATTAAGTGCTTTTGCAGAATTTGCTGTGTTGGAGGATGGGAGAAGAAAAGGTAAAGAGGTTCATGGATATCTCATCCGAAGTGGTTTATCTGACATGGTTGCTCTTGGCAATGGACTTGTTAACATGTATGCAAAATGTGGTGCTATTGATGATTCTCAATCAGTATTCAGGTTTATGATTGGAAAAGATTCTGTCTCATGGAATACCATGATATCTGGTCTTGACCAGAATGGGTGTTATGAAGAAGCAATAATGAACTTCTGTGCAATGAGAAGAGATGGATTGATGTCTTCAAATTTTTCACTGATTAGTATTTTAAGTTCATGTGCTAGCTTGGGTTGGATCATGCTTGGACAGCAAATACATGGTGAAGGGCTCAAATTAGGACTTGACTCGAATGTTTCAGTTTCAAATGCTCTTCTTTCTTTGTATGCAGATACAGGATATCTCAGTCGATGCCTCAAAGTTTTCTTCTTGATGCCGGAGCATGATCAAGTTTCATGGAATTCTGTGATTGGAGCATTTGCTGATTCTGAGGCATTAGTTTCTGAAGCTGTAAAATATTACTTGGACATGAGACGAGCTGGATGGAGTCCTAACAGAGTGACCTTCATAAATATTCTTGCAGCAGCGTCTTCTTTATCAATGGGGAAACTTGGGCACCACATACATGGTCAAGTGATTAAATATAATGTAGCAAATGAAACTACCATTGAAAATGCACTTCTGTCATGCTATGGAAAGTGCAGAGAGATGGATGACTGTGAGAAAATCTTTGCTAGGATGTCCGAGAGGAGGGATGACGTTAGTTGGAATTCCATGATTTCGGGGTACATACATAATGAGCTGTTGCCAAAGGCCATGAATTTGGTCTGGTTTATGATGCAGAGAGGTCAGAGATTGGATCATTTCACCTTTGCCACTGTTCTTAGTGCTTGTGCCTCTGTCGCTACATTAGAGCGTGGCATGGAAGTCCATGCTTGTGGAGTAAGAGCTTGGTTAGAATTTGATGTTGTAATTGGGAGTGCACTTGTTGACATGTACTCAAAATGTGGAAGAATAGATTATGCATCAAGATTTTTTGATCTGATGCCAGTAAGGAATGCATATTCTTGGAATTCAATGATATCGGGCTATGCACGTCATGGTCACGCTGACAAGGCTTTAACGCTGTTTTCACAAATGAAGCTAGATGGCCAATTGCCAGATCATGTTACTTTTGTAGGAGTCTTATCTGCTTGTAGCCACGCCAAGTTAGTTGATAAAGGGTTTAAACATTTCAAATCCATGAGTCAAGTATATGGATTGGTTCCCCGGCTGGAACACTTCTCATGCATGGTGGATCTCCTTGGTCGGGCGGGTGAACTTGATAAGATAGAAGAGTTCATCAACAAGATGCCAATCACACCTAACAGTCTCATTTGGAGAACTGTATTAGGGGCTTGCTGCCGAGCAAATTGTCACAAAACAGAGTTAGGGAGGAAGGCTGCTAATATGTTATTTGAGATGGAACCTCAAAATGCTGTGAACTATGTGCTCCTTGCTAACATGTATGCTTCTGGGGGCAAATGGGAATATGTGGCAAAGGCTAGGAAGGCAATGAAGGAGGCAGAAGTGAAGAAAGAAGCCGGGTGTAGTTGGGTCACCATGAAAGATGGTGTCCATGTATTCGTAGCTGGTGATGAATCACACCCAGAGAAAGACTTGATTTACAAGAAACTCAAGGAACTCAACCAAAAGATGAGGGATGCTGGATATGTGCCGCAGACAAAATTTGCACTCTTTGATCTTGAACCTGAGAGTAGGGAAGAACTCCTGAGCTATCACAGTGAGAAAATTGCTGTTGCCTTTGTTCTTACTCGCAATTCAAGACTACCTATCAGAATAATGAAAAATCTTCGAGTTTGTGGTGACTGTCATTCAGCCTTTAAGTTTATATCGAAGATTGTAGGTCGAGAGATAGTACTAAGAGACTCCAACCGATTTCATCACTTCAATGATGGTAAATGCTCATGTGGAGATTACTGGTGATTGACATATGATGATTAGCTGAGGCTGTGGATATAACATATATCAAGGATTAACTTTGGATACTTCAATGTGGAGGATGATGGTACATCCAATCAGCTAGATGATGATGATAGAGTCTATTTAGACCATTTCTGACATGTTCAAATTTTAGATAAAAATACGAATGCCACCTCTATGAAGGATTCTTCTTTCCCTGTTGCATGTTATGATGGTTCATGCAAGACTAGATGAAACTGAATCTTGCTGTACAGAGAATTCCTTGAGGTTGATGCATTTGCATGATTGTATCGATCATTGCTTGTCCACTAAGGAATGTATTGGGATTTGGTGCAGTTTTCTCATAGCCTTAAAACAATTAAACAATTATTGCATATAAGAACTGGGTTCTGGAGCTGGTTCGGACTCGACCCGTAACCCGAACCCGAACCCGGCTTTGTTGACTTACGCCAGATAAATATTTTTAAAAAAATCGTAGATGGAAGACGAACTACCAAAGCAAAAGCAAAAGCAAAAAAGGAATATGATGTGAAGTGAAATTTAAACACCCAGAAACTTAATTTTCGGTGGTAATAATGATCTCATCTCTCAGAATAAATTTTGAATCTTTACATTAAGTATATTGAGAAACACTCGCCGGTAGCTTTAGCAACGCCACATGTGAAAGTGGAATTACTTTTTTATAGCGCTTTTTGTTGTAGTAATTTTTACAGGTACGTGCCATTTTCCTAGTACTTATTTCTCGTCCTAGTTCGTATTTTAATTCATTTTTCGTGATTATAAGTGTCTGATACGAACTGGGTCTGTTTTGTTTTTACTTAAATTTTACATTATGTGACGGTTCGTGGTTAGTCTCTGCTTTGTAATTCTGATCACCAATCAATCGTAAGCTAATATACAGATATTTTATATTAATTGGGACTGTGTTGTTGTTGTTATTATTAATATTATTATTATTTTGGTTGGGGTAATTCTAGTGAGTGGTATATGCTGTGATATGAAAGCACATAACCCAAAATTCGAATTCTTTTTATTAATCTAGTTTCTCAATCTCAAGCTAAATTTAATTTAGCATTTTTCTTTTTTCTCTTTGTTTTTCCGCCATATAATTCTTTACTTGAATTCATTGTATTTTGTTTTCAGCTTCTTTCTTTTATTGTGATTTGAACCACATTGTTTGAGAAAATCTGAAAACTTCTGTTGATGATTGACTAGTGCATAACGGGTTCCGTTTCTTTTGTGGTCTAGGAGATTTTCAATTGCTTGTAATTGATAGAATTTCAAGTGTGAATAAGTGTATTCTTGATAGGAATTTCCCCCCATCCCCAACGAAATTAGATTAGATTTAATATAAGCTTAATTGGTTGCTAAGAAGATTAGGAAAAGAATAAAAGAAACATTTTTTTTTTAAGTTCAATAGTATTAGTTGTTTCAGTTTTCTAATTATATAGAAAAAGCTTTATTCTAGTTTAATATTGTGGGGATTAGTTTAGTTGAAACGTATACGAGTTCTGGGTATTGAATATCCTAATATTTATTGCTTCTTTCTATTTCTGCAGCAACCAAGTGGGGTGTTATGTTTTTTCAATTAGGTAAAATTACTTTCATTTGAGTAGTTTTTGCCATCGATGAATCTAAGAGTCTCAGCAACAACGCTTTTCTTCTCCTGCTTTCCATCAACAATGAAGTGGAGCATTAGGATATAGAGTTGGGATATTTTTTGCATTTTTGCCAGAAACAACAATGAAGCCACCGACTAACATCTGGATTCGACGACAGCAGTGCCCATGTGGAGATTGGAAGTGTTACATCAAGTATGAAGGAGATGATCAGGCATCAACGAGCTCTCAGCAAGAAAAGACTGAGACAACATCATCCTTTTTATCATCAGAGGTTGTTTTCACTCCTTATGTGGGTCAAATATTTAAAAGTGATGATGAGGCTTTTGAATATTACAGCAATTTTGCAAGGAAGAGCGGATTTTCAATTAGAAAAGCACGTTCAACCGAAAGCCAAAATTTAGGGATTTATAGAAGAGATTTTGTTTGTTATCGTTCTGGATTTAATCAACCAAGAAAAAAGGCCAACGTAGAGCACCCCAGAGACCGAAAATCAGTGCGCTGTGGATGTGATGCCAAACTCTATTTGACAAAGGAAATTGTTGATGGTGTCACTCAATGGTATGTCTCACAATTTAGTAATGTTCATAACCATGAATTATTGGAAGATGACCAAGTACGTATGCTTCCTGCATATCGGAAGATACAGGAGGCTGATCAAGAGCGCATTCTTTTACTCTCAAAAGCTGGGTTTCCTGTGAATCGGATAGTGAAGGTTTTGGAGCTAGAAAAGGGAGTTCAACCTGGACAGTTGCCTTTTATAGAGAAAGATGTAAGGAACTTTGTTCGCACTTGTAAGAAGACAGTTCAGGAAAATGATGCTATGCTCACTGAGAAAAGAGAGAATGATACCCTAGAACTTCTTGAGGCCTGCAAGAATATGGCAGAGAGGGATGTGGATTTTGTTTATGACTATACAACCGATGAAAATGAGAAGGTTGAAAATATTGCCTGGTCATTTGGAGACTCCATTCGTGCGTATACACTGTTTGGTGATGTGGTTACTTTTGACACCAGTTATCGCTCTATCACTTACGGATTGCTCCTAGGAGTGTGGTTTGGTATAGATAATCATGGCAAGGCCATTTTCTTTGGTTGTGTGTTGCTGCAAGATGAAAGCTCTCATTCTTTCGCATGGGCTTTACAGGTTTGTGGATTCAAATTCTTGTAAAAAATTCTGCATCAATCTTCATATAACTTTTTATGATTTTCTTCCTTTGAACAGACTTTTGTCCACGTTATGAGAGGAAGACGTCCACAGACAATTCTAACAGATATAGATTTGGGACTTAGAGACAGTATAGCAAGAGAATTGCCAAATACCAAACATGTTGTATGTATATGGCATATTCTTTCCAAATTATCCAGTTGGTTCTCTTCTCTGCTGGGATCACAGTATGAAGAATTTAAAGCTGAGTTTGATATGTTGTGCCGCTTGGAGAGTGTAGAGGATTTTGAGCATCAGTGGAATCATTTTGTTGCTCGTTTTGGTCTTGTTTCAGACAAGCATGTGGCTTTACTCTTCTCATATCGAGCATTCTGGCTATTTTCCTATATTAGAGGTTACTTTCTGGCTCGTATGATGACAGTGGAGTTTTCTCAATCCGTGGAGACATTCTTTAAGAAAATCTTGAGTGAGCAAACATGTTTGCAAGCATTCTTCGAGCAGGTATGTTGGTGATAAGTCTTTGGTTATTTCTAATATTTGCATTGTTTGATATATGTTCTGAATTTTGGTCGCAATCTTGGCAGGTATGTGCTGCTGCCTTCGGAAATTCAACTAGAGAAGGGGCGCAGTATGTGCATACCAAAACATGCATACCTATTGAGGAACATGCACGAAGCATTCTTACACCTTATGCCTTCCGTGTTTTACAACATGAAATCATGCTTTCTACACAGTATGCGGCAACTGAAATGACAAATGGGTCCTATCTGGTGCGACATTACAAAAAAATGGATGGGGAGTATCTTGTGATTTGGATACCTGAAGATGAGCAAATTCATTGTTCATGTAAGGAATTTGAACATTCTGGAATTTTATGCCGACATTCTCTTCGAGTACTGGTAGTGAAGAACTACTTTCAGCTCCCAGAAAAATATCTTCTGCTTCGTTGGCGACTCGAGAATTCCTTAGTTCCTATGGAAGATCTAAATCCACAAAGCAGCAGTGATGAATGTGCTCAAGCCTTTCATTCTCTTGCTGCAGCTCTATTGACAGAGTCAATGATCTCCAAGGAGCGTTTTAGTTATGTTCATAGAGAACTTGCTGGGCTTCTTGATCATGTCCGAAATATGCCAGTGACTAATGAGTTTGTTGTGAATATGCCAGCACATAATGCCAGTGACTAATGAATTTATTGTGAATATGCCAGCTAATAATGCCAGTGAATCTTAGGTTTGGCAAAATATTGAATGGTGGCTAAAATAACTGCACTTGGAAACCGTTTTAGGGACATACAGAAGCTTGAAGAATGGAGAGGTATTGAAGCCATACAACAAGATAAGTGATTACTAATGTGAATAAGTTTTCACTTCCATTTTGGCAAACACGATAGGTTAATACCAAATACAGATTTTTTTTTTTTAATATTGTACTTACAGGCCATCATTGATTTTCTAAAGGTTTTTGTTTTTCAATTTACTGTATTTATTCTCATTCTTTACTAAATGCTTACAAGAAAAATTATGAAAACTGGTCATTGGCTCGAGTAAGATAGAAGGCTTTCTTCAGATGGAAGTGGGATGGTGTTGTTTTGGTTCCTGAAACTTTACGTTGATTTTCAATAATAGTTTCAGTCTTTCCTGATGTTAGGTGTATGTGAATATAAGGAATTCTTGTAAAGTTATCTTTTTCATTAGCATATTATTCCACACGTTTTATTTGTATTTATCTTCCAACTGCTACCTGTATTAAAAGCATTAAAAACGGTTGTCTGCAAAATTTTGATGAGTAATTTACAGTGTTAGAAAATATGTGCTTTACTGGAAGCAAAGTGCAGCCATAAATGTTGATCTTGACTTGATTACTATTTCTGAAATGTATTAGCTGAGAACAGGAATTGATTTTAAAATCAGGAATATGTGTTTTCTTCAGATGCATCTCACTGTTAAGTATCAGTTTATCTTGTATTCAAAGAAGAGGATCCTTGTGATATATTATTTGCTTTGCCATGGTGATGTGTTAGTTAAATATCCATGACCTTGAGTGTTCATGGCTTTATATTATTCTTTATGGAATGAGAACAAAATTTATTTTTTCTCGCGGACGGTTTTTCCTATTTTAGAGATAAAAGGAACTATGTCACAAGTTGCTGTTTCTTACTGTATAAGAATAAAATCCTGAGGACAAGATGCCATAACCAGTTACAATATCTTTTCTGAACAGAGAGTATTTGATCAAGCTTCTATACTTAAGCAACACTCTGTCCAGATTTTTGGGCTGAATCTGTTGTGGGGTCATTTGATGGGGGCAGATCTTATTGATTTGAGCGTGTGTTTGGGTGTAAGGAAACCTAAGGAAGTGGAGACTATTGTTCAATGTCATTATGTTTATGTCATGTTGTCTTCTGTTCTAGTTTTATCACCATCTCTCATTCTCTTTTAAATCATTGCGTGTGCGTGTGGGCATGCATGCATTTTCACTTTCTTCTTGTTCATTGACTTGGAAAATTTTGCAATGTCCTGAAACTTTTAATGATGGGGTCTCAACAACTTATGAATTTCATGAGCGATAAGTGATTCCTGTTTGTTAAATAGTGGGGTTTGTTTGTACCATCTGTCAAATATTCAAGAACAAGATTGCCGTGCAGCTCATTATGTTGTTAAACATGCTGTTTTAAGATAGTGAGAATCTCAAATATTGGTTTGAAGTTGGACCTTTGTGCTTGTGCACAAGTGATTATGCATAATCTGGGCGGCACATCTTGTAGCCCTAAAGATCTTGGGATCTCTCAGTCTGGTTGGAGTGTTGTATCTTTGCACCCCAGACAAAACCTTCAAAAGTGATTGTAGTAGATAAGCACTTTGTTTCAAAAGCTAAAAAAATCTGAGCGACAGATATGACTTAGTAGTGATCACTAGAGAACTAGAATTAACCACGGAAGGGAAAGACTCGGTAACCGTCTATCAAAAGAAAGGGGTCCCACGTGTCTGAAACTTGTCCCAATTTATAGTGTGAACAAGCTGGCAAATTGAATTAATCTATGTACACCAGTATTATCTTCCAAAAGACTCAGAACTCTCGAAGTCAAGTAAAAGCAGCTGCTCAGGATCACAAGCACATGCAAAGTGCAAGATAAAGACTTTTCCATACTTGTTGAAGCTAATATCATATGCATATTTCATCTTCATCCTCATCTCCATATTCATATTCATTCAATTTGTATTTATGTTTGTATCTATATTGGTTAAACTTCTTGGTATCTTAAAGGAGAAATTTTGGACAAGCCCCAAAGAGTGCAATTGAATTTTGGTTATAGACTTGGTGAGCGCGTACTTGAACCTAACTTACGGTACATTGATTAGTATGGCTTGCCCCATTAATTGGGTCATTAATTTGATTTATTACAAGGTTAAACAAGCTTCCCAAAGTCCAAACACGTAATTGCTCATTGTGAATATTGAACAGAACTTGTAAGTGCATCAATTGGAGAGTTAAATTTCTACGTACACCCCAAAAAAAATTGAAAATATGAGAAATAGAACTCCAAACTAAACTAATTAGATTATTAACTTTTGGTCACTAATATTACACCATGATCAACTGTCGAGCTTCAAATTTGATACCTTCTTTCATCTTTCTGATAAATTCATCACATTTCTTGTTTAATTCCTCTGTGGTAAGCAACCCAATTCCTCCTTCATCTTCATCAGCGATCAAAATCTCATATTCTTGTTCTTGGGCTTCTTCTTCATCACCATCATCTTGTGCAACTGGCACAACATTTTCTTCAGCTACCACAACACAAGACCCTTGTTCTGTTTCTTGTGCTTCTTCAACTTCCAGTTGAACTTTTTCCTCTGATAATTTGACAGCTTGCTGCTCACTCTCTTTTTCCTTGGTGGAATTTTTGGCATTAACAAGATCAGTTCCCTTCTCCTCTGGTGATTTGTTGATGACACCAGAGTTCTTGACAATGAAAACTAAAATTCCATTGCAAAGCAAGAACATGTAGTTCTTGTCAATGCTATAGCCACTGAATAATTTGAGAGCAACGGGAATCAGCGAAGAGTATGAAACAACGATGGAAAAGATTGAAACTGGGAGCAAGAACTTGGTTGCCATCTTCATAAAGAAAGATTTGTGACTAAATTTGCCCAAAATTGATCGATGATGATTCATTGCTCTCATATATTCCATTTTGAAGTTGTAAAAATCTAAAGAAAAGGCTCTTCTTTGTGATAGAAAAGTTTACAAGTGGATGAGAGAGGCCTTCTTTTGTGTGAGATTGGCTTTACAATGAGCTAATGTGAATGTGATATGGATTGGTGGGTGTTTATAAAGTTGAGAAACTTTATTGTTTTGTAAATGGGTTTTAATTAACTTTATAATAATTACCCTTGTCTAACAAAAGAAAGGTCTTATAATTTTGATTAGTTTATGCATAGACTCAGACTCAAAGTCAGTCAACTACCGCTTTTGATGAGACGGTACTTTTGTATTTGTATATGACGACGACTACGACTTGGGTCAATTAATGAATAAAACTCAGTCTTACCACGGGAAATTTTTTGGTTTCGTATTAGAGTTGAATTATTGTTATTTTTGAATTATTGATATAATCATCAAACAAATAAAATTCGATTTGTCATTTTGTTATTAGTTAGAGCAGATTGCCGAATGTACAGTTGGGTATGAAAATTTGCCAAATTGGCTTCAAGAGGGAGTCATTTAAAATTTAATTGCACTTAATATGACCCATTACTCAGCTAATTCTTTGTGATTAATAGATTCGTTTAATTGGTTGTTTCATAGTTGAAAATGTTTTTCTTTTTTCCTTCTATCAATGGTAGATCCTTTAAATTAGAATAATTAAGATAGACTTGTACACGACTACCAATATTTTCATGGCTTAATTTCTTGATGGTTGGTCTTTAATTTTGTATTTGTGGTAGGCATGCCTCTTGTTCCAATGTCTTTTATCTTTCCATTAATTGAAATTTAATCAAATTCATGAATCGTCCCATCAAATCGCCAACATTCAAGAATTGCCTTGGAGTTTTTTTGATCTAAAATCTAAACCACATCACATTTCTAAATAACCTAAAGACTTCGAGGCCAACCACGAATACTAAAAATTGACTGATTCTTCATTCCTATTTGCTTTATATACTTTTTTTTTTTTTCACTGCATCTTTTTTTTTAATTCTGGTGAGTAGCAAGTGCAATAATAAAAATAATGGTAAAAATAATAAAGATGACAAATGAAGATGTTAAATGAACAGCCGCAGTAGTTGTTGAACAAATTCTGCTGCGTCAAAATTGGACACTCAGGCCTCGATGGACTTGCGATAGTGAATTGAACCAATCAATACTATAACGACTTGTTTAACAACCATCCAATAAAGGAGCTACACGGTACCCCTTATTTTTGGTAAATTACTTTAGGGTCCCTATTATTTACTGAAAAGTAGAAAAATTAGAAACTTTAACATTTTAACACATAAGTCCAATATATTTCTATTATTTACACTTTGAGCATATTTTTATTATTTATATTTGAATACTAAACCATGGTTCATTATTACAAAATTTTTTACATTGTTATTTGGTCATATTATTATTAATAAATTAAATTTTAATAGTAGATTTAAATTATTTATTATAGATTAAATCTATTTTTATTATATTTTTATATGTTGAAATCGATATTATGTTGTTTTCAAAAAATAAAAAAAAATGCTATGTACCAAAAAGTTTTATAAGTTATTATCCTTATACTATCGTTAATTTTAATAGTCAATTTAGAACAACTGATCAAAATATAAAACTTTAAAATAATTTAAAATTATGTATCAAATCTATGACTATTTAGCTTTTTTAAAAACCCTAGGGACATTAATGTTAAAAACCAAAGAAAATACATCCGTAAAAGTAAAAGCAAGTTGTGTGTTAAATCTAATGGGCAACTCACATATGGACAAAATGGAGGGCACCATGCACCAGGTGCACGGTAGTTGGACCCGTAAAGTAAATGAGTTAATAGTGGAATATAAAATTATTCCACCTAATTTATGCATAAATTTGAAGGGGGAAAAAAAAAATTAAACTGAGATACTATCTTGCCCTTAACCAAAATTTGAGTTAGAAAGGCAAAGACAATAGCTTTGAGTCATTTTAAATTGCGTCTAGAATCTGGACATTTCGTTGGGAAAGCAATAGTTAGAAAATTGGACTGAGTTTTTAAAAGCTTTTAATAAAAATGGACAACGAAGTTTCACCAGCAACTAAAGGCAATTATCAATCAATATAGAAAGCAACCCACCAACTGATTCTTCTTCAACTAAGCTTAACATTTGTCGCATGTCAATCTGTGACCACTTTCTTTTTATTTATTTGGAAATGACAATTTGTCAGAGCAATTCTTCGGCTGACCACAATTTTTTCTTTTTATTTTATGGTGTTACAGAAACGAAGAAAAATGGCAACCAAAATTGAAAGGGCTCCTGCAAATGCAACTCTTATAAAATACAAATCCAATCTTTGTATTGGACTGTCCCATTAGGCCGGGGCACACAAAGCAGCCCAAAACTTGATTTGCACTAATAGCTGCAAGAATGGAGCTTCTAACACCCCTCAGATATCTTTATGACACCCCTTTCTAAATTTTATTCCCTAAAAATACTCCAACTTAATTTATAAAATACTAAATTATAAATTAAAGTCAATCATTTTGTTACTAAATTTCATCAAGAAAAGAATATTTTTTTAATTTTATATTTTTAAATGCATAAAAGTTCTAAAATCTTAAATTATTCTTATCTTGTTACATAATTTCTACTTCAAAAATTTTAAATTCTTAAAAGTTTCTAAAAAAAATTCAATTAAAATTTAAAATATAAATACAAATAATGAAATGAAATGGGTGTGAAAAAATTATTAAAATAATAATTTATTTATGTGTTTAATTGGATCTCCGTTCAAAATAAAAAAAAGAATTAATTTATTTTTAGTTATTTTCGAAATTCCATTTAAAGAAGCGTTTTATAAGAAATTTACCGGGGAGTCAAAAGGCCTAATAAAAATAGAAATCCACTCTTCTGTCAAAGCCCCGCGAAGTAAATTCACTTTAAAACGGCTGGCCCAAAGTTCCCAAAATAATTCAATAATTAGAAAGTCAGCGACAAGAACACCCAAACGACCTTACACGTTTACTCAATTTCAATCAACTTTGAAAAAAATTACGAATTCGTTAAAATGAAAAACTACGTTGCAAAGGAGGTAGCTCACCTTATATATTTTTATTCTGTAAATAGTATTGTTAAAAAATTATATACAATTACCCATAAATTTATATTCGGACACAAGTGGAATTTTCTTTTTCTCTGAAAATAAGTTTTGATTGATTCTATCTTAGCTCAGTCTTAAGCGTTATTTAGTATTTAATAGTATGGCTGGATAGCTGTAGGGAAACATCTATTACTATAGTTAAAAAATTGTGTTGATTTATTCCAACACTTGTATGATAAAAAAAAAAAATATATAATATCTTTATTATTTTTATTAAAATTTTTATTAAAAAATTATATTTACAATACATTAATAATTTTTACTTTGTAGTTACAATCTTTTTTCTTAATACCAAAACAAGCTATTTATTGATACAAGAGGAAAGTTAAAAATAATTGAAAACTGTATAATAATAAGAGATATTTATTTATATAGTGTTATAAATTAGAGGAAGTTACTCTAAGTTTTACAATAAAAATTCTGACACTTTATTAAAGTGTCAAAGAAACTGTTGTGTCATATAATATATCATTACAACATACCATAACAATTTTTTTATATTTTATTAGAGTATGAGAACCTTCACCAAATAAACACATTCGGAAGTTAAAACATGCTTCAATTTAGATAAGAGCCGTCCAATGCCTGGTACAAGTTAGTTATATTTTATAAAACTTTTAAGGAAGTATTTTAAGTCTTAATTTAAGTTTGCATTGTCTATGCATGTTTCAATAACATTTTGTTCTGCTCGGTTGACTTGTAAACTTAAAATTTGTAAATTAGAACAGAATAAAGGAAGAAGAAAAATTCTTGACCTCATAAAACAGATTTGTTTAGTGTATGAAAAATAACCTCAAGGACACTGGCCACATCCTCAATGGAAAGCGCACTTGCTTTTGTAAATTTATTTTATGGGTACAATCTTTATAAATATCTGTAACACAAGGCATAAACGTAATCCATGTACTCACGCTTGTTCAATCTTAACTTCTTCACTCCTCTTGATCGCTAACTGCATGGCTACTGCACATTTGAGTCCTTGTTCTTCTTCATTGAAACATTACAAGACACAACTCTTCAGTGACTTCATTGTTGTCCCAAGAAAATCTTGTTTCTCCGCTTGGGTATCTCAAGTTCAGTCAAGAATCCATGCTAGAAAGCATTTTCAGCTCAAATCCTCTAATGGGCATCCTGTCAATGCTGTTTCTTTGCAAGATAGTGAGTTACTGGTTCCTCTACTGTAGTCTTTTGCTTTCAAGTTCTTTTTTTTTTTTGGGGGTTTATCGTCAGTTATGGTGTATGCAATGTGTAGCTCACTAAAATTCTTTTGTTGTTTAGGCCGAATCAGTATCAGATGGTTTTTAATTCTCATTCAATTGCTTATTCATAAACTGCGTCCAAAATGAATTTCTTATCTTATATGAAGGAAAAAGATTTTTCCTTTTTTGGATAATTGCCAAATGAATTTTTATATGAAGAAAAATTCTTTTGGAAAGAGAGTTTATCAAATTGTAGGCTCATCGATATAGTCACAATCATATGCAATGATTAGATTTTGTCTGCAGTATATCAGTTTTGTTTCTCATTGCTGATTTCTAGCTGCAATTTTGAGTTTAGGTTTGGCTGGAAAACCTCTGGCCAACGATTATTCCGAGCCTCAAGAGATAGAGGCCTCTGTTCCTGCATCATCTGAAAAAGTGGGTTCTACACTCAGCATAACGGTTGTTGGAGCCTCAGGGGACCTTGCAAAGAAGAAGATTTTTCCCGCACTTTTCGCGCTATACTATGAAGACTGTCTACCTGAGGTTCCATGCTTTGTTGCTTCACTAATTTCACTTTTTCCACATGCCTTGATGAATGTTCAATAGCTGATAAGTTCTCTTTTGTCTTCCATTTATCATCCTTATCCAGGATTTTACAGTTTTTGGTTATGCTCGGACTAAATTGACTGATGAAGAGCTGAGGAGCGTGATTAGCAAAACTTTAACTTGTAGAATTGATAAGAAGTATGTAATTTTGCGAAACCCTCACATGTACTTTTTAGCAGACTATGCACTGAGTTTTGTATTTAGTTAGTTGAGGGAACTTACAGGGACAATTGTGAAGACAAAATGGATCAGTTCTTGAAGAGATGTTTTTACCATTCGGGTCTATACAACTCTGAGGAGCATTTTGCAGAATTAGACAGCAAACTGAAAGAGAAAGAGGTAACTAATTGCTTCTTTACCTTTACGAAATTTGTAGTTTTATAGGAACTCTGGAATCATAGATTCTACTAATGCATGTCCAACTAGTAAGTTGTGAGGGTTGATTTTATCATTTTTATTACATCACAAATTAGCCTTGTGAACAGATACTTAAGCCTCGAGATATGATAAAATATTACAGGGAAGGCAAGAGATGTTGATGCCAAATTTTGGCTTCAACAAGCAGATTTATATTTGTGGGAAACTGGTACTCTGCTAATTGATGTTAATTGCTGTCCATCCATTGATGACTCTGATCTCGTTTTGCTAATGGAGAAACTGTCGGGGGCGGCATTATTGCTAGCAAGAAACCTCTGACACTTGAATCAGATTAAAGGGCTTTAATATTAATTTCAAACAATAAAGTATAATAAAATGTTCTTAACTCAACTAACAGATTAATGGTGTAGTTGAATAAATCCTCCTTTGCTTCTTTAAAAGTCCCTCTTTATTTAGAGTTTTCCCTTTATGAATTACTTCACCCGCAATTTTTGGTAATAGTGGAGCCATTGAATCCTTGAACTAACGGAACATTTCATTAACCATCTGTTGGTGGGATTTTGTTTCCATATCCCTTTGAAGTTTTAAATGGTTATTTGATTACTGTGAAGTTTTCCATACTCCCTAATTCTAGAAGGAGGGGTAATAGGGAGAAGGCGTGGGTGAAATCCCATTAGTAAATATAGGTCTCTAGTAACTGTATTGTATCCAAATAAAAACTATTACTAGATTCATTAGGAGGTCTGCTCTGCAATGGACTAAATAACTGACATATTTCTTGTTGTTCCACCAATTGTAAAATAGATTCATGTTTAGGAAGCTAGTTACTAGCCCACTGTGTCAAATTTGATGTTTGTTTATTTTAGATTTATGTTTGTAACCCAATGTAAGAAAATGGTATTTTAGGCTGGAAAGCTATCGAACAGGTTGTTTTACTTATCAATACCTCCGAACATTTTTGTGGATGTGGCAAAATGTGCTAGCCTTAGAGCTTCATCAGCAACTGGTTGGACAAGAGTCATTGTTGAAAAACCATTTGGTCGGGACTCTGAATCTTCTGGCGAGTTAACTAGAAGTTTGAAGCAGTATCTTAGAGAGGATCAAATATTCAGGTTTGACTCTCATTTGCTTCCTTAAAGAAAGACGTGTGGTAATGTTTGACTCTATTGATATCCTTTCAGGATTGACCATTACTTGGGTAAGGAGTTGGTTGAGAATCTATCAGTGCTTCGATTCTCCAATCTTGTTTTCGAGCCTCTATGGTCCAGGAATTATATCCGCAATGTACAATTTATATTTTCTGAAGATTTTGGTACAGAGGGACGAGGGGGGTGAGTTTTATATGTTGCCTGAAGATATTGTTATTATACTAGAAGTTGTTTCAGACACCCAGGTCAGCTGATTTTATTGGTAAATTTTCCAGTTATTTTGATAACTATGGAATCATACGAGATATAATGCAAAATCATCTCTTGCAAATATTGGCTTTATTTGCAATGGAGACTCCCGTCAGCTTAGATGCAGAAGACATTAGAAATGAAAAGGTCCTTTCTTCTACAAATTTTATGAACTAGAATTGTGGTCTCCTTTGTGTACCATTTCTATGATTGCTAGAGATCCTATTTTAAGGTGTACCCACACACCACCATCACCGCCAAAGAAAAATCAAATCCCATGGTGGGTTATGGAAATGCTACACTCCTTGTAATTGTTTAAAGTTAATCATTGACTTTGTTGTGTGTGGCTTCATTCAGGTGAAGGTTCTTAGATCAATGCACCAACTTCTGCTTGAAGATGTAATTGTTGGTCAATACAAGGGCCACAGCAAGGGTAGTAAATCATATCCTGCATATACTGATGACCCAACTGTGCCAAAGGACAGTCTCACGCCAACATTTGCCGCGGCTGCTCTTTTTATCAACAATGCAAGATGGGATGGGGTTCCTTTCCTGATGAAAGCAGGCAAAGCGCTCCATACCAAACGGTAGGCAGTATTTCTTCCCTTTTCATGAGGATCTATTCTTTCACCACATTCTCTTATATTGTAGAATATGCTCAACTGGTTGACTTGAGAATTTTGTGTCAATAAAACTTCAGTGCAGAGATCAGAGTTCAGTTCAGACATGTCCCTGGAAACTTGTACAAGCGGAATTTTGGAACCGACTTAGACAAGGCTACAAATGAGCTTGTGCTCCGACTCCAGCCTGATGAAGCTATATATCTGAAGATCAATAACAAAGTTCCTGGTCTTGGAATGAGATTGGATCGCAGCGACCTTAATTTGCTTTATCGATCAAGGTAAGAGACTATTTAGACAGTTACCTACAAATGATACTTGTAATCTTAATTATGTAATATATGACCTAGAATACTCAATTATGGAGTGGGACTGTGAGTGTCAATTTCATAAAATTTCTCAAGCGTTAAGGCTTTGGATGTTTTTATTCATGTTTTGTAATTATTTTATAGCACATGTAAGGATTGAATTCTGTAATGTTTTATTTTAAAAGAATTTGTATAAAATACTAATTAATATTAAAAGTAAGGGGACTGTACTAATGTTATGTCCTGATCATTTTACCTTAGTAACATCTATCTGTAGACCTGGCCAAATTGATGGAGCAATTGTGCATCTTTATTTTCTTTTGTTCTTCTTCTGGTTTGGAATAGCATTACTTCAATTCTTTAGTTTTGATGTGAAGGTATCCAACAGAAATACCAGATGCATATGAGAGGCTGGTCTTAGATGCAATAGAAGGTGAACGGAGGTTGTTTATTCGGAGTGATGAGCTTGATGCTGCCTGGGCGTTATTTACACCATTACTGAAGGAACTTGAAGAGAAGAAGATTGTTCCAGAGCTCTATCCTTATGGTAGCCGAGGACCAGTTGGAGCACATTATCTTGCTGCCAAGTACAATGTTCGATGGGGAGATCTCAGTGGAGAGGATTCATGAATGGCCAAAAAACTCGGTTATTTTACATGCTCATTCACCATAAACCCATGAAAGGGCTGGTTATATGAACAGCATAGCAGTTACTTGTTCCACTGCCTGGTAATTTGTGCTATTGTGCAATATTCCTTGACCTACATGATGCCCAGGCTTGAATTCTTATGGACAATGTGTCATTTTGTAAGATTGAATGACTTGAATTTGACTGTAAGTTGGTGATCAGTGGAAACAGGATGAATAATAATAGGCATATAAAAGGAAATTTAAGATTTGTGAATAAATGAACTTTGGATCTTTGCAAACTGTCTGGATTTTAGTAATAAGTCGATATATTTGCAGATTCTGGAACTGAGCGAGCCATAAGAGATTTTTGAAAATATAATCGACTTCTTAAGACAGGTGAATTTCTATATTCGGCATTCATTCTTGCCGTCATACTTTGAAAGTAAATCATAAAATTGGAAACTCTTGCCAATATATTTTAGAGTCTTGAAGCACAAACGCCACAAATTTTAAATTCGGCTTGCATAAATTCTTGAATGATGTGGTAGTAACTAGCTAAGCCAAAAGAAAATGGCTTTTCGACTTAATAAAACTGGTTGCTTAATGCCATTGCCAAAATGCCCTTTTAGCAAAGCTGTGAGCGTACAGAGCTGGCGCCACTCTGTCTTTTCATCCTCCTTTGTTATTTTATTTAGTACTCTTACGAGCATATTAGAACTAAATTTGAGTGATTTTAGTATATGTTTGATGTGCCTGTCATCTCAATGATTTATGTATTAATTGATGTTCGATCAGCCACATAGTGATTAACTAATTAATAGGTTTGGCAAACAATTACATGCAAACATTTTTTAGATTAAAGACCAATTCGATAATGTTATAGTTTTTAAAATAATAATTATTAGTTGTCTTATAGATATAATTAGTTGTAAAGAAAATTAGTCAAAGGCTTAATGTATTTTATTTTTAAAAGTGTGTAGTAAATTAGTTAAGTAGTTATTTATATTTGGTAAATCTCATTTTTAAAATACTAACAGAATATAAATGACTTAAATAGACATAAATTTATCAAATTTATTTATGCGAGCATTTATTTTATAATAATATGTGTCTATAATAATATTTTTATGTGCATATAGAATATTTGGTAACTAAAAAAAGTTAATTGTATTTATTTTGTTATCTCAAAATAATTCGAAACAATAATAATTTCTTTAAATGTAATGATTTTATTTCCTAATTGAATAAAAGATAATTTAGGATTTTTATAATATATGTTAGGATACATATGAAATTGTTTAAATATGAAACTGATTCTCAAAATCAATTTTGAAAATCTACTCTTTTCTTATTTTTTAAAATTTATTATAGGATAAGGTGATTTTGTCAAAAATAATTTTAAAACAAATTTATTAAGCACTAAAATTAACTTTTAACTTTTTAAAAATCACTTTTAAATTTCTTAAAAACAATTTCAAGCGAGCCCCAAGTGTGAAATCATAATAATAGCACGAAAATATAAATGAGATTTATTGGGATCGGAAGAAAAAGAAAAAATTTCTGCATGATTCTTAAAGGCTTTACAGAGTAATTCATAAAATAAACAAATAAATAAAAGCTAATTAATTACAATCTGTGCCCATGCCTCCTCCTCCTTCCATTACTTTCCGGTTGCAGTCGAAAAGTCTTTGTGAGCCATTCATACTTTCTTGCGCAGAAGATGTGCCCAAGTACTACTCCTATTATTGTCCCACTGGTATACCCTGCTAGAACTATCTTCCACCCAAATGCAAGTACAGATTCTGAGGGTGGATCATCATCTGCTGGTGAGGCCGCGGAGTTTTCACATTTTCTAGACAAAGGTTCTCCACACAATCCTGGATTTCCAGCAAACGAATCATTTGTGAATGTGCTGAACTGCGTCCCTTGTGGTATTGCTCCTGTAAGATGGTTGTGCGACACATCAAAGAATGCAATGGATGTGAGCTCTGCTAGTTCCTGAGGGATTTGTCCTGTGAGCTTGTTACTAGAGAGGTCTAATGACTCTATCACCGTTAGGTTACTCAAAGTTGTTGGAATGTACCCTCGGAGATTGTTGTTGGAAAGGTTGAGATTCCGAAGCCCCTTTAAACTGGCGATTGATGTTGGAATCTCTCCAACAAAATTGTTGTCGGAGAGAATAATGGCTGTGATCAAATTTGACAGCTTGGGATATTCTATCTCTGTGCCTTTGTTACTCAATATTAGTGAGTAATCAGTGGAACCATAGTTGGTAAACGCAGGTAAATCATGCGGCAGCAGTTCAACTTGCAAATATGTTAGCTTACTTGCTTTGAGATCTTTCATGGCATTCCAGCAGTAGAAGTGCTTTGACGGAAGATTACCTGTAAACCTATTATGAGAGAGATCAATGATGCGCAGCTTGGGAAACTCAAAGCCTGATTGAGGTTCCTCTATTTTTCCATGAAAGTTGTTGAATCTCAAAATGAGTACCTCTAGCTCTGGAAGAGTTCCCAACCAAGAAGGGAAGACATCAGTGATCCGGTTATCCCCAAGATTAAGAAATTTTAGCTCCACACAATTGGCCAGGGATTTAGGCACTCCTCCTTGCAATGAATTGTTGCTAAAATCAATCATCCTCAGATTTGTTCCGTTGACGAAGGTTTGAGGAATGACTCCATGAAAGTTGTTAGCTTGCATTTTTAATACTGACAACTCAACACTGAAGTTGCCCAAACATTCGGGAAGCACGCCACTGAAGTTGTTGTAAGAGAAATCAAGAGCGTAAAGACCATTCAAACTGCATATTTGGAGTGGAATTTCCCCTGTCAACTGATTGTTTGAAACTAGATAGGAATAGATAGACACCGATGATGGAACTGGGAGTGGTCCTTTCAGCTTATTAAAACTAAGGTCTAAAGTATTCATTTTAGACCATAGAAGAATAAAGAGATCCTGCTCGAAGCCTGTCAACCGATTGTGAGAAAAGTTCAAATATTCCAAAGTATTTGTGCTTACATTTAACAACCATTTAGGTACTTGGCCAGCTATCTCGTTGGAGGAAAGATCCAGAGATATCAATTGATCTTGGTTGTGCAAAAAATATGGGAACTCGCTAAGGTTGCATGAACTGAACCCTATTACAGTGAAGTTTGACAAATTGGTGTTAACAATGGTTCCACTGAGCAATGACAACCTGTTTGACGAGAGAACTAATGCTGTTAAAGATTTCAAGTTAAGAAGGACCATGTTTAGATCCACTGTGCCACTCAAATTGTTGTCGGAAAGGTCAAGCGCTTGAAGATTCCTTAGCTCAAAGATAGAGCTAGGAACAGAGCCTTCCAATTGATTCTCCGCCAAACGCAGAATCCGCAATTGGGTTAGCTTTCTAATTTCAACTGGAATATGCCCCGTCAGTTGATTATTATGTAAGTACAGAGTTGATAATTTGTTCAGGTTCATCAAGCAAAACGGGATTGGACCAGTTAGCTGGTTAAGAGCCAAATTTAATTGAGTAAGTTGTGTTAGATTGGAGAGCAGACATAAGATCTCACCAGTTAAGTTGCCCAGTGAAAGGTCCAAATAAGTGAGTTGGTTAAGTTTGGTGATCCAAGACAACGAATAAGAGTTCTGTTCGGAAAAATTTTTCTCAGAAATTGTTAAAGAATTCATCTGTGTAAGGTTACCAAGTGAATCCGGAACTTTGCCTGAGAAGTTGCATAAAATGATTTCTAGTGTTTTCAAAGAAGAAAGTTTTCCAAGGGAAGGAGGCAACTCACCCGAAAAATCATTACCAGAAAGGTATAGGTGGTTGAGTTTAGTAAGATTACCAAGTGAAGGAGGAAGTTTTCCTGAAAATGAGCAACCTCTGATACCCAAGGAATATAACGATTCAAGGTTCTCTATTGAATCTGGAATCTTACCTGAAAATCTCGTATGTGAAAGTCTCAAATCTACGAGGACACTGCTATTCTGAAATTCAGGCAAATACCCGGTGAGATAGCGATTGTAAGTCAGAGTGAGAAATGCAAGTTCGGGTAACTGGAAAATCTCTGCAGGGAATTCACCTTTCAATAGGCAATCAGTGAGAGATAAGAAAAACAAAGATGATAAATTTGCCAATGCATGAGGAACTGTAGAAGCAATATTGACTTGTCCAAGGTGAAGTACTTTCAGGTTGGCTAACTTCTCAGCTAGATTTGCTAGACTCGGGTTTTGGAGCTTCAAATGAAAATTATTAAATGATAGATCAAGACTCTCCAACTTGGAGAGCTCCAGCAACTCTGCGGGTATTTGACCAGAAAACGAAGAATTAGAGAGAGATAGAGCAGTTAGTCTTGACAGGTTCTTGATTTCTGAAGGAATTTCAGAAAAATTAAAGTGGTTATTGGAGAGAACAAGCCATTCTAGACGGACAAGTTGAAAGAGGCTGCTGCTAGAGTTGATCGAACCATAGAGGCAACTGCTTGTGAGATCAAGCCTGATCACATGTCCAGTGTCTTCGTTGCATTTGATGCCGTCCCATAAGCAGCAGTCGCTATTTTCTTTTTCCTCGTTCCATGATGCAACCTTGGGATAAGCTGAAGGATAATCATCAAAAGAACACTGAACGACCGTAAGGCTTTGCTTGAATTGCAATAAGGCAGAACGCTCGTCGTCATGGCAGGGTGGCTGCAAGCCAGCAAGGGTGTGCTGAAACATTGAGGGCAGAAGAAGATGTGCATTAAAGTGAAGAAAAATAAGAATAACCCCATAGTTTCTCATTAAACACAATTCCTTTTAAAACTCTCTATGATAGGAAGGCTGGAGGATTTTGCTTTGAGGGTCATGCACAGAATTGAGATGTTTTTATAGGCGGCGCCAAATGTGATGTTAATGGGATTAACTCACAATCAAATCCTTTTTTAGGATTAAAAAAATTTAGGTTCTTTTTGAGTGTCGTATTCTTTCTATTCGGCTATTGACCATGCTTTTGTCCATACTATCAAGAGGAGTTAGCATCAACCCAAATGGCTTTAGAGTATTGACCCCAAAACTTGGTTGGAACAAAATTATGCCGTTCTTTTAAGTAAATTTTAGGATTTTTCTATGTGTTGTATCTAGGGAATTAAAAAAAAAAGTGTGGGTTTGTGGATGCAAATGTTGGAATAGAGAGCGTTGCGTTGGGTTCAAAAGAAAGCTAGTCACGTAATTGGTTTTTTTTTGTTAGTATAATTCTGTGAATTTGGCAAAATCGATTTGTAAAAAAACATGAAAACAAGCCCTTAGTCCAAAACATCATATAAATTATGAAAAAAGTTATATAAATATATTATTATGGGGTGGACAAAGTAGAAAGATTACATTAAAAGGAAAAAAAAAAGTAAAATAAAAAGAAAACCAATCCCAGCGTTTCTTCCTTGCCGGCTATGAACCATGCTTTTGTCTACACTGAATTATCCATGATACCTAACAACATGCATTCTTTATTTTTAATGGTCAATTTTGTGCACAAGAATTAAGTAATAAGTAATATAGACAAATTAAGTTGATCACACCATCTTATTGTGTTAGCCATAATCTTAACCAGAAATTAAAAGCACGGCAGTTTTAGTTAAAATTAAGGTTGCTTAATTTCTTAGATTGAATAATTATAATAACAACAAGCCATCTTTTCAAATTAACGAAGACAACTGGATGTTTGATTCCATTGGAGAGTCAAACATTGATCTTCAACATCAACTTAATGATTGGGATTAAAACTTAAAACTTTACCCATTTGCCAAAGCTTTGAAAGGCACGGCAAATTTTAGCTAAAATTAAGGTTGCTTAATTTCTTAGATAATGTTAATAATTATAATAACAACCAAGCCAAGAGAAAATGGCTTTTCAAATTAACGAAGACAACTGGATGCACTACTATTGCATGCATTGATAAAATGTGCTTTTGGTAATGGAGAGTCAAACATTGATCTTCATTACATCAACTTAATGATTGGGATTAAAACTTAAAACTTTACCCATTTGCCAAAGCTTTGAAAGCTGGTGCTGCTCTGAAAAAGTAGTAAATATTTTTGTGAAAATTAAGAAAGTTGTATAATCTCTGCGGTTGGGAGTGTGATAGACAAAGGTACGGTAAGTAGTCTTCAATTTCATTTCATTTGATTTATCCAATAGTCAAAAGTGTTTATTTAATTTCATAAATTTTTTTAATTTAGCATTGTTTAGTCATATATTGAGTAGAATTTTTAGGGATAATCTATTTTGCCTCTATTAATAAAAGTTTAAATTTTATGATTTTGGAAGTAGAGGTTGTAATTTTTTTTAAAGAGTTAAACCATCTAAGGTATTATTAATTTATTTAATAATTTTATTTGATTCCTTCATAATACAATTTTAAAAAAAACTTGTTTATTAAAATAATTGTATAATTTTTTTAAAAAGTTCTCATTGATGGCCAAACAACTCAAATATTTTTGGTAATTACTCTTTTCATTTGGTAATGTAAAAGCTCTGATTAAATAATTTCTATTTGAGAAATTTTACCAAACCGAGCCTAAAATAAGCAACACTCATGTTTAATATGTTTTTACGTTTCAACAACTTGTTAAAGGTATTTCTATTTCAAATCACTTTTGTGCCACTTCTAACTTTGTGATTGAATTTCAATGATAGTTAATATTCACCAATTATCTTATTGGAGCATATTTGATAACTAATGATTTTGTTTTACGGTACTCACCCCTATATAAGTTTTTTTTTTATGCTTAAAAAACTTAATTCTATTTACATTGTTAGAGAACTCTTTGAGAAATTAATTCCTAATTTTAAGCCATTCCTTAACTAATTTCGATGTTATTGCCCCAGAAAGCTAGAAAATATATGGAAATTATGAAAAGTAAAACACAAAAGATTCCCAGACCTTTGTGCTGATGCCAAAATCCTAAGACCTGATCATCCGTTATATGATATTTTTGCAAATCATATCCTTTCAAATTTGGAAAAAGAGTGATGAGGCAAGGCGTAGCGGAAGCAAAAATTGAAAGGGAAGGAAAACTAGATATCATTTTAGTACTGGATTAAGCCAACGTGATTAGTTTACGCTCTAATCGAAGCATGATTAGATCTCGTTCTAACCAAAACGACTCAATGAGATTTTTAATAACGCGTAATGCGAGATTAGATGACGCTCTAATCCAAACAATTTTACAAGAAAGATTTTGATAGATAATCTCGAGGAAATTATAAAATAGAATTTTATTGAATAATTGAATCTGAAGTCCTTCAAATAAGTACAAAACCTCTCTATTTATAATAAAGCAAACCCACTTCCCTAAGTTAACTTAAAAAGGAAAACTAAATCACAATTATAATGTAAATAAAAGAATAGGACACATATCATAATCGACTCAAATTAAAATAGAAAGTCCTAAAATAATAAATTTCTAAAATCTTAAAATTTCTAAAATAATGTCCTACATCAGTCTCCCCTTTTTGAAAGAAACTTGTCTTCAAGTTTGAATATAGTTTGAAGGGTGAAACTTGCAGTGTAAAACCAAATCATCTTGTAATTCGAACTACGGTCTTTCTCATCAATCTTTCTCGAGACTTTGAAGAATCAATACTTCATCAACTTCCTTCGCTTGTACATTCTTTGAGGCGATAAAGACTTCCAAGATCAAACAATGATTAAATAACTCTTGCTCTTCCCCAAGTCTTGCTTAATGTGCTCTCCAATAAATTTCACCTTTTTAATCAAATCCTCTTCAAGCATAATCTTCTTATCTTCAATGTGAATAGGTAAAACCATTTCAATCATTTCAGCTTCTTCAACTTGATTTTGCTGCACAATCTCGAGCGTGCTATTAAGCTCAATGCACAAATCAAGAGTAGGTTGTTCTTCTTTAAAAATCTCATATAGAAAAAAATTTCATCATCTTCAACACTTGTCTTCTCTTCCAATGAAACATCATGCATGTTCTCACACGGATTGCCAGATTGAAATTTTAAATCGATACTAAATTGTACTTTTTCTGATAACTTCTTACATGAGTCTTCTTTCTAATGATAGGTGAACTTAATGGTGCATTTTTAGGCACTATCATAGAGACAGACCATTGCTTGGTTAGATCTTCGACAATTTCTTTAATCACATCATCTAAGCTGCTTTTTGGTCGTTGCACTTCGATTTGCTTGGCTAATTGAATTGCATGTTGTAAAGTATCGATAATGTATGTAGGCATCATTTCTTAGATATGTAAATCAAGCCCTTTCACAAATCCTATAACTATATTTTCTTCAAGCTCATAATAATAATTGCATCCATAAAGTTGTTTAAATTCATAAGCGTAAGCAGAAACGGATCTCGTACCTTATTGTACCAAATAATAATCAAGATGGATAAATTTAGAACGTAAAATGCACTTCATACAGTTCCATGATTGAATTTTGCATTTTCCTTTGTCAAGTCGAGAAGCTTACAACTCATCCCACTATTCTGAAACACTTATGCTTAATCTACTAGTAGCAAACGATACTTGTTCTTCTTTAGGAGTGCGCCAAAATAAAATCCAGTGATCAATCTTGTCCAACCAATCAAGAAACTTGTTTGGACGAGTGTATGCAAATAATTCCAGTACATGACAAATAGGAGAGCAAGGATGGTAATTTACCATTTATGGTCAATTTTCACATAATGGCAAAACCACAATTAAGACTCAACTCTCGGGTTCAGTATGGTCGTGATTTGGAATGAATATGGTAAGAAATGGTGGTTTTAAAAGAGTTGGAGGCTAAACTAAAAATTAAATAAAATTTTAGGTAAAACGTTAATTAAGTAAAAGTTTAGGTTTTCCTGGTGGTAGTGGTCGGAAATCCGCAAAGATGGGTGAATCTGGAAGATTTAAGGTCGATGAGTGTGATGATGGTGGTGGTTTGTTTGAAAAATAGTGATTTGGCTAGAAAATGGAGATAAAAGTGGCGACTTAGTGTTGGCTTTGATTTTGGCAATGGGTTGGTTGATCGACGGTGGAGAATAATGAAAGAGGTTAAAGTAGTGGAAAAGATTGATTAAGGTCGGTGGTGGCTAAAAAATTGCAGGAGAAATTGGCCAACGACAGTGGTGGCTTTCGTGGTGGTTTAACGGCTATTTTGGCGTGTTTCCAGTGCCTATGGTGGCGGGATGGTGGTGTTTAATGGCAAGGATGGGTCGACGGCGTTTAAGTGTCCGGATAGTGGTGGATGTTGCGAAAGGATGAAGACCAACGGCGAGTTGGTCGTCATGTGGCACTGTAAATGGTGGTTTGCGCTTTTTTTGCTGTTTTTGGTTTTTTTTGGGGAATAAACAGTGATGGATTTGGTATAGGTGTGGGTATTTAGGAAAGCTGTGTAATTGGCACAGAATGGCTCTGATGCCAACTAATGAGGTGAGGCGTAGCGGAAGCGAAAATTAATAGGAAGGAAAACTAGATATTGTTCTAGTATTGGATTAAGCCAATGCGATTAGTTTACGTTTTAATTGAAACGTGATTAGATCTCATTCTAACCAAAACAACTTAATGAGATTTTTAACAACGCGTAATGCGAGATTAGACGCTCTAATCCAAACAACTCTACAAGAGAGATTTTGATAAATAATCCCAAGGGAATTATAAAAGACAATTTTATTGAATAATTGAGTCTGAAGTCCTTTAAATAATTACAAGACCTCTCTATTTATAATAGAACAAACTCACTTTCCTAAATTAACTTAAAAAAAAAATTAAATCACAATTATAATGAAAATAAAAGAATAAGACACATACCATAATTAAAATAAAAAATCTTAAAATAATAAAATTTTAAAATCTTAAAATCTTAAAATATTAAAATAACGTCCCAAAAAAGACGGCTGCACTAATCTTCTACGGCAATCCCTAAGTTATTTTTACAGTCTAGTTAATCTCAATCTATTAGATATCTTCAATTTCAATCCAACTACTGAACTTTAATTTGTGCAGCAATAATAACAAAAGAAAAACCGGCTGAATTGGTTAAGGATAATCGATAGGCAATCGGACCAAACTGTTTTCACCTTTCAACATCGTTCGAGAAGGCCAAAATCACTGAGAATTGAAGAGGGAATGATCAAATTTGGGGATTGTGGAGGAGAAAAAAGAGACGGTGCCAAACTGAAACATAATAATCAAGCGAATCCCAATTGATTCGCTTACAACTTGTTGCCGTCGGTGCTCTCTGTTCCTTCATTTCACCTCACTCAACACAAGAAAACTGTTAGCCTCACAGCCTTCAATCAACACACAACAACCCTAAGCCGAAAGTGCAAATCCTGGCGTTGTGGTCATTACTGTATAGAAGTCACGGGATGTTTGAGAAGCTTTGGGATCACATTCAATATGGTAATTCTTCATCAATTGATGTTCGTTTCTCTTTTTCATTTTTAGTCTATATTTATTTGTTTATCTGTAATGGTAATTCCAATCCACATGTGCATTTTCTGGTCATTTATTTGATGCACTATATTTTCCCTTGGCTATTTATGATTTGTGAAGTGATTCTTGTTTGAGAAAATAAGAGATGGGATTTGATTTACATTGTTTTTACAGTTCACAAGCAGAGGGATGTTATTCCTTTGGATGTAAATGGTGATGTTGGGGACTTGGATGATGATAATGAGCATCCGGTGTTTGATTTTAAGGTTTGCATTTGTGTTGTTTACCATTGATGGCTTTAGCTTTTGTGATGGTTTAAGTTATAAAATGAGAATTTTTTATTGCAGCCAATTTAAAACTTCTGTATGTTCAATGAATGCATGTTTGGGAGCATCTTTGAATTCTAAAGAACATTAAATTTTTTCATGTTATTATTTTTTTGATATTGATAAGCTCTTAAACGAAGTTGTAGGAAAATCACAAGTAATCCTTGATAAGAATTCAGCAGAAAAATAAATATTGCTTTGCTTTTCTTTTCTTTTTTCTTCCCCTACTTTCTCTGATAATGTAGTTGATTACTTTTTTCTTTTCCCAAATCAATAATTATTGATGGGTTTGTTTACTAAACAAGGTTTGTCCACATAAAGTGACATATTTTTAAGATCACAAACATTTCGTTGTTCCAACTATATGCTGCATACAGGATGATGAAGATGATGATGTCAATGATGCTCGAGATACCGGAATGGCTGCTAAGAAATATGGAATTTGAAATGTGTTCCATTTAGTAGTACTTCCTTGAATGCTATCATAAATTTGGAGCTTCTTTAATTTATTCTGCATTTTGCTAATTGTTGGTTTGCATTGGTTACATGCCTGTATGAAAAATTTCTGATTAATAATATATAAAATCATGAAAACATAGGTCCAGTTGTTTTGCTGGTTCCAAGCCCCCAAGAACTCAATCTCATCATTGAGTAATGCCTCTTCCTCGTTTTGTTATTCTTCCTATTATCTGTTTACTTTAGTATTTATTTGATTAATTTCATTTTCTTGTTTCAGATATTTCGTTCTTTTTGTATTTTCCTGCTTTAGGATTTTGATATCCAATTGTTGTTGGTTCTCTTTATTTCCTGTTAATTGTCTTTCTATTTATTTAATCAAGAAATTTTCTATTGTTTGGTTTACAAATTTCTCATTTATGATTCTTACTTGCTTTTTAGTTGATTATTGTCGTCGTCGTCGTTGTTATTATTATTATTTACATTTGTTCATTATTAAGTTGTAATTCATTCTAAAGGTGCATTTTTTCCCAGCATGGGATTATACTTATGTAGTTGAGAAAAAAATTGTTCCCATTCAGTGTATATTGCTTTGCCTTGGAGAAGATTGTGCTCAATCTGAATTTTTTTTTTTTTTGGTTATATATTTTTGAAAGATCTGTGAAAGAATTGTTTTGTGGTTTTTTCTAGTGTCACAAGTACAATTTTCAACTAATTATTTAGCATCATTTTCAAATTTAGTTGGATTTTGTGTTGAAAGTGCATTTTGATCCATTGGTAGTCTATTTATAGTTCAATCTTTTTTTAGGAAATGTACACGTATCAAAATACATTTGCTTACTTCTCAGAGATTATAGGTATCATTCATTATTTTTGTTCTTATATTCTTGCATAAAGGTACCTATTAGTGCTTCAATTGGAACCTTGAGTGTGTTGAGTTGCATTTTCCGCTAATAGATTACATATGCACTTTATATTAGGGCAAGGTTTGTTGACGTTATGTGTTTTCTTGTTCAACCTATGTTGGAAGTACCGATATATGGAAGAATTGCAACACTTGAACTTTTTCGCCTTCATGTGAGTTGACATTTTTTTTATTCTCCTAAGAGTTATACAGTTACAGCTCTGATATTGGTTGTGGTTTGATTTTATTTAATGCAAGTTTATATCAGCGTGAAGCACATGATTTTCTATTTATTGCGACTAAAAGATACAAATTATGTGTTCTTTAGTGGGATGCGTAGTCATCTGAGATCATTATAAGGTTCAAGCATTAGAAAAAAATAAAAAATGAGTGACAATTAGCTTTCATCCTTTGATTAACAGATGTTTGACATTGTTTAAGCTCATGTTAAAAAGGGATACATTAGCAATGGCCACGAATTTGGGATTCTTGGCAACTGTGGGAAATTTGGTCTCTTATACAGGCTAATAATTTTTGTTTGCTCTTTTTAATTATCATTTGCCTTAGTTTTCCACAATCAATTTTCTATTACAACGGTGACTATCCCCATTGAAACATTCATAAACATCAGAAAGTAGCTTTTGATCTTTTGATATTAATGAGTTTGTAGATTTAGTCTTTTATGTGTGAGAACCGATTAACTGTCTTCTCCCCCCACCCCCTTTTTTTATTTATTGATATCACATATCTGTTGCATTCTTCCACTAATGAAGTTTTGGGCTTATTGTGTAGAGATACAGGAGATGTCTCTGACCGTATAGGCCATCCTACAAATAATGGTCATTTACTTGCACTCATGAATTGTTCTGGTTGTTTTATGTTACAATGCTTTTTTTTCTTTGCCTCTCTCCGTATGGCTGAAATGTTTTCCAGAAAATGTTAATGAAATTTTAGCAAAGGTCATTTCACTTCCGGTTTCACTCTATTTGGATCGTTTCTTCTGCAGATTGGAATAATTGATCCCGATTGTAGATTAATTGGACTCCATTTGTATGATGGGTAAATCAAGGTATGTGGTTTGATGCTTACTCGTCTGTTATGTGCATTCTTTTCTATTTTTATATTTAATTCTTTTTATGCTTAATTTTTATATCAATTGTTTTTTTTATATTTTTTCGCTCATGCCATTCCTTTTTCACAATGAAGGCTAGCTCAAAGAAGCATTTAACATTAGGTAATTCCATTGATTCTTCTTTATGCTTTCAAGTGGAAAAACTTGGCTACTGTATATATTCACTGTGCATTTGTTAGTACTTTCAACACTCCAAATTCATATTTCTTCATCTACACACACTGGTAATAATCAAGTGTATAGTTAGGTATCTGCCTAAGCTGCATTCTAACTTGAAAGTGCTTGCTAGCCTTGATTTAATTCTCTTGTGTGATTGGGTTCAAGCTTATTGAACTGCAAATGGCAAACCTATTATTTGAAGTAGGATATTTCTGATTAAGTCCTTCACAAATTTGCTAATGTTGGATAATGTGGGTTCATTAAGTGGTGGATTGAATATAGCCTCTAAAGCATGCATCGCAGTTGATTTCTATATTAATGTTCTTCTTTTCAATTGAATGTGTATTTCTTGCTTTATCTATTTCCTAGTATCGGTGTAGTTTATTTAAAAAAGTACCCAAAGTAATACATTCTAGATGCTAACCTTTGCTCTTTTTTTTTTCTTTTTTTTTTTCTCCCCCAAGGTTGGAGGAACTTCAGGTCCTAGATATTAAGTTTGTTATGGCTGTGCAAAACCAACAATCGTAGTGTTCTACCAGGTTCATAAATTCTTCACCTTCTTTATTTTTATTTTGGAAATGTGGGTTTTACTTTTCTATTGCATGTACATAACTTTTTTGAAATACTAATTATGCTACCCAAAAGAAGGGGTGAATTGGGTTTTTCAAAAATTAAGCAAATAAAATAACACAACAATTAAAACTAATGTTTTAATAAACTCAAAAGCAATAATTTTAACAAAGCTCGAAATTAAAAAGATAAGGAAAGAGAGATCAAACACGTGATTTTTACGTGGTTCGGCTAACCGTGCCTATGTCCACGCCTCCAAGCTCACCGGGCTTGAGGATTTCACTAAGCAAGCCTCCAAGGCTTCAACAACACTTATAATTGACTTCAAAGGTGTCAATGAACCTTTACAACAAGAGATTATCCCCAATCTCTTAACTCAAGTGTATCCCAACACTTATAATCACTAAAAAATAAAGATTTAAAATCAACCAATCTCTCACACAATCTATATGATTACAATTCAAATCCCAAAGTGTGAATCAATGAAATAAAACAAGTTTAAAGCTTAAAGAGATTGTTTTCTCAGTAGCAAGCTCAAAGATAATTGTTGGATCTCTCTTTATTTGAATTTGATTGAGTTATTTTATAGTTGGAGCTGAAAACTAGCCATTGTTGACTTTCTGAGAATAATCGGATCGCCGTTTACTTCTATCGGTTAACCATTTTGACTTGTCCCAATAGTGTTATGCTTAGATTTTAAATAAACATCTTACCATTTACATTTATCGGATCGCCGTTTGCTTCCAGAAACCTGCAAAACAAACTTAACTTTTTATTTTTGCTAAACGGCTCAAGGTTAAAAAAAAAAATTTCCTTTCTGTAAATTATCGGTTAGCCGTTTTTAAATAAACGGTTCACCGTTAATTTCCATAATCTTCTCAGATAAAACGGTGTATGATTACAAAGACAGTTTTCTCTCTGTAAATTATCGGTTTACCGTTTTCCAATAAACGGTTCATCGTTAATTTCCAAAATCTATATTTTTGGCAACTTTTGTTTAGAAAAAGGTTTTCCAACTCAAGTTAACAACCATTAAGCTTTCTTTAAACATGTCCATGACTTTAAGAAATTCATTTTAATAGCCCCAATATTTTAATCAAGAATATATAAGTTTTGTTATCATCAAAATCAATATTATAAGATCAACATTTTTTATACATTATTCACATTGCCCAATTTTGTGCAATTTTGATCTGGTCACTCTACAGCTCAATGGAGATCCTTATTAGAAGTTGGGTGAGTTGAGGAGGGAAATTATAAGAGTTTGGATATAGCCACAATGGAGAGTCACTTGTGTATGTGAAAAGATTTCATTTGCATAAAAAACACTCTTCCTATTTCATATACCTGTGTCCGACACAGCTAACATGATTCTTTACCTTATTGAATAAATTTCTGAAACATTATGGGTGCTTTGGATTGTTTCACACATTTTAGAGAGTAACATAGAATAATTGCTTTCCTGACAGTTATTATTTTCCAAGCTTCTATACTGTTTAATGGTCATAAATTTGTGTCGTATGTCAAAAGATATCTTTAATGAATTGTGATTGTGTATCAATGCAGGTAGGTCTTACAAAATATTGTTTAGATCTTATATTTCCCTCTTATTGTTTTTGGATAACAAAGATGCTCGGCACGTTAAAACATATGAAGTTGCCCCGAAGGATAAAGATTTTATTGAAAAGCCTTGGTCTCATAATACTCTGGACAATGGGGCTGATTGCCCATACCAGTCACCCCACCTCTCTGTGGTGTCCTTATAATTGGAAAAGATACAATTGTCTATTGTAGTGCCAATGCTTTCAAAGTAATCCCAATCAGACCTATAAGTTATTCCTAGACTTCCCGCCAATTTTATTTAAGCATTGCAACAATATTTTTCTATTTTTCTAAAGAATTGCTAGTGGTAATTGGTTCTGTATGGCTTTTGACTTATTTTCTTTAGCACATTAGACTATCGCGAAAGCTTATGGGAAAGTTGATGGTGATGGTTCTAGACATTTACTCGGTTATCATGTTGGGCTTCTTCACCTCCTGGTCATAACCCATGAGAAAGAAAAGTAAGTGATTTGGTCTCATAATAACTGTCAAATGTTGTAAATCCTGTAGGGAAATGTTATAATTTGAATTAAGCTGATAGTTGAAAAAAGAAAAAAGCTTAGCTCTGACCGTGGACAATTTGTTTTGATGGGATCTCTTGTAAATTGTTCCATTTATTTGTTCTCAGGGATATTGGACTCAAAATTGAGTTTTTGGGCGAAACCTCTATTGCATCTACTATATCATATTTGGATAATGTGGTTGTGTATATTGGCTTAGGCTATGGAGCTTCACTGGTTTGGTGGACATGATGTTTGTACATGTTTGTTCATTTTTCAATGTATGTCTTGAAAATGTTTTCCTGAAGTTTGAAGTAAATTCTGCTTGAATCTTGAGGTACCATTATAACCTGTATATATGTGAAAAATCTATTTTGGGTTTTGCATCTATGTTGTTTTATGGATGGCTGGTATATGAAGAGAAGAATAGTTGCCTTGTGTGCAAATCATACAGGCAATTCATGAACCATGCAATAGTAAGCTTAGAGCTGCAAGTCATATTTAGGATAAAAATTTAATTCACATTATTATTAGTTATTCAGTATTTCGCTCTTTCAAACTAGTACTGCTAACGGTAGGATATTTTATTTATTTGGTAACAATTGAGAATCTATGAGGTACAATTAACTCCATGCATTGCCAAGGAGAGCAGTCGTGGTTAGCAGCAATTGCAGGAAGTAACATTATATACTTCTGCAAATATTTCTGCTTAGGAAATTAACTGACTGTTTTGGTCCACAAATACGATCTGCAACCGACAACATTTATATTAACAAATCAAAATCTGCAAAATTATCATCTATTTCAACATGTTACAAGGTAGTAGTGGCAATAAAATCAAATTTAATACATGGTCCACCACCCAATAACAGCATATGGATCAAGAAAAGTTGAAACTTTTTTGAGCAAAATGCAAGGCATCCAGGTATCAGTTACTCCAACACACTGACATCTGCAAAACCTGAAATTTCAATACGAAAGCAGAATTTCAGTTTCAATGAGCCAATTCTCCACTAATCCTCACTACGAAAATCTTGAAAATACTAATAGACAAGTGAAATGTACGAAATATAAAGTTTATCTTCAGACTTTTTAATAACACAAGAGGTTATCACATCCACTGAGACTGCCAACAAAACAACAACATTAGTTGCCAGGTTCAGGCATACATAAAAGCAAATGAAATACTGATAATTAAAATCAAACTTATAAGAAAAAAGATTGAGCATTCTCAGGGCCGACAATTTAGAATTTCAGTTCATTTTGATATTTATTTAGTTATGTGCTTCTTAAAATCAAGAGTCAGTTTTGAAATCTGTCAAAAATCCAGCCTCCGTAGCAGTAAACTTTGGAAATTTGCACATGAATATTCACGAGTTCAAATCATGTCCAAAATTTCAGATCTTAATTTAAGTTCATTTCAATACTATTACGCTAAGATAAGTAATCCAAATCAAATGCCGCATGGAAGTAATCTCTAAAAAAAAATTCAAGTAACAAATAATATAAAATAAGGAAACCAGCAAAATTAGTCATAAACCCCATCTGATTGCATAGTTTCCAGAACTGGAACATCAAAACATTTACCTATCATTGCTCATAATTTCTCACCAACATTTGTCTATCAATCAGTGAAGTTTTGATGCAACGAAACACAAGGCATAACAGTTGATATGTTGAAATTGAACTCCTAAGTTAATAAATCTCTAAATTAGAACCAACACCTTCCATTTTGATATAGCACAATCGATAAACAATTATCATAATCCCAAGTCACTTAACATGTTAACAAAACCTACTACTCCCATGTATCAGCAACATAAATAATATGAAAAACTATAAACTAATAGTTAGGGCAAAATATTACCTTCTCAATTGAAATTAGTGGATATCAAGCCATTTTTGTACAGACTCAGTAAACTGATCCATTCCCAAAAAGATTTAGCTCCGTCGGTGTAGTAATGCCAATGGATTGACTATTTTTAAGCTATGATCCTGATGCTTGAGTCAGGGTAGGTTCTGAGCTTCCATCGATATATCTGTTGGCCCAAGTGGAGGTATTATGGTTTGATTCTTCCAGGTATTATGGTCTGATTCTTCCAGGCCATTGTTTGACATGAGCTCATTGTAATCATTCTAGCCATATATATTAGTTAGAATTGGTAATGGATTCTTAGTGCAAGTTCTAACCATATGACTAAGGTTGTTACATCGGCTACATTTTCTTTATTTTTTTAGGGCTCTTTTTAAGCTGTCTTGGTGCCCTTTTTGTTAGTACAAGCATAGGGTCTTGAATCAGGTTGGGATTTGCTTGAAAATCTGGTAAACTTGTTCTGTTTGTAGTCAAGGACATAGATTGTACTCGCAATGTCAGGTTGTAGATTCTTGTTGTCACTTCTCTGTAGGCTTCGAGGCTTTGCCTAGCAAAATACTGCAAACCCTTGCATGCTGCATTTACTGACCTTATCCGCGCCAGTTTGCTCATGTACACCTTCTCTGATTGGCCATCATTCCGCGAAGGGTTGTTTAGCTGTGCATTTTGAAGCCACCGCATTAGTTGTATACATTCTGGAATTGATTGAACATCCTTAGCTTTTAAAACAGCAAATGAATGGGAACAAGGTATGCCGAGGCTCTTAAGAAGTTGGCACTGGCATGCAGCAAACTTAGATTGGTGATGGAATATAACCTTCTACTCTTTGTTTGCGTTTCGGAACTCAATGTTGTAAGTACGGTGCTTATGTCATCTACATATCCTTTAATAAAAAGCAATCCCTCCTTATTCAGTTTTGCGTGGACTTTCTCAAACATGGACTTTGCGTAAATTTCCCTAGCTTGCCGCTCATGTGGTCTTAGGTGGGTGCACAATATTGGTGACCCATATGAACTGTCAAAATCATCATTCCCCTCCATCTCTCGCTGTTTGTTCATTAACCTGTCAATTTGATCCACAAATCTATTAATTGTAGTTTTCTACTGACATATTGGTTCGAGAAAGCATTAAATCCTTCGCATCTCTGTGTGCTCCATATTCCTCTTAAAATTTGTCCTTTAAAATAAGGTTTTGCCTATAAATTTTTGTCAAGATACATCTTCTTCACCCATTAGTTGCTTTCAACTTTATGTTTATGCACCATCGCATCTCATTTGTTTTGAAATCTTCGTGGCCATTTGTGTAGAGTATGCAATCATTAAAGTCAACTATGAATTCTGTTTTGCCCACATTTGTTTGTGCATTTTGCTCAAGGTGCCAACAGCATATCCTATGGATTGATTGTGGAAGTGTATTTGAAATTGCTTTGTCTCTGTTCGTCAAAACTGCTTTTGGATGCTTACCCTCCATAACGTCCAAAAATGTCACCAACAACCATGTATAAGCATGTTCAGTTTCTGCAGTCAATAAAGCGAACCCAAAGATTGTTGTTCTGTAGTGGTGGTTAATGCCTACAGTAACAACAAAAGGTTTGTGGTAAGCATTTGTGCAATAAGTTGCGTCAAATACAATAACATCCCCAAATATTGCATAGTCTGCCCTACAACCACCATCACATCAAAAAATTTCACCCAATCTATGTTACTCGTCAATTGTGTACTCGAAATATAAAGAAAGGTCAGAGCTTTTTTTCTCATTAAGATATGCTATGCACGACTCAGAATCAGAATCCTTTAGTTGTTTTCTCCTTTGACTTGCAACCACATTTTCAATATCCCTTCTCATGTAGCCAACCTCACTGTATCCACCAGAACATTGGACCATGTACTCGTGTATTTGAGAAGGCCTAATACCCACACGATGCATTACTGAAGCAGTAGCCAAATCCATTTTAGAAACTTTTATGTGCCCCTGAATGTAGTGAACATGATGCGGTGGGGTCAAGTTATGATTGTGATCTGCATTAAAGATTGTTGAGATCCAAGCACCTTTGTTCTGATCAAACAAAACGTATAGTTCTACCCTGCATCCGGTTCTGGTAACAGGCCTTGCAGCCCTTTTTTCTGTTCATGTTCTGCATATACTTATGAGGCCTAAACCCTTCCTTACTGCATACCCATCTCCTGCACTTCACTTTGCCATTTCTATCAATGCATTTCATATATTTCCTTACTCCAAATCCTTTCAACTTGGCATAACTGAAGTACAAACTCTCCGCCTCATCTTCGGTGGAAAATTGACTTCCTACAGCAAAATGATACTCCAACAAATCATGTGTAGCCTCCAGCCCTGTGTTGCCTGACTGAGGATTAGTAGTTCTTCCATTCGATTGTGGGTTTTCATGTTGCAGATTGGGTTCTGTATGTGTGTGAAACTCTACATTTCACCATCTGCATGTGCATCACATGAAATGCCTTCGTTTGAGATGTAATTTGCCAAATTTATAGAAGCCCCTGTGATGAAAATATTCACACCTCGGGTCATCTTCATAGGGAAAAAATAATTGTTTTTGGACTTGCGTTCATGATTAAAGTTGTAATATAACATGATGATGATTCCTAAATTATTGCATGAACAATGGTATTTATGTAGACTTTAATTGACAATGTAGCTATAAACAAACATACTAGCCATTGTGCGAACAATTGAGGCTATCTGCCATAACAAATTGCCAAAAATCGGTGCCATTGTGCGAACAATTGAGGCTATCTGCCATAACAAATTGCCAAAAATCGGTGTTATCTGCGAAATTAATGTTTTGGATACTTAAGATGTGCGTCCCCAATTGACAAGCATTTTTCAGCATACCAAAATTTAAAACAATTACATAAATTTTTTTAAACCTCAAGCTCAATGCATGTTTAATTGATTAGTCTTCATAAAAAAAATGTGCACCTACCTCGCTTGTTGGAATTAGTTCGTGCTTCGCTATTCTGTCCTCGAATTGTTGAGGATAGGCGGTTCAACAGTCTATCTTTGTAATTTCGTCCAGTAACAGGGTGTTCAATTTTGAACGTGCTTGGCCTTTGTTGTTCTTCTTCATTCCCGCCCTTTTTTATTTATTATTATTATTATTATTATTATTATTTTGTCTATGTTGCACTTTTCAATTCTTAATTTGGTCGTACGGATTGTCTTCTCCCTGAAGACAAAAACAGTTTGCTTGAGATATAGTAAGGCCACTTGAGAATTTCTTCTACAGCCTATGCCACGCTCAACAGCTGGTCCCTCTCACTTCGTCATCCCGATGTCACAATATCTGTCAGAGAGTTTGAGAAGTTTGTGTGATTGATTGACAAGAAGAAAGTTGCGGAAACTAGGAGTGTTCGCCGATCGGATTTTACGGATTAGGTATCAATCCATATCTGATCTACGATTTTACGGATTCTAAATTTTCAATCCAATCCAATCCAATCCACGGATCAATGAAACTCAATCCAAATCTAATCCATACATCTGCGGATCGGATGCGGATTTAACTCAATCCATATCTAATCCACCATTTTGCGGATCTTTTTGCAGACTAAAATTTTTTTTATTTTGTCTAATTCATGAACTAACTAAAAAAAAAAATTTAATATAAAAATAATTTTACTACATATCAAATTCAAAATTAAATAAAATTTAAATAAATTAATTGTTTGAATAAAGCTAGAAAATACATTCAAAGTTTAAAAGTATGACGTACCAAAAAGAAAAAATCTTATTTGTTTAGATCAATATGTGAAAATTAAATGTTTAGAAAGTTATATTTAATTAATTAATTAATTTTTATTTTATATTATTATCAGTAAGTAATAATGCCATATTTACAAGTTTAATTATTTAATTAAATAAATATTTTTTTACGGATTCACGAATTTTTACGGATTTACAGAAGTCAATCCATATCTAATTCACCGATTATGGATTTTTAAAATTTCAATCCAAATCCAATCCATCAATCCACGGATCGAATTTTTATGGATCGAATTTCTACAAATCAGACGGATTAAGCGGATCGGATTGGATTCTGAACACCCCTAGCGGAAACCATGCTTTGTTTTTGCTCGGATGATAGTGGGCAGCACTTGCTTGGACAGTAACTTGTTTCTGTTGTTGACACGTGTTTTCTTTTTTTAATTCATTTGTGCCAACTGAATTTATCCTTATATCCTTAATAACTCTTTGTCCATGAAGCTTTAATTTAGTGAGTTCTCATGAAAAATGCTTTTTTTTTTTTTTTTGTTTTCTTTTTTTACAGAAAAGTCTAACAAAACCCCACTTTAACAGATGACTGTCCTTAAACTTGCTAGACCTCAGAAATTTTTCTTTTCTTTCTGGATGTTACACCAAAAATTATATTTGTGAGCAGATCTAACTTCTAAGGCCTTTTTGAAGGGTTGAAAAATGAGTGATGTGATGCAAATGTTTGGTGGGTATTTTTTATAGGGAAGAATGAAAGTGGTTTGAAGAGTTATGAATGATTAATGGGTGACTGTGGATGTGAGAGTAAGGATAATGACCATTCAAGAAATGGAGAAATCAAGTGCGATCAGTGAGACAAGAAGAGGAGGGCGCGAATGGATGGAGAAAAATCGAGGAAGAGGAGAGGGAAAAAATGGATTGAAGGTTAAATTTGTAATTTCTAAAAAACATTTTGTCATAATGAATACAAATTTGGAGTCTCACGCAACCAAGTGGGGGCGAAAGGACTCGAAATAATAAACTGGACGTGTGTCTACATATAGAGCCGCGGCACCACTGCTCGTTTGGCTGTCGGATTTTGCTGCACCTTCCTTCAATGTAATCTCTCTTCAGATGGTGGGCCAAGCTTGGTACGTAACCATAAGTCAATTTATTCTGTACATTGCTTAGAAATGATGTAGTTGTAGTTCTTTTGCTGTCCATTTGATAACATGTTTTCTTGGACAGGTAGTGTAGAAGAAATTCGTGACTGGGAGGATGGGCAGTGGTGAAAAATGAACTGGCAATCGGATATCTGGGAAAGAATACACACAATCTGAGGATTGAGTGAAACTTGTATCGGTCTCTATGCATGCAAAATTATATATCTCGATTTGATGTATGAGATAGAGCAACTCTTTTTCAAGAATGCAACTCCTTTTATGTTGTGACTATATAAAGCATATGCAAACTTTGTATTAATTATCTTTATTACAACTTTTTTCTTAAAAAAAAATTACAGCTATATGTTTTAATTATATATGTTGGGATATCTTTTAAAGTTATCTAATTTATTCACTTGGATTTTTAATTTCATAGAATTTAGCGCCGAAAAGTATAATACTATAATGTAATGAAAGATTGATACGATAGAATTTAGTAGCAAATATTTCTATTGAAATATTTTTGAAAAAAAAGAATTTTTGACTATTTCAAGAAAGTAAATATTTATTTCCCAAAAATATAAATTTTATAATTACTAAAAAATAGTGTAATGCAACACCAAACATAGTATAATTAAAAGTTGTACAATACAATATAACACCAAACGGTATTTGGAAATCATTATAATACAATGTTAATACAATAAAGCAGCATACAATAAACTTGTATTAAAATAATGCAATATAGTGTAATACAATACAATATATCAAACACACCTTTAGGTCACATTTGGCGCAGATGATTATATTTGACTAATTATTACAATTGGACTGGATTAGATTTAATTTGATTAGCTTGGATTATATAATATTATCTCATGTTTGGTACAATCTTGGATTGGACTACATTAAAGTATATTTGAATAAAATTAAATAGCTTTTAAATTGACATATATATATATATATATATATATATATATATATATATAATTTATGAATATTTAACAATAAAATCTATCGTTGTATTCATATTAGTTTAAAAGACTATTAATTAAAACTAAACATCGAGAAGATTTGTTATTAGGCAATTATAATTATAATAAACAAATTAGTTATTAGGCAATTGTAATTATAATAAAAAAATATAAATTAGATTAGGTTAAATTAAATTAAAAGTTATTTAAATATTTAATTTAATTTGTATTAAATTAAGTTAACTTTTTTTTAAAAAAAAAAAAGATTGCAAATAATTTAAAAGCAACCAATAATATATTAGATATTCAAGTAATAATTAATTAAATAGAAAATTGTTTTTAAATTATATCCTAACTAAACTCATATTTCAATTGGGATTGCTAATCTCATAATTTTAGAACTAAATTTAAATTTAGTCTCATAATCTAATTTAAAGTGGAGCTTGCCAAATATAAAATAATCCCAACAATAGTCCAATCTTATATTTAGTTGTATCTCCCAAACATAGCCTTAGGTTACATGTTTAATTGAATAATGTTCATCCATGGGCAGTGGATGGTCTTTCCAAAAGAAAAAAAAAAAAAAAAAAACTTTTTGTATAAACTTGGCTTAATGCGCAAGTGGTAAAGAAAATAACAGAATGGCGGTGATGGAATTAAGTCCCATAAGAGTAATCTCAACGTCACGCAGGTTATTATTGAAGAGTGCATGACATTAATTAATAAATAATACAATCAAACTGTGGGACTCTTGGCACCCCCAACTTTTTTGTATAATCCTTGTCATTAACATATAAATGAATTGTATGATCCCTAGTAACATCTCTTTTCATGGCCGAACATATCCTTAATTAGAAGTCCTAAGACTCCATGATATTTATAGTAAAAATTTGACCAAGGCCATAGGTCTTGTACGACTCTTTATTCATGTTAGCATATTGCTAAGAAGGAAGATGAAATGAATGTTCCTTGTCATACTTGGATACGTGGAGCAAATTTAAAACAGTCGGAACCAAATAAATACATGGATAAATCATTTGTTTTAGCATGTATTAACATTAAAAAAAATGATATAATCATGTATTGGTTTTGAAATTATTTCAATCGACGCTTCAAAGTTTCTGATCTTTAAAACATGTTTAGATGGATGGAAGTCTTTACTAGGTTTATTTTTTTAAATGACCATGATGAATTAATAGGGCATTATAATACATTTTTGAAGCTTTATAATTATATTATAAAAATAGCACAGGAAAAATAATATATATTGATTACAGTAGGAGGAAAGTTGGCAATATAATAATTATCTCCCATGATAATAATAACTGCAGTAACTTAAACTTAAAAAATAAACTGAATTACAGTAGAAGACATATGAATAAAATAATAATGGCAGGTATAAGTAAAAAGATTTATTGGTTGTACCTAGGGATACAATAAAGAAACTAATTTTAAAAGAAAATAGAATGGTAATTTGATTACAGGAGTTAAGTTGTCCTAATAAATGTTTTTTAATTATAAATACTTATAATTAATTGTTTTGTATTATATAAGGGGTGGAAATACTTATCCGAAAGATGAACTCGGTGCATAAAATTTTTTACCAGATAACTAAAAACTATTAACATTAATTCGAGAAAACGGGAATAAACATGTAAAAGATTAAAAGCTTAAACATACATGCAATCAACTTCAAAATATTGCTTCAAGTAATGAATATGGAAAATATGTAAATATTCTTCATATTCGACGTAGATTATGCACTCAAAACGGAGGACAAGATTAAGGGCATTGATTAAATATTTTTAATAGTATGTGCTAAAATGAATTGTGTTCGAATAGTAAGGGGTTACTCACAATTCACCGATTATTATAGTCGTCTTATAATAAAAAAAAATATTTTAAAAAGAATCATTGTAACATTTTCTGAAAATGGCTCTCAAGCAACAACCTTGGGACAATCAGCCCCATTCATGGAGCAAATAACATTACTTATAACATTAACTAAGTTCCGCTAGATGTTACATAAGTGATTCGAGTTTCATACTACATGCAAATACATAGCAACATCCATCCCACCACAAAAAGTTAATATATGAACATTTCGAACAGCCATCTATTCATGGAGCAAAAAGTAGATCAATCTGGTATGAGCCATGTGGGGAGATCTTTGGTATACACATTGCTAGGTCCATTTGCCTCAAGTACAGGAATGTTAAGATCTAGAAGTGCATCTGTCAGTGTATAGAGATTCATAGAATCTATTCCGTCCCTTTCGCTTGAGGAGGAATTAATGGACTCTTCGAACACTTACACACTTACGGGTCATAATCAAGAACAATGTTTTCTAGTGTCATATGCATGACTGGAAATCCCTCAAGAAAGTGTTTGATCGTCTGGTTCCAAATATCCCTATCATCTTTGACTTTAACAAACTGATTGTCCCAAGGTTGAACTAGAGTAAGCCTGAACTGCTCATTCGACAAAGTGCGCCGATAGAGAGTATTGGCGACCAGACCGAACCAAGTCCATTGTTCTAAATACACTACCAATATAGTGTTTGTCCCCGTCATAGTTAACAAATACTAGAACAGATTCATTCATGTCATCCATCTGAACATGAATTTCAATACCCACAGATGATTCTTTACAGGTTAAGGGTTTAAAGTGCAGCACATATATGATATACAAAGCGCGTAAGAGAAATTTGAAAAAGAAATGAAGCTTACAACAATGAACTTGCTTGCTGTAATGACCAAAGTTTATTTTTTTTATACGACTGGATAGATCAATAGAAGTAAACTTACTTGGGCTTATTCGTTTCTTTTATTTGGAGTTGATGGTGAAAACGAAACTGGTGACATAAAAAAATAAATTTTTTCTAACTTTTTTTTACTTTCAACAATGGATTGGTAGAGTGAAAAATGAAACGAGTGGTTGGGAGCACTGAACATAATTTTAGTGGGTGAAAGGTGGAATGTCCTTGGGTCAGTTTTGAAATTGTCAAATCATTTGACTATTTGAAGTTTCAGGGAAGGGACTTGCCTATACTATGCCGATATTTTTTACCAACTAACCCAAAAAAATAATTCCCTTTGTGAAATTAGTTTATCACAGTAGAGATAAATTAAACTGACCTCACTGAATCATGAAAAAAATGAATAAATAAATAAAAAGGCACGACTGAGTAAAGATTCTTAAAAAAATTAAAAACTCTAACAATGTTTCAAATCTATCGTCAGGCTATTTACAACTATACAATAACGAAGAATTATTCTTAATTTCTTATTTGTCACTAAACATTAAACAAGGTAAATTTCTATTAAATCTTAACAATAACAACCAAAAGGTTATTGTTAAGCTGGTCAAATTATCCCCATCTCGTCACTTATTAAATGAAACTCACCAACAACAGCATGGCCTCTCACAACCTTCCTTGTTCAAGTCACATCGCATAAGGGATGTGGCAACTGTTTGCTCAAGCATTAAATGGTTAAACCTGACGCGTGGGGGAATGCTTTATGAAGAAGAAATCGTTGATATATTGTTTAAGTTTTTTTTTTTGAATCGTACTGTACATTAGGAAATTTCATTATAACCTTCAGTGGGGGTCTCTCCAAAAATCCCACTCGTGAAATTCATGCGTAAGTGATTTGTTTAATGTTATTTCAAAACATTTTGCAGCCTACTGTTGACATATTGAAGAAGTCACTTTACAGATGCTTGCTTCCAGCCATATATGTGAGTGTGGTGATTTGCATAAAAACTTAATAATAATCATGAATTTCTCATAAAATCCATTAATGAAATTGAACATAATTACAATTCTACTTTAAGGGTCCGCCTATGTTACCGCTGTTGTAACATACAACAGTTTTTTATTTTTTTTATTTTACTGTTGGATTTAACTCAAAACAACTGCAATGGTTAAGATTTTTCTGTTGGGTTATTAACATTATACTCCTTAATGTTTGCTACAAAATTACAAAAGTAACAAAGTTTAAAATATTGACACACAAGTCCATAAATTTACAATTTATTATTCAATAATATTAAAACATTTTAATTATATTAAAACATTTTAATTATATTAAAATTATAATTAAATATTGTATTACTTAATTATATTATAACATTTAATAAGTAAAAATTGATTATTATTTAATAAGCTAATATAACTAATAATAGATACTTAAATATTATATAAAAATAAAATTATAACCAATATTACATTATTTAATTATATTATAGTAATTAATATATAAAATTGATTATTATTATTAAATCATTTAATATAACTAATAATAAATACTTAAATAATATATAAAAATAAAAATATAATATAATATTACGTTATTTAATTATATTATAATAAATTGTATATAAAAATTAATTATTTTTAAATATTTAATATAAAAATTTACTTGTTAAAATATTTAATAAATTTGAATAATACTAATTTAAAATTACTAGTAATCTAAATAACGATATAAAATATCATTACATATATTACAGCTCATATTGTACTAAACATGATATTGTATTATAATTTAATATACCATAATGACACACATTATAATACAATACAACTAATGTAATACAATATGCTATGTCAAATGACCTAGTTAATTTCACTGATAAATTAATTTATTCTTATATTTGAATTAATATATTTAAATTAATATTCTTTCTTATTAATTAATTAATTTAATATATAGTAAAACTATATATTAATTACAAACCATATTTTATGATAAACATGAGTGTGAATTTGATCTCTTATTTTTAATTTGTAGTTAATATTTTTTTCATAATATTTATTCAATATACAATCAATAATTTCAATGTACAATAATTATATTTGAAAATAATTTCAATGTACATTATATTTGAAACTAGTGGGCATGTAAAGAATTCAATTAGTTTTTTTATATCATTTTAATTAATTTATTTAGTACAAATAAAAAATTAATTTTATCAAGGATATATTTAACATTTAGGCAAGTGTATGGAGTAAATTTTCTTTTTAAAACTTTGATGATGGGTGTGTGAATTAATAATAAAAAAATACCCTCACCTTTTGATTTAAGTTTAAAAAAATCAAAATAAATGGGACTAATGAGTTAAAATTTAGGATTATTTGATTATTTTTTAATTTTAAAATAAAACAAGGATTACAATGTAATTAATTTAAAAAGACAAAAAAGTGTGGTACATGCGTAGGTGGACCCCTACTTTGAATGGTGGTTATTTGTTCAATAACGAGCAATGCTGAGGCTACGTGGAACACATTGGCGGGAGGCATGAAAACATTTGAAGCAGATGGAATTCTGTGAGTGAAATAATGAGCTGTAGAGATGGTTGAAATTACTTATGTTAGCACACAATATTGGATTCGAGTTATTATTAGGATTGAATCGAATTAAGTTCAATTGGATTAAGCTGGATTATATTATTTAATCTTATGTTTGATACAATATCGGATTATACTATGTTAATATATGAAAGATAATATTCAATATTATTTAAGTTGATATTTATATCTAAATATCAATCATTCATGAAAATTTATTATCATAATTAAAATAAATTTAAAAATTAATTAATAAGAAAATTAAGTATATTGGTTATTGTGTAGTCGTAATATAATAATCAGATAAAAATATATAAAACAATCAAAACAATTATTTAATTTGTTGTAAATATTTAAAAATATTATATAAAATCATTTAATTAATGGAAGATCCACTTTTCACGATTATTTAAATTTTATATTACCGATTATTATATTTATTACAATTGAATAATGCAATAAATTATTACATGGTTAAATGTATTGATAAATTATTAAATATAAAAGTAATGAAATTTTTTGTATTAATGGAAGTTGGTAAAAGTAAAGTCACCAATTTAATTAGATCATAGATAAAAAATTTTAAGTAAATCATAAATGAAAATTTAATTGATGAATATTAGGGTAAAAAAATAAATATAAATAAAAGTTTCATGAGCTGAAAATTTTCTTCTTTAAAACTTGTCCCATCTAAACCCAAGTGTGAAATAAAGTTAGCAATCCCATGTTTTTAAGATTATATGCAAATTTACTCCCCATTAATCCAATCCAGCTAAGCTTGCTAAACATAAGATAAATATTTAATCCCATCATTAATTGATATATTCTGACTAATCCTAGCTTCAAGAAAAAGATATTATATTGATGTGTACCTGAGTAGTTTAATGTTATTTAATAACAATTTTCGGTTCACATTTGACATCTAGTGTTGTATTAGTTATAATATACGTAAAGAGTGCATGAACGGTCTAAAATTTTGAATGTTGATATGTGTATTTGAACAAAAAATTTCTTTCAGTAAAACTTATTTTGTTGTACACGTTTGTTCTTTGTTTCCTATGCACTTAATGTTCTTCTTTTTATATACATACGTTTGATTAGTTGTATGGCGTAAAAGTTAAGTTCATATATAATTCAAATATTGATCATAAGAGTTATTATTTATTGTTTTCCAGTTATTGTTACAATCAACAGCTGCACACATAATATTTCATGCTCGTGAAAACATGAGGGATAGATTAGATTAGATACATTGGAGAGAAATTGGCAGATAATATAAAATAGGGAAATAGAATGGAAATGGCATTGTTATACATGAATAGTAAATATTTCACTACAAGAGAAAAGAAAATTTGAGTTCAAACCAAACTCTTGTCTATGTCGTATATATTTTGTGCCAATTCTTGTATATAAACCACTATCGTTGTTATTAATTTGGGGGAGATTTTTTTTGCTGTACAATCTTAATCTCCTATCAACCACATTGACTTCGACCATTGAATTAATTATGATTAAAGGCTACGATTTTGTGTTCCTCTCTTACACGATGATTGAATAACAGGATGATTGTCCTATTGATTGAAGCGTAAATAAATAAATTCTATTAAAAATACATGTATAGTAGTGAATATTATCTGTAGTGTCATGCAATGTTATTTGTGGGTAGATCATTGATTTTATTTAAATTATGATAAGATCGCAATTTAAAAAAAAAATAAAAGGGTTGCAATTGAGAAAGCAATAGCCTTAACTTTGGCTTTCAACCCTTCTAATACTTGGCTAATTGGCAAACACTTGTTCTTTGGGAAAACGAAAAAAAAAAAATTAACAACGCAACTCCTAACAGAATTCCACTGAACTTAGCTAAGCCTATTTGTCCAAGCAAGCAGCCAAGTTCCTTTTTTTCTAAAAAGCAATCATATGTCAGAGGATAATTTCGTGCGATGGCGATGGAATCTCTAACTGCTTCCTTTTCGCGCCACACAGGTTATCCTATGATGCAAAGTCAAATCGATTCTATAAATAAGGATGGGGGCTGGTGTTTGCAAAAAATCAATTGCAGGAAAAAAAAAATAGCAAAACTCTAGACATTCTTCATGATGAATGTTTAATGTTATGTAGTTGATATCCTGTACATGTCTAATGTTCGAAGACTCTGCCATGTGTGATAAGCAGTCTTCAACCAAAGCTGTTGGGAGAGAAAAGGAACTGGTTCATATTGGGAAACGAAGATTCATAACTGAGGAGACGGATAGCTGGGGAAATCCTACAAATGCTAACAAAAAAGGGAAGAGAAAGGTGTTTAGACTACTATTTCAGTCTTTGTGGTATGGAGAAGGCTTGGTCGAAAGCTGTAATCGCCACCTACCAAGGGCAAAAGAGAAATTGCAGACAAAAACGGGCAGGCTGTAGGGGGTCTTAATGATAATGAATCAAATAAAAGTAAAGGCAGAGATAAAAGTGCTTCGGCAATACAAATTTCTGATGATAAGGTATGGAGAGACTTATACTCGAAATCTTATTCTGATTGAGATGATGCCATTTACAAGGAGTTGGGCAAAGCAATACACAGACAGGAAGATGCAATTAAGTGTGTAGACATCCCCAGCAAAAGTGTGGTTTAGAATCCTTTTACACTTGAAGATTCAAAAAATGAAGACGACCCTTTGCCTTATATAAGCGACAACGACGATGAAATGAAAGGCTATGATTCAAAATATGAGTAGCCTGAAGTGCAGGACAAATTCGATGAAACTCCTGACCTGCTGCAGGGGGGCAGTTTAGCATTCTTGCTAGGAGATGACAGCAGAATTATTTTGCATTTGGGGAAAAAATTTCATAATGGATTGGTGTTTTGCCACGCAGTTAAACTCTGGCAATGAGGGAAGGTTTCAACCTATGCTGCATGACTAACAATGAGCCATGTATGTCCGCTGAATGCTCAGACATTAAGTGTGACTGGCATGTAGAGGGAAGAAAGATTGGTTAAGGTCTTATGTTTGAAGTGACGAACATTAATCCCATCCATAACTGCATGTCGAAGAGACGACACAAAATAGGGAGTTTGAGGTGGACCACGTATACTTTCCTGCACGAATGGAATGGAGATCCTGAGGTTGCTCTAAAGACAGTGGGTGATAAAATTCAACGATTATATGGGTTTGATTGTCCAAAGACTAAGCTGTTGGAAGCACAAAAAATGGGTCGGGAAATTATAGGAGCTGATCATACGGATTCATACACACGTTTTGGCCAGTTGGCTGCTGCAATTAAGGACATGGACAGCTCACACAAAGTCCATCTCGAAACTGAATGGTGTATTGTTACAAATCAACCAAGGTTTAAAGGATTCTTTCTTTGTTTATGTAAAACTATTTGGGGTTTCAAATTTCGTCACAGGCATTTTATTGCACTTTATGGATGGCGGGTTGGGGTGAATTCAGTGGGGTTGTGTTGACTACCGTAGGAATCGATGCCAACGATGGAATATGGCATGTTGCTGTTTACAAGGTTCAAGAGGAATTAAACTTGACTTGGTATCATTTTTTACTTAAATTAGGTGAGTGTTGAGGGTGGATAATGGGGAAGGTTTTTGCGTTATTTCAGATGGTGAAAACAACGTTGGGGAGGTTTTAGAAGACTTAATGTGTAGGGCAGAGATAAGAATTTGTGCTCAGACTGTTTATGAGCGAATGAAGGCAGAATTCCCAAGCAACATACTATGCCAATTGTTTTGGGGGACTTGTCGTAACACTAGTGCAGCAGAAATTAACAAACATTTAGATGAAAAAAAGGTATTATATGAGAGGTGCCATGAATGGCTGATGGGGTCCAAGTGGGAAATGTGGGCTTTGCATTGCATGCCTGCTTGGGCAAAATGTATGCATGTTACAAACAGAATGGGAAAGAAGTTTCAATTGTGGATGCATGATTACTTTGCACAAAGCATCACGACAAGAATGAATGCGATCGTGAAGAAGACAAGACATTTGTTCGAGCACAGGTACTCAGCATGGTTGTCATGGAAAGGCAAGCTTCCACCAATTGTTAGTGAAAAGGTTAGCAAGGCAATCGAGGTTGCAAGAGATATGATTGTGGAAACAACTGAAGGACAAGTCCTGCGTGTTTTAGAGAATGGAATTAGTTGGGTCAGCGTTGATATTAAAAAGCAATTTTGTGAGTGTGGCGAGTGGCAGCTTAGCGGAATCCCTTGTGCTCACGCTTCGAAATGCATCTTGAATGTAGGGAGAGAGATTGAGGACTTCGTTGATCCATTGCTAACAAAAGATAGATATTTGTCAACATATGTGTTAATGATACAACTGGTTCTTGAGGAGAAATGTTGGCCAAGTTCGAAGTTTGAATCAATATTGCCGCCACAAAATGGCAACACTACCCAACTGACCACATCAATACATAAGGCAAAAAAGAACGGGTTCAATATTTCAAAAGTAAAAGAAGCTAGTGTGGTAATGTCTCTTTACTGAATTCAGTCATGTGGATTATTTGAATATGCCTTATCATGTTAAATATTACTAGTGCTAGTTTGTAATTCTATTCTTATTCCATGTGTTCAGGATATGCTTGAAGAAGAAGAAACTTCTGCCACCACAAGCTAGTTTGAAAGCACAAACCGTGACTATAGCTCAGAGGACTATAGTAGTAAGTTGTTTTTAACTTACTCTACATAGATGTATATTCAATTTAATTTATGTGATTGTGTGTTTGTCCTTCATACTTTTGCTATTTAATTGATAACAAATCCGTAATTATGCAATCATTATTATAAATCAGGATCCTTTTGAGATATAATAACCTGAGAAGTGATGTTATTTTGCTGACATTGAAGAGGAAGTGCACAGGACTGCATTTTTTTCAGTTATTACAGTTGATATTATCTTTTGTATTATATATGCAATTGTCAATATCATGGGCAACTTTTTGTGACTATAGTAATGCAACTTTTTGATGTAGTAATGATGATGATCATAGTGTAACCATATAACAATATTTTAGAAGCAATATAAATGGGAAGGATATTTATGTTGGATCTATTGGTTGTATAAGTGGATTACTTCCTTATTTGTGATGGTTGTTAAAATTATGAAGTTTTGTTGGTTCTATTGGTTGTATTATAGGATTACTTCCTTATTTGTGATGGTTGTTAAAAATTATGAAGTTGATAAGTAGTTCTATAGGGTGCAATCAACCAATGCAGCAGCACCATGTACAAGACGAGATTTTGTGAGAAAATTTCATATTTCCAGCCATTATAATAATAGAGATAAATTCTGCCATTATAATAATAGCGATAAATTCTCCAATGTAAGGCAAGCAACATCAGCAATTGCCATTTTTTTATTTAGGTTTAGGCCTTTGGTGGTTTAGCATTGTTTGTTTTTTCATGTGGTACATGTTTCTGGGATATGCTTCATTCGTTTGTAGCGAGCAGAGTTTATTTTTTTTTATTTCCATAGGCGTGAATGCTTATATTATGTGTTATTGTTAAGATGCATGTAGTACTTCAATTTTGGTAACTTAATGGATGTCAGGATTAGGCAGTGCGTGTGTGTGTCATCATTCAAAGTATCAGTGCTACTCTTTTATAATTTTGTTTGAATGTTGTAGCCCTAAACTCATATTTGTTGCTTCCTTTTGGCGATTGATTTGTAAAGTCTCTTTGTTAGTTCAATTTTATAATTTTGTTTGAATGTTGTAGCCCGAAACTCATATTTGTTGCTTCCTTTTGGCGATTGATCTGTAAAGTCTCTTTGTTAGTTCAATTTTAGTGGTTATGGTTGCACAGAAGAATGTGATCCGTTATAAAGACATGCTAATGTGAATCAACTTCATTCTTTTTCTTATTTTAAAAACATATTATGTAAATCCATCTTCTTCACCCATTAATTCGCAGCTTGTTACCATCCAACCGGTTTTAACAAATTTTAATTTAATTGAATAGGAATTCCTCATTCCAGCATCTTTGGTATCTATTATTGACCATAGCTCTCTGTTGCTTAAGAAGTGATGCCATAGCAGCAGCATAATTGTAACATGTCAAAGTTAATTAGTTTTGAATTTTTTTTATAACCTTTATTAGATAACAATTATGAAAACGAGTAAGTTAAGCATGTAAGTTAATACATCTCATTTCCTTTAGTATGAATTTGATTGATTCTTTTATACGTTTTTATAGACAGTTAAATTTAAAAATATTTTTCGAGTTTGTTAGAAACATTTTCTAAAATAATGTAATATTATAATTTTAATAATAAATGACGATTCAAGCAATTTCTTGGTTTCCGAGTTCACAAATCCAAATAATTTTTAACTCAAACTTTCAATTTCAATATGCTCAACAAAGAGATTTTCAAGAGCTATATAAAAAAAATATGCAAGGATTTTGCTTTGTGAAAAATATAGGGGAATAATAATAATAATAACAAGAAGAAAAAGAAGAAGATAACTGAATTTGAAACGAAAAACTGAAATCACCTGCTTATGTTTCAACTGATAAATATGTGTACACAGCAACAACAAAATTTTGGGTTGAAGGGAACACCACCTCAACATTACAAGATTCATCGATTCAATTATCAACTAGGAAAATTGAGTAAAAAACAACAGCATCTAAGTTTTGAATCTTGTGCTTCGACTGATTTCTGGGTTGATGCCAGTGGCTTCTCCATCATAAGGACCATTGGGTTTGCTAATATCCCTAACTTGCCCTTTACGACACACAAACTGCCTTCTCATGCTTTGACTGCACATTGCAATTAGAGAAGAAAGTGAGATCCCATTTCAGAATCAACATCAAGTAAATTAATTGTACAAAGAATTTCTGACACCTGCTCTGTATTTCTTTCTTGGATTCTTAATTAGCTTCTTGCGTGCAAGCGTCAAACCCCTATTCTTCTTCATCTGCTTCACTGGTTTGGCAGCAACAATTAACCATAGGAAGCAATGAAAGAAACTATTGAATAAGCTGATAAAATGAGATACACTCACCTGGTAAGTGATGCGCCACTTTCCATCTACAGTTTCAGGCAAAGATGGTGTTGCTGGGGTCCTGCAAAAACAAACATGTTTTAAGATAAAATCTAAAGGGCCTTGGACAAGTCAAATTGCACTCTCACTTGAAAGAAAAAAGGAAAACCATATAAACAAAAATTTAAAGCTATCTGACCAAAATGTAGGAGGAAATCAATAATTAAACTCAGCAAAACAAACACACATTGTATAAATCTTAGATTTAGCAGCTAGTTTTTTGGCTCGCTGACGTTTTACTTGTTCGTAAAATTTATCTTCAGACTCCTTGGTTTCCCCTTCATCCCCAACCTCCATATCGTCATCTTCATCAGTCCTAAGTTTATCCCAAGCACCATCCTCAGACTTAATTCCTGCTGCTGTCAGTACTCTGAGTTCATGTTTACTCCTCCTTTCTCCAATGTTGTCCCTCTTAGGAAGATCATCATCACCAGAAACAACCTTCCAAAAGGAAAATAAAAATTGTTACATACATACTAAAAACATCTAAACGGAGCTTATCAGGTATACAACCATGATGTTTGAATGATATCACCACAAGCTACTTTTGACAAGAATTCCAATTCCAGCCTCCATTGAAAAGACCCTCATATGCTCAGTCCAGCATCATCAAGCTGGAGCATTGGATCAAATGGGTTAAGAGGTGCTTGTCGTGTGGTAGGCAATAAGTTCGTATCTTATAATTGAAAACAAATATTATTCGGGAAATCATTTTCAAATCTAATGAAACTATCCCTTAAATACCAAAATAATAAATGAAATCCACCCATCGTTTGAAAAGCAAAGAGAGCAACAACTCAACTATTGAACTCTTCATCGATTTATTAAGATCATATTCAAAAATATAAATGCAGTTACCTAAATTCTGTTTGACGTATTAACTTTAGCCATGTTCAAACAAGGAAATGGAAACTGAACATAATATGCAAAGTTGTAAACAATGTTAAGCCGATAGTTGATCTCTTATCTAGAGTAAATTTTGTCAAGGACAGAAGGTTGACCTATCTTAAAACTCTAGTATAAAGACATACAAAGAGTATATAATATTATCAAGTTTCATACCTATGGCTTATTTGGCTGAGTGATGACGAGTTGGGAAATTCTACTTGATCGCAATTAGCTTACATGTCTATTACTCATTCCAAGAGTTCCTCTCTCAACACCCACAACATCGTCATCAAAATCATCAAATGTTTCAAGCTGTCTGCTCCATTCCAAGTCAGAAGAATGAGTCTTCAAATTTTCAATAAACAACATAATTTCAGGAATTCAAAAGCAAAGCAATACCCGTTCACTGGTTTCAAACGTTTCTTTGCTTTCTCAGGCATTAGAGCAATACAGCTGAAGACTCCCTTCTGCTTTAATTTTTCCTCAAGGGCAACTCTTACTTTTAACATTTCCATGCTCTGTACACCAACTTGATCATTCTGCAATATTTGAAGAGTTAAAAGATTTGCAAATAGCAGAGGCAACCACAATGAAAATATAATACCATTTGGGAAAAGGAAAGCAAGAATGTATTAAACATGACATAAATTTCCATCTATTTGTGTTTCCGTCCTTTATCATCATGATCCCTCAAAACCGTCAGCCAAGGTTCAATTCATTTTCATGAGAAGCTTGTAGTAATTAAAAGGAAAACAAAAACATTAAAGTAGTAATTAAAAGGAAAACAAAAACATCAGAAGAATAGGCAATTATAAAAGACAAGCTATTAAGACACAGAACAGACAGAACTTGTGACTTCCGCTGATGCATGTTTTGTATCAACTGAGACATAACAAGGGTTGTGACGATTTTCCGCAGTAGAATTGGATGCCATTTTAGCATTCTCTCTAACCAAATTTGCTGCTGTTTTAGCTGAATGATTATTATTCAAAATCTCATCTAACTCAGATGAAAGATTCTCATCAAGTTGTTTAATCTGTTAAGTAGATCATGCATAAGAAAGTTTCATGCTACAATACAATTAGCCCTTCCCCCTTTGATGACAAAAAAAGGAAACGAATTCATCTAAGTCAAAGAAAAATGACCCCAAAAAATACAAATAATTATAAATAAAATACATATTGTAATAAGGAAAAACTTCAAACAAATTGATCAATTTGTGGACAATAAAACATAATTTACATTAAAAAACAGCTAATAAGATAATAAATAAATACTGAAATTAGTAAAAAGTTATAATTTATTAGTTACTGGTTTTCTAGATTGACCAACACTTCCTAATCATCTGTAGTCATTCACTTTTACTTTCTTGACAACTTTAATCTAACCTTACATGTGAAGCATGTAGAAAAGTTTAGGGCTTCATAGTGCATCTTACGATCCCGTGATTCCCAATCACATCTAATTTTAAAGCATGGTATCATCACATTGTGTAATTATTACATTCCAAGATTTAGAAGAACATAAAACTATCAATTAGTTCACATAACTGTCATTGTAACAAAGAATTTCTTTCTTTAGTCAATATGAAATCTATCCATGTTATGAAATCTAATGACCATAGAGGATAGGGTAGCCTTTTCAAAGAGAGCACAAGACCTTATCCAGCAATCCCTTAATCTCTACAGGGTGAGCTATGACAGGATGATCATTTAGAGGCTCCTCTTCGGACTTAAGAAGAAGATAAAAGGTTATGGCTTCGCAATAGGCCTGCAATAGAAGTTGCTTCACCTCCAAATAGCGCATCCCACCTTTCAGCGTGATCTCCCGCCCTTTCACCTACAAAAATCACCAGACACTTACCATGCTGAATTAAAAAGCCATCAACCAATTGTAAACTACTTCAGCCTTAATCAATGAAGAAACTAAGAAACGAAAGTGTCAGCATATGCATTGGTGGCAGAAGGTTTACAGGTGCAGCATACTACTGGGACAGTTGCGATTACCATAAAATTCAAATATCACAATCTCTGAATAAAAAACATCTCATAGCATAAAACGTATGATAATTCTAATCCTTTCAACTCACATAAAATCTATGCCAATGCTACATATGTACAGACAACCAAAATAGAAAGAGATCAATTGTAAGTTTTTCTTGGTACACAGATTCAAAGTGCAGGAATTAACTCATATGTGAAATTGTAGGGCTTACTCAATAACGCATGCAAGCATAATAGTGAAAGAATAATAGTACTTTACTTAACAACGAGTTAACATTGTTTTCACGCTGCTCAAGGGCATCATTCAATTCTGATAGCAAACCAACCAATTCTGGAGCAGAACTGAAGGAGCCAGTGTATCAGCTAGGAAGCATGTGTACAAGACTTGTTATCTATCCATGAACTCGGGAAACTCAATGGCGAAGAAAATCACTTGGATTTCAAATTCAGCTTCAATTTCGAGGAAACAACGACAACAGGAACAGAAGTAGAAATAGACCCATATCTGGAATTTTCTTTACAATCAATTTCTCGATCTGGGTTCTATTTGGACTCCAATAAAATGGCCGAGGGAGGAGAAGAATCACAACTAGAAAATGATTTTCCAGTCTCCAAGCCATGTTTCCCATCTGGGTTTTGTTTGTAATCCAATAAAAACTCTGACTTTGAAGTTGGACTTAGATGATGATGATGAAGAGATCGTAGTTTTTTAATGTGATGGTGATGATTATCATTGATGTGGGTTTTGGGTTTAGCTCGAGAACTGAAGGCTCTTTCGCTTGGGTGATTATATTTTCTACTGCTGACTCCTTGTCTGTGTCGGAGAAGTTCCGAAAATCCGCCATTATTAGCGTTGCTAATTGTGACTATAATTTTTGTTAAGTTTTGTGATGAATTGAGTTTGAAGTGCAGTTCCTTATAAGGCTAACTAATGCTTTTGGCGTTCTGTTCTTCATACTCCTAAGTTGCTGAAATAGGTTTGAAATCTGCGTTGCTGGAGTTCGGTGGTGGAGGTTGGTAGTAAATTTTGAGGATTATGTTGGACGAGAAGAAACTCTCTTGCTTAAAGTAAATGGTGTGTTCTCAATCTGATGGTTAAAATGGCATCGTTATGTTTATCACCACCGGTTATACCGAGAAGTTTTTTGGGTTGACTTTTTATAGTGACCGCTTGCTAACCGCTTAAACCAGTTCCATTTTTTTGTGTTTTTATATTCACCAGTTATGTGTTTATTGATTAGTTAGTCATATCACAAACTGTAAGTTACGATAAACGTAATTTAGAGAGGTCCATCTTTTACAACTATTAGTGTAAATTGTGTTAGTTAAAGACATGATTATTCAATCAAATCAGGATAATAATAAGGTACTGATTAAAAAATAAAAAAGAAGAAGCAGACGATCAATTCATATTTGGCCGTGTACTATGGTGTAGGTAAAGTGGCCAAGAACCGCCAAATTATTAGCCCACTTGCATTAACAATATAGTACATATACAATAATAAAACGTTTATTAAACTTCGGAGAACAGAGGGAAAAAGAAATTTAAAGCACAATAAAGCAGCCACTTCGTAAAAGAAAAAGAAAAAAAGGTTAATTACATCTTCCTCCTCCCATTAGCTTTCGGTCGCAGTCGAAAAGTCTTGGCAAGCCATTCATACTTTCTTGTGCTGAAGATGTGCCCAAGTACCACTCCTATTACTGTCCCACTTGCATATCCAATTACAACTGTCTTCCAGCCAAATGCAAATACAGATTCTGAGTGTGGGTCTTCTTCTGGTGGTGAAGTCGCAGAGTTGTCACATTTTTTTGACAAAGGTTCTCCACACAATCCTGGATTTCCATCAAATGAACCCTTCCCAAATGTGTTGAATTGTTTCCCTCGTGGTATTGGCCCTGTGAGCAGGTTATCTGATACATCAAAGACTTCAAGTGTCGTCAGCTCTCCAAGTTGTTGAGGAATTTGTCCAGAGAGCTTGTTATTGGAGAGGTCCAATGACTCGAGCACAGTGAGGTCACCCAAAGTTGATGAAATATGACCCTGGAGATTGTTGTTGGAAAGGTTAAGAGTCCGAAGCCCCTTCAAATTAGCAATTGATGTTGGAATCTCTCCAACAAAACTGTTGTTGGAGAGAATAATTGCTGTGATCAGATTTGAGAGCTTCTCATATTCCAACTCTGTGCCTTTGTTACTCAACGTTAGTGAGTAATCAGAAAACCCATAATAAGTAGCCTGAGGATAACCGAGGGGTGGCAGTAGACGATCTTGCAAATATGTTAGGTTACTTGCATTAACACCTTTCATGGCATTCCAACACTCGAAGTGCTTTGAAGGAAGATAACCTGTAAATCTGTTATGGGAGAGATCAATGATACGCAACTTGACAAACTCAAAACATGCTTTCGGCTCCTCTATCACTCCATGAAAGTTGTTGGATTTCAAGATGAGAATCTCCAACTCTGGAAGAGTTCCTAACCAAGAAGGAAAGATATCGGTGATTTGATTATCCCCAAGATTAAGAAATTTGAGCTTCACACAATTGGCTAGCGATTTGGGTACTCTCCCTTGCAGTAAATTGCTGCTGAAATCAATCATCCTCAGATTTGTTCCTCTGCTGAAGGTTTCAGGAATGATTCCATGGAACTTGTTACCTTGCAGTTTTAATACCAAAAGCTGAACACTGGAATTTCCCAAACATCCTGGAAGCATCCCGCTTAAGTTATTGTAAGACAGATCAAGTGCATAAAGACCAGTGAAACTGCAAATTGATGTTGGAATTTCCCCCGTCAGCTGATTGTTTGAAACTAGATAGGATGAGGTGGACACTGATATTGGAATTGGCAGTGGTCCTCGCAGTTTATTAAAACTAAGGTCTAAAGTAATCATATAAGCCCATGGAAGAACAGAGAGATCCTGCCCGAAGCCTGTCAATAGATTGGAAGAAAGGTTCAAATAATCAAAACCGTCTACACCTGGATTGTTTAAAAACCATCCAGGCACTTGGCCAGCTATCTTGTTGGACGAAAGATCCAAGGATGTCAGGTATTTTTGGTTGTACAGAAAATGTGGGAACTCACTAAGGTTGCATGAACGTAATCCTACAACAAGGAAGTTCTTGGAATAGGTATTCACAGTGGTTTCAGAGAGCAGTGACAATTTGTTTGACGAGAGAACTAACATTATTAAACTTTTCATGTTAAGTAGGAACTCGTTTATATCCAATGTGCCACTCAAATTGTTGCCGGCAAGTTCAAGCTTCGCAAGATTCTTGAGCTCAAAGAACGAGCTTGGAATAGAACCTTCCAATCGATTCGCTGCAAAATACAGTTCCCGCAATTGGGTTAGGTTTCTAATTTCAATGGGGATATGACCACTCAGTTGGCTACCTCTGAAGCTGAGAAGGGATAGTTTGTTCAGGTTCATCAGCCAATGTGGAATCGGACCAGTTAATTGGTGATTATAAGCTAGATATAACTCAGTAAGTTGTGTTAGGTTCATGAGCGCAGGTGGGACCTCACCAACTAATTTGCTGAGGCCAAGGTCTAAAACAGTGAGTTTCTTTAGATCAGCGAGCCAAGACAATGAACCAGAGCTTAGGGATGAAAAATTATTGTCACTAATCGATAAAATAGTAAGCTGGGTTAGGTTACGAAGTGACGAAGCTGGAACTTCACCTGAGAATTTGCATGAACCGATAGCTAGAGTTTCCAAAGAAGCAAGATTTCCAATGGAAGCAGGCAACCCTCCCGAAAATCTATTACCAGAAAGGTACAAATGAGCGAGATTGGTAAGATTACCAAGTGAAGGGGGGATTTTTCCGGAAAAGTTGCAGCCTGCCACAATTAAGTGAGATAATGATTTAAGATTTTCTATTGAATTTGGAATCTTACCAGAAAATCCCGAGAATGCAACAGTCAAAACCTCAAGGGAATTGCTTTTCTGAAATTCTGGCAGATATCCAGTGAGATTGGAATTGTACGCGAGTTCAAGTAATCGAAGGTTGGGCAATTGAAAAATCGCTGTAGGGAATTCACCGTGCAAAAAGGATTCGCTTAGAGATAAGGAAATTAAAGAAGACAAATTTGCCAATGTAGGAGGAACTGCAGAAGAAATATTGACATCGGTAAGGTCAAGTCGTTTGAGATTGGTTAACTTTTCAGCTAGATTTGCTAGACCAGGCTTTTGGAGTTTCAGATGATATTTACTGAATGATAGATCAAGAACCTCCAACCTGGAGAGTTCTAGCAATTCTGCAGGTATTTGACCAGAAAAAAAAGAACCAGAGAGAGATAGACATGTCAGCCTCGAAAGGTTGACGATTTCAGAGGGGATTACAGAGAAATTAAAGTGGTTATCTGCGAGACCAAGCCATTCAAGGTGAACAAGCTGAAAGAGACTGCTGCTAGAGTTGATAGAGCCATAGAGCCAACTGCTAGTGAGGTTAAGCCTGATCACATGACCAGTGTCCTCATCGCATTTTATGCCATCCCAAGAGCAGCAGTCACTATTTTGTTCATCCTGATTCCAGGATGCAACCTTAGGGTAAGACAAAGAATGTCTAGAAGCATACCTATTAATGGTAAGGCTTTCGATGAACTTCAACAGGGCAGAACGATCTTGATCGTGGCAGAGTGTCTGTGGCTGCATGGAAGAAGTGAAGTGAGCAATTGCAAGGTGAAATATTAACAAGGAAGAAACTAAGTGCACTGAGGTGAAGAAACATAATGATAACCCCATAATTTGTCTCTCCAGGAATTGATCTAAAATGTGTCTTTATGGTATTTTGCTTTTATGGCGAGCAGAATGGTAGTAAAGCTGCGAAGCTTTATATAGGCAACTTTCAATTATTGCAAATTAATTATTGCTACGTTCTAATTTATCCAAGTGTGGAATCATTTTGTTTGGAAATCGAGAAGTTTGTTTTATCTTGTGGCTAGGATGTATAAGTATGTGGTGGTATCCACAAAAGCCAGCACTCGAAGTCAAAGCCCGTAATGGACTTATTAATGACTTGCTAGTGCAAGTCAATTAGTCAAGTTCCCCCGTGTGGCCGTCACCGAATAATCGGCTTTTTTAGATCAACAACACGTACGTGAAGAGAGGGGCGGAAGCCTTCTGTAACAAGGAATTGATTGTTACACTTCAACAGGTTAATCAATCAATTTTAATTTCTGTGGCTTAAAGATTAATTGTATCCCATCTACAATGTACCAGGCCACAAGACACCCAAAACGGAAGCAAAAAAATTTCCATTTTACATGAACGTCTACAGAATTAGTTCAAAACATTAAAGTCTGCATTCTCATACAGGTCTTAGACAACAAAGCTCGAACAGTTGGCATAAGAAATTAGACAAGGAATTAGTCAAGTTCCCCCGTGTGGCCGTCACCGAATAATCGGCTTTTTGACATCAACAACACGTACGTGAAGAGAGGGGCGGAAGCCTTGTGTAACAAGGAATTGATTGTTACACTTCAACAGGTTAATCAATCAATTTTAATTTCTGTGGCTTAAAGATTAATTGTATCCCATCTACAATGTACCAGGCCACAAGACACACAAAACGGAAGCAAAAAAATTTCCATTTTACATGAACGTCTACAGAATTAGTTCAAAACATTAAAGTCTGCATTCTCATACAGGTCTTAGACAACAAAGCTCGAACAGTTGGCATAAGAAATTAGACAGGATTTAAAAACAGTTTTTAGAAAATTGAAATATAATTTAAAATTGAATTGTGTTTTTAATATTTCTGGTATTTCAATGTACCTTTGATATATATAATGCTTGAAAAGTATTTTTAATTTAAAAATCTTAAATACGTTCAATTTATATAATATCTGAAAAGAGGGATATTTATTTGGTTTTATCTATTATCGAGTATCATTTTTTTAAATGTAATACCCTTAGACAATTGTAAATTTATTGTTAATGTTGATATTTTGAGCTGCGTTTTAGAGATAATAATTCTTAAACAAATAAAGATAATGTTATGAAATCAGAGCAGTTACCAAACTCAAAACTGTAAAAGAGATTGTAATATTTGTAAATATTGAAGTTTGAATAATAGAATTATTGGTGTTTGTTAACGGCGAACCGTTTATTGTTAACGGTTTGCCGATAATTTCCAGAGAGCATGCTATATGTTAACGGCGAACCGTTTCGTGTTAACGGTGTGCCGATAATTTCCAGAGAGCATGCTGTATGTTAACAGTGAACCGTTTTTTTGTTACCGGTGTACCGATAACATCCAGAGGCAATGTTAAAGTCACTGGAAACTAACGGTGAGCCGATAACTTCAATCGGCTAACCGTTTATTTCCTGAAGACAATTAAATTTCAAACCGAATTGTGTCTTTTTGAAGAGTTTTGGTCTCTTGAATGTGTGCCATAGTCAATGGTTGTGCTCTTTCATTAAAAGACACTTTCTTCTTAAAGAAAACAATGAATTACAATTATAAATATACAGATTTACAAATTAAAACAAGTTCTGAGAATACAATTTTCATTTGCTAAAGATTGTATTCAAGGTTTGTTGTATCTTGGAAGTAATTTGCCATTCAACTCTATAGCAAACCAAGTGTGGTGAGGGCAAATAAAACCTTAAAGGAAAGTGTCTACACACGCCTCAAACCTTTTCTATTTCTTTTCCCTTGTTTGCCTCCATATTGCTACAAATTCACCATCAATCTTTAAGGTTTTATTTGCCCTTTATAATGGAGGCTGAAAAGACTCTGTCTTCATTCCTAAATCCTAGTGTCCATCTTGATCGTTTTGATGGCACTAATTTTACTCGTTGGAAAGGAAAATTATTCTTTCTTCTAACCGTCTCAAAATAGCATATATTCTTGATCCAAAATTGGAATCTTTTCCAGAAGCAAGCGAAGATGATACCGAAGTTGTTAAGGCTGCAAGGAAACAACGTAAAGATGATGAAGTGATGTGTCGAGGTCACATACTCAACACTCTCTCAGACAAGTTCTATGATTTTTACAACTCGATGACTTCTCCTGTTGAAATATGGAATGCACTAGAGTACAAATATAAAACAAAGAAAGAAGGTACGGATAAATTTCTTGTTTCTAAATATTTTGAATTTGTCATGGTAGACACAAAATCCATTCTTGATCAAATACATGAATTACAAATCATTGTTACTAAGCTTCGAGAATTAAAAGTTGAAATTTCTGAATCATTTCAAGTTGGGGCTATCATTGCTAAATTACCTCAAAGTTGGAATGGTTATAGAAAGAAACTTTTACATAGTAGAGAAAACATAACTTTAGAAGAATTACAAAAACACTTGGTAATTGAAGAAGAGACAAGGTCTCGAGATTCAAAGACTAAGAATGATTCTACTAAGGTTCATGTTGTTGAAGCTAGTAAATTTTCAAAGAATTTCAAAGTTAAGAATGACAAGAAATTCAAAAAGTCCAGTAGCACACAAAAGTTTTCTGGAAATTGTTTCTTTTGTGGAAAGAAAGGCCATCGCCAAAGTGAATGTAGATTCAAGAAGAAAAGGGAGGAAGTAAATACTCAAAAAGCCAATGTCATTGAGGAGAAAGTTGAAGAGATTTGTGCTATGGTTTCCGAGATGTAAATTGGCATGATTACTGAAACCAATATGGCTGAAACTAAGTCCTGCAAGTGGTGGCTTGATTCAAGTGCTACCATTCATGTTTGTAATGATAAGAAATTTTTCTTATCATAAAAAGAAGAAAAGGAAGAACAAATGGTTCTCATGGGGAACAATAATGCCGCCATGGTAGCAGGAAAGGGAATAGTTGAGATTAACTTCACTTCTGGAAAGAAAGTTACTTTGTATAATATCTTTCATGTACCTTCCATTAGGAAGAATCTTGTTTCTGCTAGTTGTATGTGTAAGCATGGGCTTAAAATTGTACTTGAAGGTAGTACTTATATTGTATCAAAGAATGGAATGTTTGTTGGGAAAGGGTATTCTTGTGATGGGATGTACAAACTCAGCATTAATAATAATAATATCAATTTAGCTTACATTGTTGAGTCTTGTGATGTTTGACATGCTAGATTAGCACACTTAAATTTTAGATCATTGAAATATATGTCTAAGCATGGATTAATTAATTGTACTAATGTTATCCATAATTATAAGTGTGAAATATGCATCCAAGCTAAATTAACTAAGAAACTTTTTCCGAAAGCCGAACGAAATACTCAAATATTGGATTTGATACATACCGATATTTGTGAGTATAATGACAATTTAACAAGAGGAGGTAAGCGATACTTTATCACTTTTATTGATGATTGTTCAAAATACACATATGTGTATTTACTTAGAACTAAAGATGAAGCCTTTGATAAATTTAAAATTTACAAGGCTGAAGTTGAGAACCAAAAAGATAAGAAAATCAAAATGGTTCGAAGTGATAGAGGTGGTGAATATTTCTCAAATGAATTTGATAATTATTGTGAAGAACATGGAATTATTCATCAAAGAACAGCTCCATTTACTCCTCAACAAAATGGTTTAGCTGAAAGGAAAAATAGAACTTTTATGGATATGATAAATTCTATGATCCTTAATGCAAAACTACCAAATAATCTATGGGGGGAAGCATTGCTCACTGCATGTCACATTCATAATAGAATTACATCCTTAGAAACACATGTATCTCCTTATGAGATTTGGAAAGGAAGAAAACCAAATTTGATGTATTTAAGGGTCTGGGGTTGTTTAGCTTTTTATAAACTAAATGATCCTAAATCATCAAAGTTAGGTGCTAGAGGTATAAAAAGTATTTTCGTAGGATATGCTGGAAATTCCAAGGCTTATAGATTGTTAAATATAGATTCTAATGTGATTGTAGAATCTAGAGATGTTGAATTTATTGAAAATAAATTTCAATATAATTCTAATGTTGAGTTAGAATCTATGATTAATCAATCTTGTGACAATACTCATAGTATCTCCACAAATATTAATAAAAGGAAAGAGTCTATGACATCTTTCGAACCAAGGAGAAGTCAACGTGAAAGGAAAGAAAAGAATTTAGCACCGGATTTTATTTCATCACAAACATTACTCTTCTTAGTTGAAGGGGATAGAAAGAATATACTTAATAAAGTGCCATTGTTGTTAAATGTTGAGAAAGATCCAAAGACATTCCGTGAAGCTATGTCTTCTAGAGATGCTTCCTTTTGGAGAGAGACGGTTAATGATGAAATGGATTCGATCATGTCGAACAAAACATGGATCTTGGTTGATCTTCCTCTAAGGTCTAAACCAATTAGCAGCAAATGGGTGTTTAGAAGAAAGTACAATAGTGATGGTTTTTTGCAAACTTTTAAAGCTAGATTAGTAGCCAAAGGGTTTAAGCAAATAAGTGGTATTGATTATTTTGATACATATGCTCCGGTGGCAAGATTAACATCTATTAGAATGTTATTTGCTATTGCTTCATTGAACAATTTGTATGTGCATCAAATGGATGTTAAAACCGCTTTTCTTAATGGTGATCTTGATGAAGAAATCTATATGGAACAACCCGAAGGTTTTGTTTTGCCTGAAAATGAGAAAAAAGTATGCAAGCTAGTCAAGTCTCTTTATGGTTTAAAGCAAGCATCAAAACAATGGCATGAGAAGTTTGATTCAATAATCTTATCTCATGGTTTTAAGCATAATAATACTGATAAATGTATATACTCTAAGTTCACAAATGATTTTGGTGTGATTATATGCTTGTATGTTGATGACATGCTTATCTTTGGAACAAACATGAAAGGAGTAAATGATACAAAGAAGTATTTAACTTCACAATTTAAGATGAAAGATCTTGGTGAAATAGATACAATCTTAGGAGTAAAGGTAAAGGAAAATAGTGGGGGTTACTCGTTATGTCAATCTCACTATATTGAGAAAGTGCTTCTTAAATTCAATCACTTGAAATTTAAAGAAGCTAATACTCCATATGATTCTAGTATTAAATTACTAGAGAATTCAGGCCGAACAGTAGCACAACTTGAATATGCTAGTGCTATTGGTAGTTTGATGTATGCTATGCATTGTACAAGGCCGAATATAGCTTTTGCGGTGTGAAAATTGTCTAGGTTCACGAGTAACCCTGGCTTTGAACACTGGAAAGCAATTGGAAGGATATTTGGTTATCTTAAAAGAACCATTAATTTGGGTTTGTTTTATAATAATTATCCTGAAGTACTTGAAGGATATTCAGATGCTAGTTGGATAACCAATACAAGTGACAATAAATCCACATCTGGTTGGATTTTTACAGTTGCTGGAGGAGCCGTTTCTTGGGCTTCAAAGAAACAAACATGCATAACTCACTCAACAATGGAAAGTGAGTTTATTGCTCTTGCAGCTGCAGGCAAGGAAGCAGAATGGCTGAGAAATTTGTTATTTGAAATTGAGTTGTGGCCACAACCGATGCCATCTATTTCTTTGTACTGTGACAGTGAAGCTACTTTATCTAGAGCTTATAACAAAGTGTATAATGGAAAGTCTAGACATATTAGCTTGAGACATGAATATGTCAAACAATTAATAGCAGATGGTGTTATTAATATTGTATTTGTTAGGACAAACAAAAACCTAGCAGATCCCTTAACAAAAGGTCTTTCAAGAGACTTAGTTAATGATACATCTATTGGAATGGGATTAAAACCTTTTCTTGATAAAGTCACTAATGATGGTAACCCAACTATATAATAGTTATACCACTATTCTATAGTTAAATGGGTAATAACAAATTGTTGTTATGTAACTGGTTTGGCACCGAAAATAAATAATCCCATTTGAGATGTTGGGTGCAAATTAGCTACGTGTTTGAGGATGAATATTTGCTCTTAATGAAATTCAAGTCTTATAATAGCTAAAGACATGATTGAACTTTCACCTAAGTGAACATAAGAAATGGTGCCGTTTCTAACAAGATCATGGTTTAATCTTGTAAATGTTTATAAATCCAAGATAGAGCATAAGGCCGGAATAGTGCTAAATAATTAGAACATAATTTAAAATCTGGAATAGCTTTTATGTGATATTTTTTCGATATTTACTTAAGAGACAAAGTTTAATGCTTAGCACACTGTTGTCTTGTAAATATTTTGAATTATATTCACTAATTGAAGGTTAAAATCGAAAGATACATTCTTGTATGTATAAGTTGATCATTGATAAATATGGAAATATTACAATCTAGTGGGGGATTATAAAAGAGATTGTAATATTTGTAAATATTGAAGTTTGAATAATAGAATTATTGGTGTTTGTTAACGGCGAACCGTTTATTGTTAACGGTTTGCCGATAATTTCCAGAGAGCATGCTATATGTTAACGGCGAACCGTTTCGTGTTAACGGTGTGCCGATAATTTCCAGAGAGCATGTTGTATGTTAACGGTGAACCGTTTTTTGTTACCGGTGTACCAATAACATCTAGAGGCAATGTTAAAGTCACTGGAAACTAACGGTGAGCCGATAACTTCAATCGGCTAACCGTTTATTTCCTTAAGACAGTTAAATTCCAAACTGAATTGTGTCTTTTTGAAGAGTTTTGGTCTCTTGAATGTGTGCCATAGTCAATGGTTGTGCTCTTTCATTAAAAGACACTTTCTTCTTAAAGAAAACAATGAATTACAATTATAAATATACAGATTTACAGATTAAAACAAGTTCTGAGAATACAATTTTCATTTGCTAAAGATTGTATTCAAGGTTTGTTGTATCTTGGAGGTAATTTGCCATTCAACTCTATAGCAAACCAAGTGTGGTGAGGGCAAATAAAACCTTAAAGGAAAGCGTCTACACACGCCTCAAACCTTTTCTATTTCTTTTCCCTTGTTTGCCTCCATATTGCTACAAATTCACCATAAAAATTAACCAAGAACAATTAAATAATCAAATAACTCTGGTGAAAAGAAATCAAGAACAATGAAGAAGAAATCAAAGGACCAACACACAGTAAACGAGGTTCGGTACCAAGGTACCTATATCCACAACTAAGACCCAGGAAGGGCCTGAAGCTTTATTGAACAAGTTGATTACAGATGGAATCTAGAGAGTACAAAGATTAGATCACTCCTACAGGAAATTTTGTAAGATTGAATGATTTGAATTTGATTGTATGTTGGTGATCAATGTAAACAGGATGAATAATAATAGGCGTATAAAAGGAAATTTTAGTTTTGTGAATAAACGAACTTTGGATCTTTGCAAACTATCTGGATTTTAGTAATAAGTCGATAGATTTGCAGATTCTGGAACTGAGCGAGCCATAAGAGATTTCTGAAAATATAATCAACCTATTAAGATAGGTGAATTTCTGTACTTGACATTTATTCATATTGTGATATGTTGAAATTGGGAACTCGTGACAAGAAATTTTTTATAGTCTTAAACCACAAACGCCACAAATTTTAAATTTGGCTTGTATAAATTCTTGGATGATGTGGTAGTAACTAGCCAAGCCAAAAGAAAACTGGTTGCTTTATACCATTGCCAAAATGCACTTTTAGCTCAACTGTGAGCATAGAGAGCTGGTGCCACTCTGTCTTTTCATCCTCCTTAGTTATTTTCTTTAGTACGGTTACGATCATATCAGAACCAAAGCTAAATGACTTAAGTATTAGCATACGTTTGATGTGCCTGTCATTTCAATGATTTATGTATTAATTGATGTTCGATCAGCCATGATTCACTAATAGCTTTGGCAAACTATTATATGCAAAAGTTTTTTTAGATTAAGGATCAGTTTGGTAATGTTATAATTTTTAAAATAATTACTATTAATTATATTATAAAAATAATAGTTGTAAATTAATTAGTTAAATATTTGATTTTTTTTAAATGTTTGGTAAATCTCATTTTTAAAATACTGTAATAATACAAATGACTTCAGTAGACATAAATTAAAAAAAATTAATTACACATGCATTTATTTTATAGTAATATTTTTTGTGCATACAAAATAATTGATAATTAAAAAGTCAGCAACAAAAACACCCAAACGGCCTAACACGTTTCCTCAATTTCAATCAACTTTGAAAACATTACGAGTTCATTAAAATGAAAAATTACGTTGCAAAGGAGGTAGCTCACCTTATATATATTTATTGTGTAAATAGTATTGTAAAAATTATATATAATTATCCATAAATTTTTGTATGGACACAAGTGAAGTTTCTTTTTTCTCTGAGAATAGGTTTTCATTAATTCCATCTTGATTCAATCTTAGATCTTCTTTAGTATTTAGGGCCCGTTTGGGATTGATTTTCGGAGATTTAAAAATGATTTTAAAAATTTAAAAGCTAATTTTGGTGTTTGGTAAAAAAAAAATCAAAATCACTTTTGTCAAAATCTATCCCTCATACAACTAATTTTGAAAAGTAGGGAATGAGTAGCTTTTAAATTCTGATTTTGAAAATCAATTTTATCATTTAATATAATTCCATAAATATCCTTATAATTATTAATTAAATCTAAAATTATCCTTATTTAAATTAGAAACAAAATAATATTTTAATAATTTTTTATTATAATTGACGCATTCCTTTCATTTCTCCTATTTCTTTTTTATATTTTACATTACACCAAAAGTTCTCCATGGCTATGTAGTCTAAATTTTATTTTTAGTTAAAATTATTGTAATAAACAATTAAAATCAATATGGTATAAAATTTATTTTTAGTTTAAATTATTATAATATACAATTAAAAATATTATATATACATGTTTTTATATGTGTAAGTAAATTCCATTCTATATTATGTACATTTTAGTTATTTGTTTTCTAACAGCAATTTAACAGTAAATTTTATTAAACACTAATAATTACTTTCAAAACTCATAATACTTTTGAAAATAAATTTTACCAAACACTTAACTGATTTTCTTCACAGCTAATTATTTTTACAGTATAGCTAACAACAATTATTTTAAAAGCTACAACATTCTTAAACTGACCCTTAATAGTACGGTTGAATAACTGTAGGGAAACATCTATTACTATAGTTCGAAAATTGTATTGATTTATTCTAACACTTGTATGATAAAAAAAATACATAAAATCTTTATTATTTTTGTCAAAATTTTTATTCCAAAATTATATTTACAATACACTAATAAATATTTTTTTGTAGTCACAACCTTTTTTGTCAATACCGAACAAGCTATTTATTGATACAAGAGGAAAGTTAAAAATAATTGAAAATTTATAATAATAAGTGATATTTATTTATATAGTGTTATAAATCAGAGGAAGTTACTCTAAGTTTTACAATAAAAATTTTGACACTTTGTTAAAGTGTCAAAGAAACTATTGTGTCATATAATATATCATTACATTATAGCATAACAATCTTTTCATACTTCATTAAAGTATGAGAACCCTCACCAAATAAACACATTTGCAAGCTAAAACATTCTTCAGTTTAGATAACAACCATCAAATATCTAGTACAAATTAGCTGTATTTATAGAATTTTTGGGGAAGTATTTTAAGTCATAATTTAAGTTTGCATCGCCTGTTCATGTTACATAAACATTTTGTTCTGCCAGGTTGACTTGTAAACTTAAAATTTATAAATTAGAAAAGAATAAAGAAAAAAAGAAAAATTCTTGACCTCATATAATTTATTTAGTATAAGAAAAGTAACTTCAAGTACACCGGCCTCTTCATCAATGGAAAAAGGCACTAGCATTTGTATATTTATTTTAGAGATACAATCCTTATAAATATCTATAACACAAATCATAAACGTAATCTATATACACACACTCGTTTAATCTTTTAACTTCTCCACTCCTCTTGATCTATAACTGCGTGGCTACTGCACATTTGAGTCCTTGTTCTTCTTTATTGAAGCATTACAAGACACAACTCTTCTATGACTTCATTGTTGTCCTAAGAAAATCTTGTTTCTCCACTTGGGTATCTCAAATTCAATCAAGAATCCATGCTAGAAAGCATTTTCAGCTCAAATCCTCTAATGGGTGTAACACCCCAATTCCACTATCAACGTACTAAAGTGAAATTAGAGTGAAATTGTGTTTCATCACTCTCATCTTTACAAACATCAAATTAAAATTCACAATAAATGTTCTAAACCTCCAAAAGATAATAAATAATGAAATAACAAATTCTCAAGTAAATATCATCTCAAAGAAAACTAAATTGTTCATAAATTATTAATGTCACATAAATCCCCAATAGAAACCAAGCTCTTATTCTTCCTCTTAAGACTTTGAGCTGACATTGTCTAATACTATCTGCAAAAAATGTGATGACGAGGGGTGAGACGCCAACTCGATAAGTAAACTCATACACAATACTAAAAACCGTGACAATATAATTTGATAACATTTCTTAAATATGCATAATAATAGTAATAAGGGAATATATCTTTGTAAACAATCATTTCACAAAACTAAATCAAAATATCATAAAGTCATTTAAATCATTTAAACATACCATTAGCCTTTGTAACACATAAAACATAATTAATCTTTTAAAACACATAAAACATAGTTAGCTCATTCCATATAGTATCACCTGTAGACCTAGTGACTCGGTCATATAACATCATTCAGGGTACTGTACCCCGCTGGAATCATTAACATGAACATCGTATGTGCACATAATCCGGCTAGCCTTCCGTAACATAACATAACATTACTACGGACAAAGAGCCAAAACATTTAAAATCATCATTGAACTTTTAATCATTTGTAAGCTTTCGTAAATTGTATTTAAATAATTTATAATTATTTCAAAGTATTTGACTTAAAACAATTTAATTAAAGTTTTCATTTTTAAAATAATTTATGACACAAGTTTTCAATATATAAAGTTTTGTTATAAATAATTTTAAATAATGATTTTACTTAAACAAAATATTGTAATAAACTAAAACAATTCAGCTTCATATACTTTTTATTCAACATAATACATACCTCGATTTAAAAGTATCTTAATAGTAAAATATGTGTACTAAGAATGAATCTACTTACCTCAATCCTCAGCAATGAAGAACAATAACCTTAACCTCGAGCTCAATCTCATCCTAAACATCAAAACAAATCCTTATCAATATCACCACGCATTCTAATCTTGATATAACTCCAACATAATCAAACCTAGTTGTAAGCACTAAATCATTAAAATTAGTCTAAACCTGACCATTTTATACAAGCTGATTTTGACCAAGCTAATCATATGTCAGAAAATTGTAAAAACTACAAAAAGAAATCATAAACATGTGTAGCATTTCATATAAAAATTCAAAAAAAATGAATGAAGGTGAGAAACGTACTGCAAACGGAATTTTACATGCACATATGCACACTATTCGGCAGTGGTAAAAACATAGATAACTGATTTAGAAAATTCGTAAAATATTTAATAGAACTCATAAAAATTGGACCACTTATTTAACAATAGCAGAAACATTAAGAAACAATATAGCAACTTTCTAAAATTTTTGAAGATGTAAAACTATTTAAAATGAATTTACATTAAGAGATTAGGAAACATGTCCAGAACCATTCAGATTTATGTTTTACACTTTAAAAATTCATAACTTAATGCTCACTTAATAAAAATTAGTCAAATAAACTTTAAATCATAAAGGATTCATAATATTATATGAATATTATTTTAATGGGACATTTTAAAGCCTTTTAACTACCTAAAATAATCTTATCCTTAGCAATCACAATTCTGGAAAACAGTTTCTAGAACTGCAGCAGCCTAACATAACGATTTTAATTAATTTTTGTACTCGACCAAAAATTATGAAATTAAACATACTGTAAGTAGACATAACAAGGATTAGACAGAAAAATCGAAATAATTTTCAGAGAGTTTTTGGATAATCAGAAAAATCAGCGAAGTCAGGCATGCTGCTGAAAATTGGAATTTACCAGCGCCACTGTTCCAAATTCGAAAATTCATAAAAAATTGGTTACTTAGAATCCTTTGCCCAAAATAAATCATTGAAAACCTTAAGATGTCTAGTTTAATTTTGTAAAAACTTTGGTGGAGAATTGAATAAAAAATAAAAGGAAAATAATAACTAAGTTACAATACTCATGTCTAGCAAGTCATTCATGATTAAAAGAATAATGCATGCATTCATCATCAAATATATAAGTTTAAAAAACATAGATTAGAGAAGGATAATTACATCAGAAATTCTTTTAAATATGCATAAAAGAAAATTTTAAAATTCTTTATTTTTATAAGGTTATTAGGTTAAAAGTTATAATAGTATGGAGATAAAGAGGAGTTTAGGTTTAATGAAAATTCTTATTTTATAAAAAAAATTATACGATAAAGATGATAATTTTTTATATTTTATTTTAAAAAATTAAATAAATAAAAAATAAATCAATAAAAATAAATAAATAACAAGAAACGTATTTTATTTTAATTAATACTAATTAAAATAAAACTAGTCATGTAAAAGATAAATAATTGAATAATAAGAATAAATAAATTTATGGAATGAGTGTTACAATGGGCATCCTCTCAATGCTGTTTCTTTGCAAGATAGTGAGTAACTGGTTCCTCTACTATAGCCTTTTGAATTTTGTAAATGAAAATGGATTTTGTTTTTATTTTTTGCTTTCAAGTTCTTTTCTTTCTTGTGGGGTTTATCGTCAGTTATGATGTATGCGATGTGTAGCTCACCAAAATTCTTTTGTTGTTTACGCCGAATAAGTAGCAGATGGGTTTTAATTCTCATTCAATTGTTTATTCATAAATTGTGTCCAAAATGAATTTCTTATCTTAAAAAAAAAAAGATTTTTCCCTTTTTGGATAATTACCAATTGAATTTGTATCTGAAGAAAATTTCTTTTGGAAAGAGAATTGATCAAATTGTAGGCTCATTGATAAAATCACAATCAAATGCTATAATCACAATCGGTCTATCAGTTTTGTTTTTCACTGCTGATTTCTAGCTGCAATTTTTGGGTTAGGCTTATCTGGAAAACCTTTAGCCAACGATCATTCGGAACGTCAAGAGATAGAGGCCTCCGTTCCCGCATCAGCTGAACAAGTGGGTTCTACACTCGGCATAACAGTTGTTGGAGCCTCAGGGGACCTCGCAAAGAAGAAGATTTTTCCTGCACTTTTCGCACTATACTATGAAGATTGTCTACCTGAGGTTCTATGCTTTGTTGCTTCACTAATTTCACTTTTTCAACATGACTTGATGAATGTTTAATAGCTGATACGTTTTCGTTGGTCTTCCATTTATCATACTTATGCAGGATTTTACAGTTTTTGGTTATGCTCGGACTAAATTGACTGATGAGGAGCTGAGGAACATGATTAGCGAAACTTTAACTTGTAGAATTGATAAGAAGTGTGTAATTTTGCGAAACCTTCACATGCACTTTTTAGCAGACTATGCATTGAGTTTTGTATGTAGTAATAGTTGAGGGAACTTACAGGGAAAATTGTGAAGACAAATGGATCAGTTCTTGAAGAGATGCTTTTACCATTCGGGCCTGTACAAATCTGAGGAGCATTTTGCTGAATTAGGAGCAAACTGAAAGAGAAAGAGGTAACTAATTCCTTCTTTACCTTTATGAAATTTGCAGTTTTATAGGAACTCTGGAATTATAGATTCTGCTAATGCATGCCCAACTAGTAAGTTGTAAGGGTTGATTTTATCATCTTTATTACATCACAAATTAGCCTTGTGAATGCATACTTAAGCCTTGAGATATGATAAAATATTACAGGGAAGGCAAAAGATGTTGATGCCAAATTTTGGCTTCAACAAGCAGATTTGTATTTGCGCGAAACTGGTACTCTGCTAATTGATGGTAATTGCCGTCCGTCCATTGATGACTCTGATCTCGTTTTGCTAATGCACAAACTGTAGGGGGCCTGGCATTATTGCCAGCAAGAAACATCTGATGCTTGAATCAGATTAAATGGCTTTAATATTAATTTCAAACAATATAGTATAATAAAATGTTCTTAATTCAACTCACAGATTAATGACGTAGTTGAATAAATCCTCCTTTGCTTCATTAAAAGTCCCTCATTATTTAGAGTTTTCCGGTTCCCCTTTATGAATTACTTTGCCCTCAATTTTAGGTAGTAGTGGAGCCATTGAATCCTTGAACTAACGGAATATTTCACCAACTATCTTTTGGTAGGATTTTGTTTCCATATCCCTTTGATATCATGGGGTATTAAATGATTATTTGATTGTGGTGAAGTTTTCCATACTCCCTAATTCTAGGGAGGGGGTTATGGGTAAAATCCCATTAGTAAATGTAAGTCTCTAGTAAATGTTTTGAATCCAAATGAAAACTATTACTAGATTCATTAAGAGTTCTGCTCTGTAATGGACCAGATAACTGACATATTTCTTATTGTTCCACCAATTGTAAAATAAATTCATGCTTAGGAAGCTAGTTACTATCTCCCTGTGTCAAATTTAATGTTTGTTTATTTTAGTTTTATATTTTTTGACCCGATGTAAGAAAGTGGTATTTTAGGCTGGAAAGCTATTGAATAGGTTGTTTTACCTATCAATACCTCCAAACATTTTTGTGGATGTGGCGAAATGTGCTAGCCTTAGAGCTTCATCAGCAACTGGTGGGACAAGAGTCATTGTTGAAAAACCATTTGGTCAGGACTCTGAGTCTTCCTGGTGAGCTAACTAGAAGTTTGAAGCAGTATCTAAGAGAGGATCAAATATTCAGGTTTGTCTCTCATTTGCTTCCTTAAAGAAAGACATGTGGGACAATGTTTGACTCTATTGGTATCTTTTCAGGATTGACCATTACTTGGGTAAGGAGCTGGTTGAGAATCTATCAGTGCTTCGATTCTCCAATCTTGTTTTTGAGCCTCTATGGTCCAGGAATTCAATGTACAATTTATATTTTCTGAAGATTTTGGTACAGAGGGACCAGGGGGGTGAGCTGTACCTGTTGCCTGAAGATATTGTCATTATACTAGAATTTGTTTCAGACACCCAGTTCAGCTGATTTTATTGGTAAATTTTTCCAGTTATTTTGAGAACTATGGAATCATTCGAGATATAATGCAAAATCAGCTCTTGCAAAATACTGGCATTATTTGCAATGGAGACTCCTGTCAGCTTAGATGCAGAAGACATTAGAAATGAAAGGATAATTTGGTTTTCCTTTCTTCTACAAATTTTACGAACTAGAATTGTGGTCTCCTTTGTGTACCATTTCTATGATTGCTAGAGATCCTCTTTTAAGGTATACCCAAACACCACCATCACCACCAAAGAAGAATCAAATCCCATGGTGGGTTATGGAAATGCTACACTCCTTGCAGTTGTTTAAAGTTAATCATTGACTTTGTTGTGTGTGGCTTCATTCAGGGGAAGGTTCTTAGATCAATGCAATCGCTTCTGCTTGAAGATGTAATTGTCAGTCAATACAAGGGCCACAACAGGGGTAGTAAATCATATCCTGGATATACTGATGACCCAACTGTGCCAAAGGACAGTCTCACGCCAACATTTGCTGTGGCTGCTCTTTTTATCAACAATGCAAGATGGGAAGGGGTTCCTTTCCTGATGAAAGCAGGCAAAGCGCTCCATACCAAACGGTAGGCAGTATTTCTTCCCTTTTCATGAGGATCTATTCTTTCACCACATTCTCCTATATTGCAGAATATGCTCAACTGGTTGACTTGAGAATGTTGTGTCAATGAAACTTCAGTGCAGGGATCAGAGTTCAGTTCAGAAATGTCCCTGGAAACTTTTACAAGCAGAATTTTGGAACCGACATAGACAAGGCTACAAATGAGCTTGTGCTCCAACTCCAGCCTGACGAAGCTATATATCTGAAGATCAACAACAAAGTTCCTGGTCTTGGAATGAGGTTGGATCGCAGCGACCTTAATTTGCTTTATCAGTCAAGGTAAGAGACCATTTAGACAGTTACCTAGAAATGATGCTTGTTATCTTAATTATGTAATTTATGACCTAGAATACTCAATTATGGAGTGGGACTGTGAGCATCAATTTCATAAAATCTTCTCAAGCGATCAGCCCTCGGATGTCTTTATTCATGTTTCATAATTATTTTATAGCACATGTAAGGATTGAACTCTTTAATGTTTTATTTTAAAAGAATTTGTATAAAATACTAATTAGTATTAAGAGTAAGGGGACTGTATTAATGTCATGTCTTGACCATTTTACCTGAGTGACATCCATCTGCAGACCCGGCCAAATTGATGGAGCAATTGTGCATCTGTATTATCTTTTGTTCTTCTTCGGGTTTGGGAGAGCATTACTTTAATTCTTTAGTTTTGATGTGAAGGTATCCAACAGAAATACCAGATGCATATGAGAGGCTGGTCTTAGATGCAATAGAAGGTGAACGGAGGTTGTTTATTCGGACTGATGAGGTTGATGCTGCCTGGGCGTTATTTTCACCATTATTGAAGGAACTTGAAGAGAAGAAGATTGTTCCAGAGCTCTATCCTTATGGTAGCCGAGGACCAGTTGGAGCACATTATCTTGCTGCCAAGTACACTGTCCGATGGGGAGATCTCAGTGGAGAGGATTCATGAACGGCCAAAAACTTGATTATTTTACATACTCATTCACCATAAACCCAGGACGGGTTTGGTTATATGAACAGCATAGCAGTTACTCATTCCAGTGCCTGATAAGTTGTGCTATTGTGCATTATTCTTTGACCTACATGATACCGAGGCTTGAATTCGCATGGATGATGTATCATTTTGTAGGATTGAATGATATGAATTTGATTGTAAGTTGGTGATCTGTGTAAACAAGATGAATAATAATGAGCGTGTAGAAGGAAATGTAAGATTTGTGAATAACAGAGAATAAAGTGTATTTCTATATCTTTAATCAAAATACAATAGTACAAATATATAACTTTACAGTGATCTAATTTAGGAAAATATCCTAGCTAATTGAGGAAACTATCCTAGCTAATTGACAACTATACATGCAGTTATTCTAGGAAACTAGATCAATCCTAATAACTCTATTTTTGGTACAATTTTGAATTAATATCTTGCAACACTCCCCATCAAGCTGGCTTGTAGATGTCCTCCATAGCTAGCTTGCTGACTAGTAGTTCGAAATGTCCCTTGTGTAGTCCTTTGGTGAGGATGTCTGCTATCTGTTCTGTGGTTGGTACATAGGGAACACAGATTACCCCACTTTCAAATTTCTCCTTGATGAAATGCTTATCCACCTCAATATGCTTGGTTCTATCGTGTAGAACTGGATTGTGGGCAATTGAGATGGCAGCTTTGTTATCACAGTAAATCCTTATGGGAAGAGACACTAGAATCTTTAAATCTTCAAATAGTCTCTTTATCTATATTGCCTCGCAAATTCCATGTGCGAGAGACCTAAATTCTGCCTCAGCACTACTCCGAGCCACAACACTTTATTTTTTGCTTCGCCATGTAACAAGATTTCCTCCAATAAAGGTACAATAGCCTGAAGTTGATCGTCTATCAGTTGAGCTACCAGCCCAATCTGCATCTGTATAGACTTCAATTTGAAGGTTGTCCCGTTTTCGGAACATAAAATCCTTTCCAGGGGTTCCCTTTAGATATCTTAGTATCCTATAGGCTGCATCAAAGTGTTCTTGTCCTGGTGAATGCATGAACTGGCTTACCATGCTTACAGCGAAAGCTATATCAGGACGCGTATGTGACAAGTAGATCAATTTCCCTACTAGTCTCTGAAATTTCTCCCTATCAATCACATCTTCAGTTTTAGCAGGATTAAGTTTTAAGTTGACTTCAATGGGAGTCTCGGCAGCCTTACAACCCAGGAGGCCTGTCTCTTTGAGAAGATCAAGGATGTATTTTCTTTGGCTTACAAAGATACCTTCCTTTGATCTTGCAAATTCCATACCAAGGAAGTATTTTAACATACCCAAGTCCTTGATCTCAAAATCCCGTGCCATTCTCTCCTTGAGATCTGCCAACTCTTCAAGATCATCACCAGTTAGAATTATATCATCCACATAGACAATTAGTATTGATATCTTACCTTTCTCTGAGTGTTTATAGAACATTGTATGATCAGCTTGGCTTTGATGATAGCCATAGCTTTTCATAGCTTTTCCAAAACGTTCAAACCACGCCCTTGGAGATTGTTCAAGGCCGTATAGGGATTTTTTAAGTCTGCAGACTTTGTTTTGACCGAACACCTTCTCAAATCCTGGTGGTAGACTCATAAACACTTCTTCTTCTAAATTCCCGTTTAGAAAGGCATTCTTGATATCCAATTGGTGTAATGGCCAGTTATAGTTTGCTGCTAAGGATAATAGTACCTGAATGGAATTTATTTTGGCGACAGGGGCAAAGGTTTCTTGGTAATCAACCCCGTGTGTTTGAGTAAACCCTTTAGCTACGAGTCTGGCTTTAAATCTCTCTATACTTCCATCCGCCTTGCACTTCACTGTAAACACCCATTTGCACCCAACTGTTTTTTTATCCATGGGTAGGTCAACAACTTCCTATGTCCCACTTTTCCTTAGAGCATTCATCTCTTCCATCACCGCTGATTTCCAATCAGGATCATTAAGTGCTTCCTGTATCTTTCTTGGCACACGCAGGTTAGAGATTTTAGATATAAAGGCATTGTATTTTTTTGAGAGTTTACCATAGGACAGATATTTGGACATAGGATGAGAAGTACAAGAGCGTTTTCCTTTTCTAATTGCTATTGGAATATCATGATCATTAGAATTGACACCAGGCATAGGATCGATAGTAGGTTCAGATATGTCATCAAGATTAGGAACAATATTATGTGAGGAAGTATCTAGAGTACTTGTATTGCTTTCAGATTCTTCACTCATGGTGTCTGGTTGGCCTTGTGCTACAGGAATAGTAGGTCTCTTACTCTTTGTATGGTTCCTCCTTGAATAAGTAAGAAGCTCTCTACCTTGTTCCTTGATAACAGAAGGTAGTATTTCTCCCCTTGTCACGGTCTCATAAGTATTTGGTAAAATAGTCTTGATATCACTAGTTTCAAAAGCATTATCTTTTTAAAAAAACTCATTTTGAGGTATAGGATTTTTAATGCAATCTACAGTTTTAGGTATCGGATTGAAAATAACATCCCAAAAATTTTCTTCTTCTCTTATGTTCTGCCCCTGAAGAGAAATTTTTTGATAAAAAGGTTGATTTTCCAGAAAAGTAATATCTATAGAAACAACAGTTTTTCTAGTTTTTGGATTAAAACACTTATATCCTTTCTTATTTGGTGCATAACCAATAAAAATACATTTTTCAGCTCTTGGATCGAGTTTAGACCGGTTTTTATTAGAGATATGAACATAAGCTGTACATCCAAAAATTTTCAGAGGAAGATTAGATTGAATTCGGGATTCAGGAAAATATTTTTTAAAACATTCAAGTGGTGTAATGTAGTTTAGAACACAGGTGGGCATCCTGTTAATTAGATAGGATGCAGTTAAAACCGCTTCACCCCAAAGATATTGAGGGACATTCATAGAGAACATAATAGCACGAGAAACTTCAAGTAAATGTTTATTTTTACGTTCAGCAATACCATTTTGCTGAGGTGTATCAACACAAGTAGTTTGATGGTGAACACCTTTTTCTGCAAAAAAAATTCCTAGATTTTGCTTAAAATATTCAGTTCCATTATCATTATGAATAATTCCAATTTTAGTTTGAAAGTGGTTTTCAATCATCAAGTAAAATATTTTAAATAAGTTTTGAACCTCAGATTTTTCCTTCATTAAATAAACCCAGCATAGGCGAGTGTGATCATCAATAAAAGTGACAAACCATTTTTTTCCTGAAGAAGTATTAATTTTTGAAAGACCCCAAATATCACTATGGATTAAATAAAAAGGCTTTAAGGCTTGATAAGGCCTTGAAGGATAGATAGTTCTATGACTTTTTGATAAAATGCAGTTTTCACAATGGAACTTAAAACAACTCAAACCTTTAAATAAACTAGGAAATAATTTTTTAAGATAAGGAAAACTAGGATGCCCTAGCCTATAGTGCCAAAGCATAATTTGATCCTTAACCTGAGTAGACTTGATACTACTAAAGCCTTGAGCTTCTTTATTCTTAGATTCTTCATGTTCAAAATAGAAGAGACCATAAATCATTTTAGCACTGCCAATCATCTTCCCCGAGCTCTGTTCCTGAAAGACACAGTGGGATTTGGAAAAAATAACACAACAGTTAGAGTCTCTAGATAATTTACTAACTTATAGCAGATTACAAGTAAGTTTAGGAACATGGAGAACATTTTTAAGGGAAATGGTTTTAGATAGATTTATCAAACCGTTGCCAGCTATAGGGGAATATGAACCATCTGCTATACGAACTTTTTCATGACCAGAACAAGGGGTGTAAGTATGAAATAAATGAGAAAGACTTGTCATGTGATCAAAAGCTCCTGAATCTATAATCCAAGGAGTATGATAAATAGGTAAATGACAAGAGAGAGCATTTAATTTACTACCTGCTTGAGCAATGGAAGCATTAGGTGTACTTAACAATCCTGAGTTAGATTTCAGCAGCTTCAGAAGGTGATCCATCTGCTCTTTGTTAAAGGGAACAGTCTCGGACTCATGTGCAGCAGGAGTACGAGTGAATCTGCCTTCATGAGAACCCTTCCAATTTGCTGGTTTCCCATGGATCTTCCAGCAAGTCTCTCGTGTATGCCGTGGCTTATGGCAGTGATCACACCAAACACGAGACTTTTCATCGTGTTTCTTTGTAGTAGTTTGGCCAGCTTTAATACCAGCAGCAAGGGCCGAGTTTTCAATAGTGTTACCAAGATTCCTTTTGCCAAGCATGACAAGACGCCGACTCTCCTCACGGCGTACCTCAGAAAACACTTCTCCAATAGAGGGAAGCGGCTGCCTTCCAATAATCCTACCTCTAACTTCATCAAACTCTATGTTAAGACCAATGAGAAATTTGAAAATACGGTTATCCTCCACCGTTTTCTTATAGTGTTTAGAATCTTCAGGAGATTTCCACTCATAATCATTAAATAGGTCTAAATCTTGCCAAAGTTGTTTCAAGGAATTAAAATACCTAGTGACAGTATCCTCACCTTGGCGGATTTCTCCAAGTTTCAGAGTTAACTCATATACTTGAGATTGATTTCCCAAGTCAGAATACATTTGGTTAATGTTGTCCCAAAGCTCCTTGGCAGTGTGATAACACATATAGTTGGAGCTTATGTCCTCCTCCATAGAATTCACCAACCAAGTCATTACCATTGAGTTCTCGGCATCCTATGTTGGATAGGTTGCATCATCAACAGCGGGCTCCTTTGTCTCTCCAGTCAAATACCCGATTTTTCCCCGACCACGGATATACATGCGCATGATTGAGACCAAATAAGAAGAAAATGTTCTCCATTCAGTTTAATGGTAGTAATCTGAATGGAGTGAGATTCCATGGTTGAAGCCTGGATTTTAGGTGGCACAGTAGCAAAAGTTGGCAGGCTTGTAGACTCGGAAACAACGTCGGACATGATGAAGAGATAGGACTGATTAGGATAAAAAAGAAAATAGGAGAATGGCTAGGTTTTCTGCAAGTAAGGGAAAGGGCAGAACAGCAATAGGGTTTCCAGGAATTAAAGGAATTCCTGCTCTGATACCATAACAGAGAATAAAGTGTATTTCTATATCTTTAATCATAATACAATAGTACAAATATATAGCTTTACAGTGATCTAATTTAGGAAAATATCCTAGCTAATTGAGGAAACTATCCTAGCTAATTGACAACTATACATGCAGTTATTCTAGGAAACTAGATCAATCCTAATAACTCTATTTTTGGTACAATTTTGAATTAATATCTTGCAACTGTGAATAAATGAACTTTAGATCTTTGCAAACTGTCTGAATTTAAATAATATGTTGATATATTTGCAGATTCTGGAGCTGAGTAAGGGATTTCTGAAAATATAATCGACTCATTAAGACAGGTAAATTTTTGTATTCAACATTTATTCATACTGTGGTACTTTGAAAGTAAATCAAAAAATTGGAAACTCTTGACAAGAAATTTTAGATAGTCTTGAACCACAAACGCCACAAATTTAAAATTTTGCTTGCATAAATTCTTGGATGATGTGGTAGTAACTGGCTAAGCCCAAAGAAAATGGCTTTATGCCATTGCCCAAATGCACTTCTGGCAAAGCTGTGAGCATACAGAGCTGGTGGTACTCTGTCTTTTCATCCTCCTTAGTTATTTTATTTAGTACTCTTAAAAGTATATAAGAACCAAATTTGAGTGATTTTAGTATCTATTTGATGTGCCTGTCATCTCAATGATTTATGTATTAATTGATGTTTGATCAGCCACATGGTAATTAACTAATAGGTTTGGCAAACAATTACATACAAATATTTTTTTAGATTAATGACCAATTTGGTAATGTTATAATTTTTTAAATAATTATTGTTAATTGTGTTATATAAAGCAAACAAATAAATAAAAGCTAATTAATTATAATCTGTGCCTATGTCTCCTCCTCCTTCCATTACTTTCCGGTTGTAGTCGAAAAGTCTTTGTAAGCCATTCATACTTTCTTGTGGAGAAGATGTGCCCAAGTAACGCTCCTATCATGTCCCACTTGCACACCCTGCTAGAACTGTCTCCCACCCAAATGCCAGTGCAGATTCTGAGTATAGATCATCTTCTGCTGGTGAAGCATCAGAGTTTTCACATTTTTTAGGCAAAGGTTCTCCACACAATCCTGGATTTCCAGCAAACGAATAATTCGTGAATGTGCTGAACTGCGTCCCTTGTGGTATTGCTCCGGTCAGATGGTTGTGTGACACATCAAAGAATGAAAGGGATGTGAGCTCTGCTAGCTGCTGAGGAATTTGTCCTGTGAGCTTATTACTAGAGAGGTCTAATGACTCTATCATCGTTAGATTACTCAAAGTTGATGGAATGTACCCTCGGAGATTGTTGTTGGAAAGGTTGAGAGTCCCAAGCCCCTTTAAACTGGCGATTGATGTTGGAATCTCTCCAACAAAATTGTTGTCGGAGAGAATAATCGCTGTAATAAAATTTGACAGCTTGGGATATTCTATCTCTGTGCCTTTGTTACTCATTATTAGTGAGTAATCAGCATAACCATAGTAGGTAAACCCAAGTACATCATCCGGCACCAGTTTAACCGCCCAATATGTTAGCTTACTTGCTTTGATATCTTTCATGGCATTCCAACAGTGGAAGTGCTTGGACGGAAGATTACCTGTAAACCTGTCATGAGAGAGATCAATAATGCGCAGCCTGGGAAACTCAAAACCTGTTTGAGATTCCTCTGTTTCTCCATGAAAGTTGTTGAATTTCAAAATGAGAACCTCCAGCTCTGGAAGAGTTCCCAACCAAGAAGGGAAGACATCGGTGATTTGGTTATCGCCAAGATTAAGAAATTTTATCCTCACACAATTGGCTAGAGATTTAGGTACTCTTCCTTGCAATGAATTATTGCTAAAATCAATCATCCTCAGATTTGTTCCGTTCATGAAGGTTTGAGGGATGATGCTATGAAAGTTGTTAGCTTGCAGTTTTAGTGCTGACAACTCAACACTGAAATTGCCCAAACATTCTGGGAGCATGCCACTTAAGTTGTTGTGAGACAAATCAAGAGCGTGAAGACCATTCAAACTGCATATTTGGATTGGAATTTCCCCTGTCAACTGATTGTTTGAAACCAGATAGGAATAGATTGACCCTGATGACGCAACTGGGAGCGGTCCTTGGAGCTTATTAAACCCAAGGTCTAAAGTATTCCTTTTAGACCATGGAAGAACAAAGAGATCCTGATCGAAGCCCGTCAATAGGTTGTCAGAAAAGTTCAAATATTCCAAACTACTTGTGCTTACATTTAACAACCACTGGGGTATTTGGCCAGCTATCTTGTTGGAGGAAGGATCCAGAGACACTAATTCATCTTGGTTGTGCAAAAAATATGGGAACTCGCTAATGTTGCATGACCTGAATCCTATTACAGTGAAATTTGGCAAAATTGTACTGACATTGGTTCCAGTGAGCAATGAAAACTTGTTTGACGAGAGAACTAATAATGTTAAAGATTTCAAGTTAAGAAGGAAGATGTTTAGATCCACTGTGCCACTCAAATTGTTGTAGGAAAGGTCAAGCGCTTGAAGATTCCTTAGCTCAGAGATAGAGCTAGGAACAGAGCCTTCCAATTGATTCTCTGCCAAACTCAGAATCTGCAATTGGGTTAGCTTTCTAACTTCAACTGGAATACGGCCAGTCAGTTGATTATTATGTAAGTACAGAGTTGATAATTTGTTCAGGTTCATAAAGCAAAAGGGGATTGGACCAATTAATTGGTAATGAGTCAAATTTATTTGAGTAAGTTCTGTTAGATTCGAGAGTCGACATAAGAACTCACCAGTTAAGTTGGCAGATGACAGGTCCAAGGAAGTGAGTTGGTTAAGTTTAGCGATCCTAGACGAATAAGAATTTTGCTCAGAAAAATTTGTCTCAGAAATTGTCAAAGAATTCAGCTGTGAAAGGTTACCAAGCGAATCCGGAACTTTGCGAGAGAAGTTGCATAAAATGATTTCTAGTGTTTTCAAAGAAGAAAGTTTCCCAGGGAAGCAGGCAACTCGCCCGAAAAATCATTACCGGAAAGGTATTGATGGTTGAGTTTAGTAAGATTACCAAGTGAAAGAGGAAGTCTCCCTGAAAATGAGCAACCTCTACTACCCAAGGAATTTAAGGATTCAAGATTTTCTATTGAATCTGGAATCTTACCTGAAAATCTCGTATCTGAAAGTCTCAAATCTACAAGGACACTGCTATTCTGAAATTCTGGCAAATAGCCGGTGAGATAGTGATTGTAAGTCAGAGTGAGAAATGCAAGTTTGGGTAACTGGAAAATCTCTGCAGGGAATTCACCTTGCAATAGGCAATCAGTGAGAGAGAAGAAAAACAAAGATGATAAATTTGCCAAATGCCAATGGATGAGGTACTGTAGAACCAATATTGACTTTTCCAAGGTGAAGTACTTTCAGGTTGGCTAACTTCTCAGCTAGATTTGCTAGACTCGGGTTTTGGAGCTTCAAATGAAAATTATTAAATGATAGATCAAGACTCTCCAACTTGGAGAGCTCCAGCAACTCTGCGGGTATTTGACCAGAAAACTAAGAATTAGAGAGAGATGGAGCTGTTTGTCTTGACAGGTTCTTGATTTCCGAAGGGATTTCAGAAAAATTGAAGTGGTTATTGGAGAGAGCAAGACATTCTAGATGGACAAATTGAAAGAGGGTGCTGCCAGAGTTGATCGAACCATAAAGGCAACTGCTTGTGAGATCAAGCCTGATCACATGACCAGTGTCTTCGTTGCATTTGATGTCGTCCCATATGCAGCAGTCGCTATTTCTTCTTCCTGGTTCCATGATGCAACCTTGGGATAAACTGAAGGATAGTCGTCAAAAGAACACTGAACGACGGTAAGGCTTTGCATGAATTGCAATAAGGCAGAACACTAGTCCTCATGGCAGAGTGGCGGCAAGCCAGCAAGGGTATGCTGAAACATTGAGAGCAGAAGAAGTCTGTGCATTAAAGTGAAGAAAAATAGGAATAACCCCACAATTTCTTATTAAACACAATTCTTTTTAAAACTCTCTATGATAGGCAGGCTGGAGGATTTTGTTCTGAGGTCATGCATAGAATCGAGATGTTTTTATAGGCCGCACCAAATGTGATGTTACCGGGATTAACTCACAATCAAATCTTCTTTTAGAATTAAAAAATTTTAAGTTTTTTTCTGAGCGTCGTATTCTTGCTATTCGGCTATTGACCATGCTTTTGTCTATACTACCATGATGAGATAGCATCAACCCAAATGGCTTTTGAATTGGTGACCCCTAAACTTCGTTCGAACAAAATTATTATACATAGAAAGGTTGCTTAAAATAATTAAATATGGGACTGTGCTGGCATCTATCAACCACGTGGCGTTCCTTTAAGTAAATTTTAAGATCTTTCTGTGTGTTGTATCTAGAGAATATATATATATTTTAAGTGTTGGTTTGTGGATGCAGAAGTTGGAATAGAGAGCATTGTCTTGGGTTCAAAATAAAGCTAGTCACGAAAGTGATCCTTTTTTGTTAGTATAATTCTGTGAATTTGGAAAAATCGATTTGTATAAAAACATTGAAGCAAGCGCCTAGTCCATAACATCATATAAATTAAGAAAAAAGTGATGTAAATATATTATTATGGAGTGGACAAAATTGAAAGATTACATTTAAAAAAAAAAAACAAAAACAAAAAGAAAACCAATCCCAGCCTTTCTTCCTTGCCGGCTATAACCATGCTTTTGTCTACACTGAATTATCCATGACCCCTAACCACATGGATTCTTTAATTTTAATTGTCATTGGTGTGCACAAGAATTAAGTAGTAAGTAAAAGCTGCAGACAAATTACGAAGTTGACCACAAAATCTCATTGTGGTACTCCCATTCGTCCATAATCTTAACCAGAAATTATCCCAAAGCACGACAGTTTTAGTTTAAAATAAGGTTGCTTAATTTCTTAGCAAATGTTGATAATTACAATAACAAGCAAGCCAAAAGAAAATGGCTTTCCAACCAAAGACAACTGGATGCGCGACTATTTCATTCACTGATAAAATGTGCTTTTGGTAATGGAGAGTTAAACATAGATCTTAATTACATCAAATTAACGATTAGGATTAAAACTTAAAACTTCACCCATTTGCCAAAGCGTAAAGAGTTAGCTGTAACGAGCCACTCAAATCTCCTGCAAATGGAGGCCAATTTGGTGTGCATGGTTGCGCTTAGTAAAAGTTTGCCTAAATGCGGAATGCACTTAGAAGTGGAGTGCGCTTAGTGCTAAAGACGGGATGCTCTTAGAAGTGAGATGCGCTTAGTAATGGGCCGCCTCACACAACTAGCCAATCGCGGTATGCTTAGCGATCAACCAAGCCCGGCTCGAATTCTAAAATTTTCTACAATTGTAAATATTCTAGAATATTCTATACCTTTGCACTTTAGTCCATGGCTAGATTTTTAGAGAAGTTGGCAACTTGCATGATGAACTCTAAAACCCACCATCCAACACTATAAAATAGCCCACCACCCTTGTCATTTTTGCACACCACACACAAGCTCTCAAGCTCTCTTGTAATTTACTCTTTGTGAGTAATAAAATTAATATTTTGCCATATTGCTCTTACTTCTCTCTAGTATTATCATAAGCATTCTTTCTTAGCTAATTTGAGAAGTGTTCTAAGCTTACTTAGTGACTTATGTGCTAAACGTCATTTAAGTGCCACACAGGTTTACTGTGAAAAATACTCATCCTGTGAAATAGTGGTGCTCTAAAAAAGCAGTAAATATTTTGTGTGAAAGTTAAGAAAGTTTTTATCATGTTTGCCATTAAGAGTGACAGACAAAGACACAATAAGTAGGCTTTAATTTCATTTCATTTGTAAATTTATGTTTGGTTCTCTCATGTAAGGAAAAGTCTCAAATCGTTAATTAATTTGGTTATCTAATGGCCAAAGGTATTTATTTGGTTTCATTTTTTAAAAAAATTTTAGTATTGTTTTAGTTGCATTTTGAGTACAGATTTTGGAATAAGTTGTTATGCCTCCATTAGTGAAAATTCAAATTTTGGACTTTTGAGAGTAGAGGTTATAAAGTTTTTTAGAAAAGTTAAACCGTCTAAAGTACTTTTAATTTATTTCTTATTTCATTCTTTCATAATATAATTTTAAAAAACTTGTCGATTTAAGTCATTATATAATTTTTATTGACGATGAAATAACTCAAATATTTTTGGTAATTACTCTTTTTTTTTTGTTGGTAATGTAAAAGAGCTAACTAAATAATTTTTATTTGAAAAGTTTTACCAAATGGAGCCTAAAATCCTAAAGAAATTCTAGATGTAAACATACATGTTTAATATATTTTTACGTTTCAACGACTTTATTAAAGGCATTTCTATTTCAAATTACTTTTGTGCCACTTCTAACATTGTGATTGAGTTTTGATGATAATTAATATTTACCAATTATCTTATTGGCACATATTTGATGACTAATAATTTTATTTTACAGTAGTTATGTGGCACCCCAAGAACTAGCTTGATGCTTCAAAAACTTGATTCTGTTTGCATTGTTAGAGAACTCTTTGAGATATTAATTTGTACTTTTAAGCTATTCTTTAACTGAATTCGGGGTTATTGCCCCAAAAAACTAGATAATATATGGATATTATACACGAAAAGTAAAACACAAAAAGTTCCCAGACCTTTGTACTGATGCCAAAATCACTAAGGCCTGATCATCAGTTATATGATTTTTTTCCAAATCATATACTTGCAAGTTTGGAAAAAGAGAATGCTGCACTAATCTTTGACAACTACTAGCGTAGATTGTGTTAATTAAAGACATGATCGTTCAATCAAATCAGGACAGCAATAAGGTACCGAATTAAAAATAAGAAAGAAGCAGCAGCCGATCAATTCATATTTGCTCGTGCACTGTGCTGAAGGTAAGGGTGGTTTTATTATTATTATTTTTTGGTTGGATCTTTAATTGATGAGAATTAATGGACGATGACGAAGGATTTATCTATAGAAGGTGGTTAGTGATCAAGAAAGCTTTGTTTGGCACAAAGAAAGGCTCTAATGCCATTAAACACAATGTAGAAACGATATTAAATATCATTCTAACGTACATTCTTAAAAGATCAAGAAGGAAGATTCTTACAAAAGAGAAAAATATCTCAATTGAGAAAATACTAAATATTATTTATGAAAGCTTAAAGGTGTTACAATAAACCATGAATAACAAACATATATATTGTAACAGCTATCTTAATCCTAAACTCTCTCAAATAAGAGAATTAATCTAAAATTCTAATTAAACTAGAATTATAAAGATGACTCAAATAAGCTTAATAAAATAGAATAAATCAAAATATGATATTAAATATTAAATTGACTCAAATATTATAATTCCTAATTTATTCTACTCCAATACTTTCGTACATCATATCTTCACTCATCATTCTTAAGCTTATTAATTTATTTTTTTTCCTTTTATTTTGTTAAATATTGGTCTTGACACAAATTGAATTTCATTATTTTTTTTCCATTAAAGTAAATCATAGTATCTTATAAGATTTTGTTTTGTTATTGAATTACAATGAGTAATTCTTCCATGTTATTATTTATCTTTTGTATTCTTCTGTACTTCAATTTTCTTGAAGCTTTCCATCTATGTTTAAAGCAAATTTTCTTACGAAGCTGATTCATATTTTTTTAATGTTATTTAATTGAATTTCTAGATTTGATCGAATTATTTGCTCATTTGTTCTCCTAATACATTAATTTACTAGTTTATATTAATTTACTTGTTTTACCTTCCATTTACAATTATTATGTTCCATTTCTAAAATTTATGTTTTATTTTACAATTAATGTTGATTTACGAGTTTTATGTTATATTTACAAGTTTTTGTTTTATTTACTAATAGTACATTAATTTACTCGTTTTACCTTCTATTTACAAATCTTTTGTTTCATTTTCAAAATTTATGTTTTATTTTACAATTAATGTTAATTTACTGGTTTTAACTTATATTTGCAAGTTTTTGTTTTGTTTACTAATAATATGTCAATTTACTAGTCTTATATTAATTTAGTTGTTTTATTTTCCATTTACAAATTTTATGTTTAATTTCTAAAATTTATGTTTTATTTTACACTTAATGTTGATTTATGAGTTTTATGTTATATTTGCAAGTTTTTGTTTTATTTACTAATAATACATCAATTTACTAGTTTTATATTAATTTACTAGTTTTACCTTCCATTTACAAGTCTTATGTTTAATTTCTAAAATTTATGTTTTATTTTACAATTAATGTTGATTTACAATTTTTATGTTAAATTTGAAAGTTTTTGTTTTATTTACTAATAATACATCAATTTACTACTTTTATATTAATTTACTAGTTTTACCTTCCATTTACAAGTCTTATGTTTAATTTTACAGTTAATGTTGATTTACAATTTTTATGTTAAATTAGCAAGTTTTTGTTTTATTTACTAATAATACATCAATTTACTAGTTTTATATTAATTTACTAGTTTTACCGTCCATTTACAAGTTTTATGTTTAATTTCTAAAAGTTATGCTTAATTTTACAGTTAATGTTGATTTACAATTTTTATGTTAAATTAGCAAGTTTTTGTTTTATTTACTAATAATACATCAATTTATAAGTCTTATGTTTAATTTCTAAAATTTATGTTTTATTTTACAGTTAATGTTGATTTATAATTTTTATGTTAAATTTACAAATTTTATGTTTCATTTACATAATTTATGTTTAATTACGACATTAATGCCGTAACTTTAATCACAGCATCATAGAATGACCCTCTACTTTAAATTTATTTTAGATAGATTTAAATCCAATTTATTTAAATTTAGATCACATAAACTATTGGTCAAACTCGCTTTTCTTTCATCTCTAAAAGTCAGTTCGATAACGTTACAGTTTTTTAAAAAGTTAATTATATGCAAAAGTCGCTCTATGTTAAATGGTGTAGAGTCTTATATGGCACTGCAAATAGTTGAACTCATACTTCGCAAATTATGAATGCTCGCATAAACCAAACACAACAACCAAAAAAAAAAAAAAAGAACTCGACACATTTACCTCTAATTAAAACGTGCGATACAATTCACATCTCTAAAATTAAAATTTGAGAAGACTTGATGTAGAATTACGTTATTGTGGGATGGTAAATGGTCAAAAGCGTGTAATTCAAATATTCAATGGACGCCAATGTGATTCATGCCTCATAAAAGCAAATGAACAAAAGTGTCAATACTAAGCGACAAAAGACAGCACCATGTAACATGGTGGCGACAGCAAAATAGTGAGATATACATTACACACACACACACTAAGCGACAGAGAAGGGGGTGTTGGTTGTTACTGTGTTTTGCTGTATGTTCACTTTGAAGATACCAACTTTCACCCTTATACACGCTTGTGGTTAGAAGAAAAAAACGTTATTCAATTATCATTGATGTCAATGGCCCCACTTACATCAATTTTTCCGCTATAAGATAACTTTATTATTACTATTTTAAGTAAGTAAATCATAATTAAAACACCTTTACTGTTTCTTTGAAATTTTTTGCCGCAGAGAAAGGTGTCGTTCAATTTTACTGACAATAATTTTAAAAAATGTCTGCATCTACCAACAAATCCTATCTTAATTCCACTAAAGTAAAATTTAGGGATAATTTTGTCATTAACTTAAACTTTAACAATATTCATTAAAATATTTTAATTTTTATTTGTTTTTGTATGGAATTGAGGTGGAATTTTGAGTTGGTTATCTATCATTGCATATCAATTTTTGCATTGTTAAAAATAGGCCTGCATGGGGTCCTTGTTGAGACCTATAAACATAGCTATTAGCAGATTTGTTCTTGTCGTAATTATATAGAATTTTCCTTAAGAATCTCCTTAAATTATATTTCGTGTAATTTACAAACAGTAAAAATAAGACAAAAATAGGACATTGACCTTACCTAACCTACTTACTTATTTTTGATGATTGGAAGTTCTAATAAATATAATTACAATAAAAATAAATAAGTAGGTCAGGTAAAATCAATGTCCTATTTTCATACAAAATATAACTTAAGATTGCGATGCCAAACTAGGATAAAGTTGCTGTGACCGAAATATTTGTCACCTAAGGTGCCATGTGAGTAGGCATAAATTGTGTTTATTCAATAATGTTTATAGAATCTCCGTGGGACCGTGGCAGTATTATTGTTGGTTTTTTAGTCTTCGAGTGAGTTTTAAATGCGAGAAAATAGTTGGGTAGTGTTGCTTCCAATTCGCAAAATTATCACCGACACAAGTCTCTTTAGTAGATAATAGAAACAAAGACTTTTTATTAAATTATTGATATGGTCATAATATAATGGGTCCAATTAGTTTGTTTCCATAACCAAGACTGTGTGCTTCTCATTAAACCAAAAAGAAGAAAAAAGAGTGAGACGGGCTCTGTTCTCTCTAATTAAGATATCGTACTTTATTCTACAAGAAGTCTTCGGTAACCAAGGCTTGGATGTATTAATGGTGCGTTTACTAAACTAGAATCGGAATGAGTTAAAATCGGAATGGACAGGAATGGGAATGGGCTGAAATAGGAATAAGGAATGAGAATCAGAATAAGTTGTTTACTTGAATTAAAGGAATCGAAATCGGAATGAGCTGGATTGACATTAATGTGTTTACTTTGTCTTGGAATCTAATCGAAATGAATTTGATTGTAATAAATTACCAAAAAGTACTTAATGAATTATTTTCATAATCATTATTTTATATTTTAATTATAGTGATTATTTATTCAAAAAATTTTATTATTATTAATTATTGTCAATAATATATTGATATATTAATTAATTTTAAAATTAATTAATTAATTATAATAATTATATTATTAATTATTGTGATTATTTATTCAAAATAATGTTTTTATTAATAGTTATTGTTAATAATGTATTAATATAATAATTAATAGTAATTTTTATATTAATTAATTATTATTAATAATAAATGAATTAATTATAATAATAGTAATATATTAATTATTGTGATTATTTAATCAAAAACTATAATTATTAATATATTATTGTTAATAATATATTTATATATTAATTAATAGTAATAATTATATGAATTAATTGATGATAATATACGAATTATATTATAATAATTATATTAATAATTATTATAATAGTAAATTAATTAATTATAATAATAACATATTAATTATTGTGATTAGTTAGTCAAAAACTATAATTATTAATAGTTATCATTAATAATGTTTTAATATAATAACTAGTAGTAATAATTATATTAATTAATTAACAATTGTATTAATAATTATTATAATAGTATATTAATTAATTAATTATAATAATAAAAATATATTAATTATTGTGATTATTTATTCAAAAACTAAAATTATTAACATATTATTGTTAATAATGTATTAATATAATAATTAATGGTAATTTTTATATTAATATATTATTAATAATAAATGAATTAATTATAATAATAGTAATATATTAATTATTGTGATTATTTAATCAAAAACTATAAATATTAATATATTATTGTTAATAATTTATTTATATATTAATTAATAGTAATAATTATATCAATTAATTGATGATAATATATGAATTAATTATAATAATTATATTAATAATTATTATAACAATAAATTAATTAATTATAATAATAATAACATATTAATTATTGTGATTATTTATTAAAAAATTATAATTATTAATAGTTATTGTTAATAATATATTAATACATTAATTAGTTATAATAATTATATTAATTAATTAACTATAATAATATTATATTAATTATAATAATAATACCATATTAATTATTGTGATTATTTATTAAAAAACTATAATTATTAATAGTTATTGTTAATAATATATTAATACATTAATTAGTTATAATAATTATATTAATTAATTAACTATAATAATATTATATTAATTATAATAATAATACCATATTAATTATTGTGATTATTTATTAAAAAACTATAATTATTAATAGTTATTGTTAATAATATATTAATACATTAATTAGTTATAGTAATTATATTAATTAATTAACTATAATAATATTATATTAATTATAATAATAATATATTAATTATTGTGATTATTTATTCAAAAATTATAATTATTGATAATAATGTATCAATATATTAATTAATTATAATATATTAATTAATTAATTACAATAATATATTAATTAATTACAAATGAGGACAAAGTTGGTATTTTTAATTTTGGGGAGGGGCAAAATGAGAATTCCAGAGAATGGGAGATTGATTCCCACCTCCCCCCATGGGAATCAATCTCCCATTCCTCATTCCCAAATAGTGGTGGGCCCCACGATTCTGATTCCGAATCATACTCTATTTTTGCGAAGTAAACGACATCAATCATTCCGATTCCCCAATCCGGGAAGTAAACACACCATAATTGTCACAAGTGGACCAGATATGAATCTGACAATTCTTTTCTTTCAAAACTTTGTGAAATGTATTGACATACTGTTTGCTTGCGATGAGCTCGCTCAGATGTAATCTCATGATGTCATCAATGATGTCTATCCAGACGGTGAATTTTTGTGATTAGTAATTTTCCTCGTAATTGACTTGGTTGGCATTGCAAACACCACATTGTTTCTTATTACCCTCTCTCTCTCTCTCAACTCATTAAACCCTACCGATATATATAACTCATACATTTGTTTTTAAGTTGAGGGAAAACTATCCCCCCATCCATCCCAAAATTACCCAATTATCAAACATGCTACAAAAATATGAAATTAGGGTCTGTTTGAAATTATTTTTATAAAGATTAAAAATATTTTTAGTAGTTGATAAGTTTTTTTTAAAAAAATTACTTTTGATAAAATTATCTTTTCTTATAGTAAATTTTTAAAAATAAGAAATGAATAGCTTTTCAAAATTTTATTTTGAAAATCACTTTTATACTTAATATAATTTTATCTATTTCCTCACATATGCTATAAAAATCTAAAATTTTCCTTAATATATAAAAAATAAAATAATTAACTTTAAATATATTATTATTATTATTATTGAGATAACAAAATAGAAAAATAAAATTAATAATATAAAATATTTATTTTAGTTATCAATTATTATATATACACATAAAATATTTTATATACACATTTATAAATGTGTAAATAAATTTTATTTAATATTATATCTAATTCTTTTATTTATATTCTTACAATAATTTAATAGTAAAATTTACTAAATATACTTTTGAAACTCACAGCACTCTTAAAAATAAATTCTTTTAAACATTTAATTAATTATCTTCACAGTTGATTATTTCTAAAATGCAGCTAACAACAATTATTTTAAAATCTATAACATTACCAAACTGGCTTTTATTTAATTTTATACTCCTTTTTATAATATATGTATCAATTTTTTTATATTAAAAAAATAAGAATTACCTTGAAAAAATTGATAAAATATAAGCAAACACAAATTATGCTAGTGATTGTTTTATAAGAGTAATTTTGTTTTATCAGCGTACAGTTGAAACACATTGTGAATAATGATTTCAAAATTGAATAAATTCAAATTTTTGTTGAATTTTGATAACATAGTAATCTTTAAGTCAATGGCTAATAATTTCCTTAATTTTAAAAGCAAGCTTTTCAATATACTTTTCAAGGATTAGGATTCAGTTTTGAACTTAGTTTTTATTAAATACTGAATCAATGATCAGGATTTATCTTATATTTTTATTATTTTATTTATATTACCTAATAATCAATAATTTATAATTCAGTAAAAACTAATCTCAAAACTAAATCCTTGTTCACTTTTTAAAACGTAAGAAGCAAAAGAAGCTGACTTGAAATTTGAAGCTTTGGATCTATCGAAGGGAGATCCAAGGGCTGTTATCCATCGAGAACTTTTATTTTATAGGCCATTGGCAAGTACAGGGTGCCTAGGTGAATCCATGAACAATTTCTAGCATTCAATAAAAATGATTTGCACCCCAGCTCAATCTCAATAACACATAATTCTAGTATAACTTTATTATTAATTTAAAATTTTAAAAATATTTATTAAAGTTTTTAATTTTTATTTATTTATTATATGTAAATTTAAATGGACTCTCTATCGCAACATTCAATTGAATTTTTCATGTTGTCGCCTCTCGGCCACATGTAAATTGTTTCTTAATTTCTTTTTATTTGTAAATTTTTGTTAATTTCTGCTGTCTTGTATGCGGGACCCCATGTTTTTTCTTTTTCCTAGAAGACTTCTCTCTTAATTATTTGTTGGGTTGAAAATTCGTAATTTCGTTTATAATAAATTAGGGATCTCTGCGCATAGCGTAAAGAATGACGACACCTGTATACGAGAGATAGATTTTTCACATTTTCTGAGTACAAATTTTCAACCTAATCCGGACTTTTAGTTAATCAATTTTTTTTTTATAGAAATGATTTAAAGATAGCCAACTCTTTATTTAAATTAATCAACACCTTTTTCCTTAACTATAAAGTGCCGAATTTGAGTCTCTCTAATAACTATAAGACAATATATATTTGGCCGAGTGGCATTAACAATATAGTACGTATACAATAATAAAACGTTTATTAAACTTCGGAGAAAAGAAGGAAAAAGGTATTTAAATCACAATAAAGTAGCCCCTCCATAAAAGAAAAAGAAAAAAAAAGGATAATTACATCCGTTGCCTATGTCTCCCGACTCTCCTCGTCCTCCCATTAGTTTTCGGTTGCAGTCGAAAAGTCTTGGCAAGCCATTCATACTTTCTTGTGCTGAAAATGTGCCCAAGCACCACTCCTATTACTGTCCCACTTGCATATCCAATCACAACTGTCTTCCAGCCAAATGCAAATACAGATTCTGAGTGTGGATCTTCTTCCGGCGGTGAAGCCTCAGAGTTTTCACATTCTTTTGACAAAGGTTCTCCACACAACCCTGGATTTTCATCAAATGAACCCTTCCCAAATGTGTCGAACTGTTTCCCTCGTGGTATTTCCCCCGTGAGAAGGTTATTTGACACATCAAAGTGTTCAAGGGATGTGAGCACTGTGAGTTGTTGAGGAATATTTCCTGAGAGCTTGTTACTGGATAGGTCCATTGACTCAATCGCCGTTAGGTTACTCAAAGATGATGGAATGTTCCCTTGCAGATTGTTGTTGGAAAGGTTGAGATTTCGAAGTCCCTTTAAATTGGCAATTGATGTTGGAATCTCTCCTACAAAACTGTTGTTGGAGAGAATAATGGCTGTGATCAGATTTGAGAGCTTCTCATATTCCAACTCTGTGCCTTTGTTACTCATTGTCAGTGAGTAATCGAAAAAGCCAAAATAGGTAAATTTAGGATAACCGCTTGGACTTAGTATATCATGCATATATGTTAGGTTACTTGCATTGATATGTTTCATGGAATTCCAACAATCGAAGTGCTTTGACGGAAGATTGCCTCCAAATCTGTTGTGAGAGAGATCAATGATGCGGAGCTTCGGAAACTCAAAAACTGTTCGAGGTTCCTTTATTTCTCCATGAAAGTTATTGGATTTCAAGACGAGAACCTCTAACTCTGGAAGAGTTCCCAGCCAGGAAGGGAAGACATCACTGATTTGGTTATTCCCAAGATGGATAAATTTGAGCTTCACACAATTTGCAAGTGATTTTGGGATTCTCCCATGCAACGAATTGTTGCTAAAATCAATCATCGCCAGATTTGTTCCGTTCATGAAGGTCTGAGGAATGCTTCCATGAAATTTGTTAGCTTGCAATTTTAATACTGACAACTCAGCACTGAAATTGCCCAAACATTCTGGAAGCATGCCGCTTAAGTTGTTGTAAGACAAATCAAGAGCATGAAGACCATTCAAACTGCATATAGATGGTGGAATTTCCCCGGTCAACTGATTGTTTGAAATGAGATATGAAAAGATTGACACTGATGGAATTGGGAGTGGTCCTTGCAGCTTATTAAACCTAAGGTCTAACGCTGCAAGATAATTCCATGGAAGAACACGGAGATTCTGCTCGAAGTCCATCAATAGATTGTAAGAAAGGTTCAAATACTCCAAACTATTTGTACCTGCACTGAACAACCATTCAGGTATTTTTCCAGCTATCTTGTTAGAGGAAAGGTCCAGTGACATCAATTTGTCTTGGTTCTGCGAAAAAAAAGGGAACCCACTAAGGTTGCATGATCTCAATCCTATCATCCTAAGTTTTGGCGTATTGGTAGTAGAAGTGGTTCTAGTGAGCACTGAAATTTTATTTGACGAGAGAACTAACGCTTCTAAACTTTTGAAGCTAAGAAGGAACATGTTTAGATCCACTGTGCCACTGAGATTGTTGAAGGAAAGGTCAAGCCATTTAAGATTCCTAAGCTCAAAGAAAGAGCTTGGAATAGAGCCTTCCAATTGATTCGATGAAAATTGCAGAGACTGCAGTTGAGTTAGGTTCCTAATTTCAACTGGAATATGACCACTCAGTTGATTAAACCCCAAGTTAAGAATATACAATTTCTTTAGGTTCATCAACCAATATGGGATTGGACCAGTTAATTGGTTTTGACTCAAATCTAAATCAGTAAGCTGTGTTAGGTTCATGAACACAGACGGGATCTCACCAATTAAGTTGCTGCCAGAAATTGTCAATGAACTGAGTTGGGTAAGATTACCAAGTGGAGCAAGTGTGCCTGAGGAATTGATTGAATAAATTTCTAGTGTTTTCAAAGAAGCAAAATTTCCTATGGAGGTAGGCAACTCATCCAATGATCTATCACCGGAAAGGTATAGATATTTGAGCTTGGTAAGGTTAAAAAGTGAAGATGGAATCTTTCCTATAAAGGAGCAGTCACGAATATCCAGGTAAGATAAAGATTGAAGATTTTCTATTGAATCTGGAATCTTACCTGAAAATCTCGTGGCTGAAAGTCTCAAATCTTCAAGGGAACTGCTTTTCTGGAACTGTGGCAAATATCCAGTAAGATTTCTATTAATCATCAGTCCAAGAAATTCAAGGTTGGGTAAAAGGAAAATCTCTTGGGGAAATTCACCGTGCAAACGGCATCCACTGAGAGACAAGTAATGCAAAGAAGTTAAATTTGCCAAAGTATGAGGAACTGTTGAAAAAATGACGACATTGATAAGATTAAGTACTTTCAGGTTGGTTAAATGCTCAGCTAGATTTTCCAGACCTGGCTTTAGGAGCTTAAGATAAAAATTATCAAAATTATTATATGATAGATCAAGGACCTCCAAATTGGAGAGCTCCAGCAACTCTGCTGGTATTTGACCAGAAAAATAAGACCTAGAGAGATTTAGCTTGGTTAACCTTGAAAAGTTTATGATTTCAGAAGGGATTTCAGAGAAATTGAAGTCGTTATCGAAGAGACTAAGCCGTTGCAGATGGACAAGTTGAAAGAGACTGCTGGTAGCGTTGATAGAGCCATAGAGACAACTGCTAGCAAGATCGAGCTCCACAACATGACCAGTGTCTTCATTGCATTTGACACCGTCCCACGAGCAGCAGTCACTATTTTTTTCATCCAGATTCCATGATGTAACCTTGGGGTAAGCAGAAGGATCAGAGGAAGCAGTCTGATTAATGACAAGGCTTTCCTTGAAATTCAACAAGGCAGAACGCTGGTGATCATGGCACGGTGGCTGAATAGAAGAAATGAAGTGAGCAATTGCAAGATGAAATATTAAGAAGGAAAAATAAACTAAATGTCTAAATGTGAAGAAAGTTAAAGACAACCCCATTATGTCTCAGCAGGAATTCTAAAATTGCTTTAAGTTAGTTTGCTTTTATGACATGCATACATGGTAGTAAAACAGCGTTGCCTTTATATAGGCAACCTGCAGTTTTTGTAAAATAATTCTTGGTATTTTTAATTTCTCCGAGTCAATTAATTTGTGGAAATTGAGAAGTTTTATCCAGTAGGATGTATGAGTATGTGGTAGCAGGAAAAGCGCTCCAAGTCAAAGTCGTTTGTGGAAATTAAGAATTCTTATCCTCATGAGCTTAATTTCCGCAAGTCTGATCATGAGAATGAGGGCATGATCAAAATTCTAAATCGTGATTTTGCCATTGTTACTTTTGTTTATAGTTATGATTTGGGTAGAAAAGGACTGTTCGATGCTGCAAAATTATTGCTCTCATTGAAAAAAAAAAACACACACTAGAGAATGAAAGAAAGTGTACTAATCTTTGATATTTAATGAAAATGAAGATGAAAGAAAGTGGAGAAGAATGAGAGAGAGAGGAGAGAGAAAAGAAAAGATATAATTTAAAAATTAAAGTTATTTTAGTAGGTATTGTAAATATTTTAAATTAAAATAAGAAAAACAGGGTTTAGCAAGAGATATGAGAGATCAAATATCATTATTTTTTTAGTTATTAAATATTCTACAGTAAATATAAACATGTGACCTACAAGGTTATAAAGTAAAATAGGCCTTAACCTAGGCCCAATTCTCATCTTGACAATCTGGCCAGTTTCGTATGGTCTTATTCAACAGGAAACTTTTTTCAGCTTTCAGGGTAATGCTTACCTTCAAATCATTTTGTGCGAATCATTTTGTGCGGAAATTGAGAAGTTTGTTTTATCTTGTAGCTCGGATGTATGAATATGTGGTGGTATCGAAGAAACAAGCACTGAAAGTCGAATTTGTTTGTGACTTAATGACTTGTTAGTGCAAATCAAGTTTCCCAGTGTGGCTGTCCCCGAAAATATAATTGGTGTTTAAAGATCAACAAGATGTACGGGAACAAATGGGTAGAAGACTTGTGTAGTAGGTAATACGTTTAATTTAAAATTAGTCAGGATTTGAAAATAGTTTTTAAAAATTGAAATATATTTTAAAATTGAAATGTATTTTGGTGTTTCTAGTATTTCAATTTACTTTTGATAAATAATACTTGAAAACTATTTTTAATTTAAAAAATCATAAATACGTTTAATATATGTAACATCTAAAAATAAGGATATTTGTTAGGGAAATTTACAAAACTAACCATAAATTTTTAATAATTTTCAAAATTAACCCCTAAACTTTATTTGTATCATAACTAGCCAACCATAGAGGTATTGTCCCAAAGTACCCTTGTTATTTAAGACAAATTTCAAACTCGTTAACACTCTCTTCACAAATTTGAAACTGTAAGTTGCTTTCTCTCCTCACCAAACCAAACCGTAAGTTGCTTTCTCTCCGAACTCAGCATCGACGACGGAATTTGGCAATGGCCAGCGACAATAGAAACAGTAATTCCGATCAAATACACCCAAATTCAAGTTTAATCCAAAACCTAGGTAAAATAATTGAACTAGTGTACATAAGTTCAAAAAATATTTCTTAGATTGTTTGTTTATGTTTTATTTTTTAATAATCAAGTGTTTATGAGGCGTGTGTTAACTTAAAAATATGTTTGTAGTTTGATTTGGTGCGAGAATTCTGTTATTGGCGCCATTGTTGGTTCTTTGCAACAAAGTCTTCACAGTGCGACAGTCGTCTGTCGCCGAAAATTTTGCGACAGGCTGCCTGTCGCACCAACTATGTGCGACAGGCTACCTGTCGCCCAAATTTTTTGGGACAGGCAGCCTGTTGCACCAAAAAACACTTTCAATTTCTGAAAATTTTTAAAAATATTATTTCATTTAATATAATAATATTATATAAAATGTGCTTCATATTCTTCTCTTTTTAATGTTTTACAGTTTTTAATTATAATATTTGCTTTTATAATTTCAGGCTTAAGGAATTATGTTGTGCTTCAATTGTGTTATGATGGTTGTTGGGATATTTTGGCTGATGGCAGTATGGAGTATGTGAATGCTAAGAATACAGCTTTTTTTGTTCAGAAAAATTGCCTGTTTGATCAGTTTTTGGCAAGGGTGTACGATGTGTTGCAAATAAATCCTCATGAATATAGTATCACGATGAAAACAACTTTGAGGTCTAGTAAAACACTGTATTGTGCATGGTCACTGCCCATGGACATATTTAATGATGAAATGGTGAAGGTTGTATTACATATGGCCTCTGATGTGGCCAACTATGGATGTGTCCCTATATTTGTGACCAAATCTCCTCGAGTTCAGAGCCAAGATGTTGAGCCAGCAGTTGAAACTAAAACTTCTTTCCGAGCAAACATGTATGTCCCTGATATTGAAGAAGAGGTGTTACCAATGACGATGTCGTTGCAACAACATTACTCTTCATTCAATGACAACATTGACGATAACGGCATTACGTTAGACACGAGGTGTTACCACAAACGACGTCATTAGACCAACGTTACTCTCCATATCACAATAATGAGTTCCGTGATAGTTATGATCCGATTAATCACATTAGGAACACAGAAGCCAATAATATTTTTGCGGAACCGTCTTGTAGTACGAGGGGCACGTACTTCAATAGTAATGTTGATGACGGGGGCGTTGGTCATTCCAATATTCCGATTAATGATGTTGACGAGCGTGAAGATGAAATTCCTATCAATAATAGAGACAACCGATCTATTCCTGCAATGACTGAATTCAGAAGGACAATCGACCCTCTCACAACTGTCGCTCCAATTTTGGGCTCAGATATAATTGCTCCAAATTTTGTTAGCAGTTGTCACTCAGATGATATTAGTGTGGGTAAGCCTTTCGTTGAGAAGAATGAGTTAATATTATAACTGCGCAAGGTTGCCTTAAGGGATAAGTTTGATTTCAAGATTGCACGGTCTACAACCACACGTTTCGAGGCCCACTGTTGTTCGGAATCATGTAAATGACGTCTTCGAGCAACGAGATGTTTGAATGAGCAAAATGTTCCTTGGGTGGTAAGGCTTATCGACAATGTGCACACTTGTCATAACGAGGTATTGTCTGATGATCGTCGTCAAGTAAGGAGCCGAGTTGTAGGTCACCTTATCGCGGACAAATATATTCAAGAGAAAATGATATACACTCCGAATGACATCCGAGCAGATATGCAGCAAGAATACGGTGTTCACTTAACATACCAGCAAGCATATCGTGCTAGAGAAGTTGGTCTAGAAATTGTTCGAGGGAATCCTGCAAAATCATACAACTTGCTTCCAAAGTACTCTCATGTTTTGACCACAGCAAATGATGGTACAGTTACCCATCTTGAATTTGATACAAATGGTAATTTCTTATACTACTTTGTAGCTCTTGGATCTTCCATCAAGGGTTTCAAGCAGTTTATCAGGCCAGTTATTGCTGTTGATGGCACTCATCTAAAGGGACTATATCGGGGAACCATGTTTGTGGCAACATGTTTGGACGGAAACAATCAATTGTATCCGTTGGCGATTGTGATAGTGGATTCGGAAAACAATGAAGCTTGGGAATGGTTTATGACGAAGTTACATGGACTGATTGGTGATAGACCTGACTTAGTAATTATCTCCGACCGATGCACCGCTATAAAGAGAGCTGTTTATAAAGTATTTCGGAATGCTACCCATGGGGTTTGTTTTTACCATGTAAAAGGCAACGTCAAGTCAAAGTTTAAGATGTGTAAAGCTGTTTGGGATGACTTTGAGCCTATCTTCATAAACGCAGCAAAAGCATATGGGCATGAAGAGTTTAAAAAACAACTGGAGGGGTTGTGGATGCTACATTCGGGTGCGGCTGATTACTTAGAGAATCATGTTGGTACGTGTAATTGGGCAAGGTCTGAGTTCGAAGGTAGGAGATATAATATTCTTACAACGAACATTGCGGAGAGTGTGAATTCTTTTATGAGGGAACCACGAAAATTCTCAATAACTCATCTTGTGGATCACTTCAGAAAAACACTGCAGCAATGGTTTTATGATCGGAAAATGGTGGCTGAATCGATGAGTACTCGTCTAACGACGTGGGCAGATGAAATAGTAACCGAGAGAAGAACTTTAGCTGAAAGAATGATTGTTCGTCCTGTGTCTAGGCATCGATTCCAAGTATTAGGAGGTGGTATTAAGGAAGAGTTAGTTGACATAGACAACAAGACTTGCTCTTGCAGAGTATTCCAACTTGATCAGCTTGTTTGTGCTCATGCAGTTGCTGCTTGTCTTACTGTCCGAGTGGATTACATAAGCCTTTGTTCTAATTTCTACACCAAGGAAGCATTGTTGAGGGCTTATGCACAACCAGTGGAGCCGGTTGGCAATGTGGCCGATTGGGAAGTTCCTACTGAAATTCGGGAGATGAACGTTTATCCACCTTTAGAAGCACGACAACCAGGTCGTCGTAAGGAGCTGAGAATACCTTCTGCCGGTGAGGATGTCAATAGGAGGACTGTAAGATGCGGGCGATGCAATGAATTGGGACATAACCGTAAGCGATGTAAAAATCCCATCACATCCGATCGAAGCTAGTTGTATTGTTAATGAAGTTTAATAAATTGTTATTGAACCGTCTTGTATTAGATAATTTTATTTCATTAAATTCTATTCATTTTTATTTCATTTCCAACTATGAGAAGTCAAATATGTCAATTGACAAAATATGTTCATATTCACCGAAACACAACATTTATGCAATTGTCGCACCAATGTTGTATATATACAGATTCACTGTTTCAGGTAATATTGTGCGACTGGTTGCCCGTCACCAAAATTGGGTCGACAGGCTGCCTGTCATACTTTTTCATATGACATATCTATAGTATTTTAAACTTCATTATAAATAAATGCCTAATAAAATTAAGTACAATTCATTATCCATAATTCATTATTCATTGTCGCCAAATTTGCAGTGGGCACACCAAAGTTCGCATTCATAGTCAAAGTTGATTCATAGTCGTGTAATTTGGTGCGGCCAGTACTAAAATTGGGCGACAGGCTGCTTGTCGCACCAAATTTCAGATTCATAGTCACTGCAATTTGGTGCGACAGGCTACCTGTTGCACCAAATTTCAGATTTACAGTCACTGCAAATTTGGGCGACAATGAATAATGAATTATGGATAATGAATTGTACTTAATTTTATTAGGCATTTATTTATAATGAAGTTTAAAATACTATAGATATGTCATATGAAAAAGTATGTAATGAAACTGAACGTCCATCACACAATTTATCCATACATCAAAATTGTAAATGTTACAATGGCTTATAGTCCAATATCGCCATTAAATATATCGACTGCAATCTTCTTCCTAAAGTATTCTGCATGACTACCGTCAAAATCAAATTTACGACCAAACATTAAATACATAATAAACGTCAACATCAAAACTCCGCAATCGCCACTCCCAGGAGTTTGTTGCGGGACACTCTTTACTGTTATGACTTTCCATGGGGCAGCACTCTGCAGCTCTTGTCGGATGTTATAGAATCCGACAAATTCAAGCCAAACATGGAATATAACTTCGAATGGCTTGAATTGATGCTTGTAGGTTTTATTATCGCGAATCGACATTAAGGAGTCATAAATCCAGATTTTTTTGGTTCGAAAGTCCGCTCGGGCTAAGACCCAGTGATTGCTGCCCAGATTAACAGGAATTAATAACTACATATAAAAATGGTGGGCAATGTGTCATCAGTGATGTGTATAACATTGGCCTAAAATACCAAACAACACTATGTATAAACCATAACATTATGCATACCATATCGACCTCCATGAATGGCTTTGACTGGATGTGCTGCCGCCTACCAATATAGCTATTCAAGCTATCGTTAAATGCTAATGAATCGAGCGCACAATCCCCGTGGTTCCACAACTGATTCAAGAACACCTAGTACACAAATAATATGAAAGTATTAAATTTATTAATGATTTAATACATTAGCAAAAAAAAATTTAATTTATAATTAGAAGTTCTATAAAATCAACATTACCCAAAAAAAAGTGTCTGTATGTGTGACCCGTTAGGATAAGGCAATGGGATACTGCCGTTGCTTCGCGCTTATCAGACGAAGATACTCATGAATATGCTGTGCGAGAACAAATATATGTCAATTGACTATATATATATATATATATATATATGTAAAGATATCAACACTATTGCGTGAAAAAGGTCGAAATTACCTCGTCATCTAGCCACCCCAGCTCCACATGGCCCAAAAGTGTTTGGAAGAACGAATGAGACTGTCCGACAATCCGATCCACTATGATATCGCCAGCGAACCATCGGTCGAACTCAGCATATACTGTTGGATCGTTCAATCCTCTAAGTGGATTTATGTTCACACTTGTTCGTCGGTCAATGTCATGATCGATTATTTGTGGTGCAGGCAGAGGCATGACATTCTTTCCTCGCTTGAATGGAGGAATCAAGTATGGACTATTCAAAACATATGATTGTTTGTATGGTCGTCCAAACTTACTAATGCCCGGAGGCGCCTCAGTGAAGACCTGCACGCTTTCCCCGCACGCTTTCCCCGCTTGGATCTCCATAAAATGTATACAATGACATAGGAGAAGAAATATTCTGATTGCCAACATCAGGATATACTTTATTGTCATCCGGGACCTGTTAATTTAATAGGATGAACATGTTAAACAAATATTAGGCAAAAATATAAAAGAATGCAATTGTTAAATTTTATATTTGCTTACCGTATATGACCGTCCGCTCGGAGATTTGCTGGAGGAGCGTTTAGTAAATGAACCTATAAATCCCATCACTGCTTCTCTAAATTCTTTATGTTCTCTCCGCTCTGCCTCAAACGTCGTCTTCAATTCAAGGATGTTACGATCTATCTTATCCATCCGTCGTCTGACGTAATCATGATGATGCTTTGTCCTCGACTATTACAAAAAAAAAATTTTATTTCACAACCAATGAGAGACTATATAATGATTTATATACGAGGAAATTAAATGATTTATAATCTCTGAATAACATGTGTCAGGGGATTCTGGTGTATGCTCCTCACATTCGGCTGCAGGTATCTGGTCCTCATAATCAGCTGCAGGTATCTGATCCACATTCCCATCTGCAGGTATCTGATCCTCAACATTTTGCTGCTCAAGTGTTGGGCTCGGTGTGTTGTGAGACTTCTTTATTTGACTTGTAACGGGTGGCGCGTTGATTGAAGGTTGATGCTGTAGAAAGTAACAATGAAATTGAGAAAATAATAAGTTTAACCATTTCAGAGTTTCCATTAACAAATAAATAATAGTGGTTTAATGCACTATTGGATACTCACATTACGGACCCATCTTGGAATATGCGGCACGTAATCCTTCACGGTCTGCCAATATTTTTTTCCTTTCTCGATCTTATCTGGCTCAAGGGTTTGACGAATGTTCCCTTCCTATAAATTCAGCCAAAAATTTTAAGTTAGTCTGATGATAGTATTTAATAATACGAAAAGTAATAATATACATCCACCAATAAATAATACTTACAAGACGAGAATTGTCATTAAGAAATGAATAAACTTCTGAAAAGTTTATTTTTGAAGAAGCCATGGGTTTCCATTGCACGATTCGAGGAATCTTATTTTTCGTTTTCACGACCCACGCAGACGGAAGGCCTCCAATCGCTTCGTAAATCCAAGCCTGCAACAACCGAAGTAAGAAATCCACAAAACTTATAGTTAAATTTTCAATATTACAAAACTAATTCATTTAAAAAACTAAGTCATCAGCAAAAATTTGGCAACTCACTTGAACCCCATACGTGAAACCATACATATTGTACTTTTCAATTTTGTGACTTGAATTTGTCAGGCGACTCTCCTTAAATTTCTCATCCTTGCCGCCTAATGCATTGTCGACACTCTCGTATATCGTTTGCCACGACAAATAACCCCATGGATGCTTTCGGAAGTGATCTATGTCGTCTACTTCATTAAGCAACGAGAAATTTATTTGACAGTGGTCTTTTCGACCATCCAGAACTCTGTCCGCAAAATAAAAGAGTGCGATCTTAACTGCATCAATGTCGTCCATTGCCTCGAAATCCAACTCTTCAAATCTTGCGTCGAATTCCTTAAGATTAATGTTGCGAAACAAACTGTCAAAGTACGTACTAAGTAGCCGATGAACTGTTTTTGACTGTTTGAGCACCGCATCTACACCATAGGAAAGTCCAGTAACTAAGCACCACTCTCCAACTGATAATCGTATCAGATGTTCACCAATTTGAAACCATAATTAGTTTTTCACCTTGCGTTCCTTATCCACCACTTGCCTAAGCAACAAGTTATGCAAAATTACGCCACTGAATGGAAAGCTCTGACACTCCAAGAAATGCCCAAATATGTCATTCTTAAATAGTTGCAACTGCCGTTTTGTCAACTTTCTGTGGATGGCTTTCACCACTTTATCGAATTTACAGATACTAGAGATACGACTTGGAAAGTGATCGATATAAGCAAACTTCAAAATGCCCAGTTCATTTCTACATTCTGCCGACTGATCACTCGCCATGTATCTGTTACATTTATAACATTATCATGTTAAATGAAATTTATAACAATTTAATAACATAAAAGAAAAAAATACAAAATCTGTAATTTTGTGCGACAGGCGCGCGACGTGCGACAGGCAAGAGCGCGCGATGTGCTTGCGCCCGTCGCACGCATGTCGCGCGCTCTTGCTGGCGACGGGCGCGCGCACGTCGCGCGCTCTTGGGGGCAACGGGCGCGCGCATGTCGCGGGCTCTTACGTGTGACGGGCGCGCGCATGTCGCGCGCTCTTCTGTGCAACGGGAGCGCGCCGGTTGCGCGCTCTCCCACACATTCCACCCTCACCCACAGCATCATCCCACAAGCAACATCACCCACTCCACAATTATAATCATTTCCATCACCAACACAAAAACATAACAAACATAATCCACAACAAATTTTTCTAATAATTTAGGATTTTGAAACTAACCTTCGATTTGTTTATTTTAACCGTAATGTGGGTGATGTTGGCCGCCGTTGATGGACTCCGACGTGGTGGGATGCCGCCGCCGATGACAATTTCACTTGGAGGAGACAAATCGGTTGAGCATGAGAGGAGAGGAAGTTGGGAGAATGAGAGGGGTAAAATTGGAATTTTTTCAATGGTTGGCTAGTTATGATAGAAATAAAGTTGGAGGGTTAGTTATGAAAATTGTTAAAATTATGTGGTTAATTTTGTAAATTTCCCTATTTGTTAAGCTTAAATTATTGTCTAGTATAATTTTTTACTATGTAATATCCTTACACAATTGTAAATTTATTTGTTAATGTTGATTTCTTTGAAGTACACTTTAAAGATAATAATTGATAACAAATAAAGATAATATAAAGCCAGCTAGTTGTGTATTTATGTTGAGTATCAAATGATTCACACAAAATTATTAAGAAAACTATATATATATATATATATATATATACATACACGAGAAAAGTTTTTGAATGCTCACATGGTTTACAACAAAATTAAATATGTATAAATTCTTTTCAAGGTTCACATGGTTTAAAATGCATTGAATACAAAAATAAGTCTGTCTTAGAATCACATGCTTTAAAAATGTGTGTGTACGGGGTGCATGTGTGTGTTAGACTTTAATTGGATACTAGTAAGCAAATTTTTTTTTAAAAAAAACCACTTTTTATTTATTTATTTAATCTTAATTTTGAACTAACAATTAGAATTTTATTAAAAAAAACTATTTTTAGATAATTTAAGTCGAATGCCTTTTTTAATGATTCCTTGCACTAACAAATACACTCAGCAAAAAAATTTCTCTTCAAATTGCACATAATTATTGGAAAAATTGATGACGCAGTAATTAAAATTCAGCATCTAACATCTTCGAACCAGTGGCAGATCCTCCAGAGGTGCACTCTCTCAGCCACAACAAACCACCAAATTATGCACCTATTCCACCACCTTTAAGATGTAAAATTACAATTACAAATAGAAGATTTTATTAGACAAAATTTAAAATATCATAAAAATAATAGGATAGTGTAGTACGAGATTTATTGAAGCACACGATTGAGTTTGGATTCTACACCCACATGATCAAGTCTGGATTCTATACCAAGCAACTCTTTTGGAAAAAAAAAACGCTAATTACATTCATTACCTGCATCTCCTCTTTCTCCCATTAGTTTTCTGTTGCAGTTGAAAAGTCATTGTGAGCCATTGATACTTTCTTATACTGAAGATGTGGCCAAGAACCAATCCAACTATGGTCCGACATGCATACTTAATTATTGATACAAAATTTAATCACTCATATCACCTCTGAGGGGGTCAGGGCCTTCAGAAGGGCAAGTTAGATCCGTCAAATCAAAGGCAGGTACATAAATTATTAGGTGGAAATCGATGCCCACTTGAGATAGGAAGTAAGGAACTCTTAGTTGAGACCTTTACTTAGTCAAAAGCATTGATCCACAAGGTTGAAATATCTGGATAATGTTTATTATTAAGAAAGAATCACAGGAGGAACACGAAGAAAGAGGGTAAGAAAGTTGATTATAAAGCCAACACACATCCACAAAAGAGGAATAGAATCCCCACTCCTAAAATTATGCCTCATTTTCTCTTGAAAAGGTATTTTTAAAGAAAAAAAAACCAAAGTGAGGTATGAGAACTTGATGAACAAAATACTCTCTGATTTTCAACTACAAAAACTTGATACTAACTTAAGCATCGAAGTGGGCTTGTCGAAAACCACCATCTCCAATCCCATTTCACCTTTTCCTTTATTTGTGACTGTGTGTGCTGGTTATCTCCATCTGTTGCACCTGGTTTATTTCAGGTAAGAAAAAAATCAGGCATTAATATTTGGTGCTAGAAGGAGGGCTTTTGATGTAGGACAAATATAATTTAGTAAATATTTAATTTTTTTTTCCTAAATTAATTAGGATTTAATTTATATTTTCTTATTTAAATCATATTCCTTTGTTTATAATGAATCATAGTTTTATTAGGAGTAGGATAATTCTAGCTATTATAAATAGGTTTGTTATGCTTGTTCTATATGCAAGTTTTCTTATCAATAATATTTAATATTTCTCAATTGAGATATTTTTTCCGTAAGAACCCTCTTTTTTTAGTTTCAAGAACGTACGCTAGAATATCAACGCTTACGCGCTGCGTCAGCTTTTTGCTAACATAGTTTTGAATCAATCATGACACAATCATAGATGTTACTGTAATTGGCAGCAGCAACAAGAAGAAGATCGCCCAAAAAATAATGTTCCAGACGAAGTGGAGTCGTCGCCACCACACAGCTGTCGCCAAGTTCCAACTCGGTGGCCGCACTCTGATTTAATGGAACAAGAATGGGAAAATCAATTTAATGATATGGGCAAAAGGAATGGAGCAATGGATGTGAAAAATAGAAGACAAAATCAAGAGCCAATTTTGACCCCGATTCAAGCACACCAGAGCAACCACCAGGAAGAGGATTCAAAGCAAGATGAGATGATGAAATTAGACAAACCTACTGCAAGTCATATGCAGCCAAAAAGGGCCATAAAGAGATGCGAATTACCAGGCCTGGTTCTGCAAAATGTGAAGAACACATCAATGAAGCTGAGGCCAAGATGGAAGAACTAGAGTGGAAGGCTGAATTGCGGAAAACGAGGGCCCGAATTTGGGGGATGAGAAATAATGTGCATAAAGGAGCCGAGGATTAAAAGAGAATGGACACCATAGAACCCTCATTCACTGAGGAAATCATGAAGATGATGTTGTACCGACGATTTAGGTTGCTACAAACGGGTCTATACAGCAGCCAGGGGGATCTTATGGACCACTTGGAATCATATAGATTGTGGATGGAGATGTAGGGGGCTTTGAAGGCAATAATGTGCAAACCTTCTCACTCACTTTAATGGGATTAGCTAGGTGATTGTTTAAACAACTAGAGCGAGGAAGTTCTAACTCCTTTTCTCGGCTTTTAAAGCAATTCGTGGCATAGTTCATTGAAGTAAGACAGCAGAAAAAACCGCTAACTCATTTAGTATCAGTCATCCAACGTAAGAATGAGAGTCTCAGGGACTACATGGTGCATTTTAATTTGAAATCAGTGCAAATAGAAGAATATAGTGATGGGATAGCACTTAGTGCAATGATGACGAGCCTCAAACTATGGAAATTTTATTGGTCACTTTCAAAGAACCCACTTACACCTATACTGACCTTCTGTGCAAAGCGCAAAGGTACTCCAATGTCGAAGAACTACACTTTCCCAGGTAAGGATTTGAATCAGCTTCACCTAGGAAATCGCCGGACCATAAGAGGGCACAGAGGCGGCAAAACTTCGCAGATGCCGAATTGCGTGAATGTGCACCTAGCGAGACAAAAATCGACCATCATTTCTATCACGCTTTGACCATTTCGCGTTGTTAAACACTACCCGAGAACATGTTTTGATGCATATAAAGAACAAGCCTTATCTCAAGTGGAGAAGCCCACTAATCACTCCACCTAATAAAAGGGATAGGTTGAAGTATTGCTACTTTTACAAAGACCATAGACATTATACTTCAGACTGTTGGTCACTAAAGGAGCATATTGAAGAGTTGATTAGACAGAGGAACCTGAAGGAGTTAATAGAGGACGTTAATGTAGAGAAGAAGCCTTGAAAATATGAAGACAATAAAAAAAAAATAAAAGCCCTAATCCGAATCAATATCATATTTGGAGGCTTGGCAACAAAGGGTATGCCTCATAGGGCAATAAAAAGGCAAGCTAGAGAGGTGATGCCCAACTATTACCCCCGGCAGAGATATTAAGTTGCACCATACGAAATCACCTTTACAGAGTAGAAGCTGTAGGAGTAAAACTACCTCACAACGATGTGCTAGTGATTACCACAATGGTCATAAATTGTCAAACACACCTGATTTTGGTTGATAATAGAAGTTCTGCAGGCGTACTCTACATGGGAATGTTTGGAAAGGTGAATATTGGGAAAGACAAATTAAAGCCGATTAAAATCACCCCTAATGGGTTTCGAGGGAGAAAGTGTCATAGTTGAAGGTGCCATTCAATTACTAAATATAATAGGAGAAGAACCAGGCCAAGTAATGTCTGTTGTTAATTTTTTGGCAGTAGATTACCCTTCTGTTTGGCGAGACCTTTTTTTAACTCAATCAAAGTAGTCATAACTACGTCTGCATTGGTTGAAAAATTCTCAGGAGAGAACAAAGTGGGCACAGTCAGTGAAGAACAACAAACTGCGAGGGAAAATTACGCTTTAGTAATGAAGAGCATTAATTCAACGTAGAAGATTCACCTGCCTTACCAGGAAGGCAAGCAAATTAAATCCTTTCCCTTGAGGGAAAAGTTTCCCGAAAGCAAGTAGCTGTAGATCCATAGGAGGAAGCAGAAGACATGGGCCTTGACAAAGACAAGATCACCAGGATAGTGAAAATCGGAGGCAGCCTTGACAAGAGTATACGAGAAACTCAGAAAGCCTTCCTAAGGAAAAACAAGGATATGTTCGCATGGGGTCATGAGGACATGCTAGGAATATCACCAGATCACATAATGCACTCCCTAAATGTTGATCCAAAGTTCCACTAGTTAAACAAAATAGAAGAATTTTCAACCGGAAGCGTAATGAGGCCATTTAAGCAGAGGTGGATAAGCTAGTAAAAGTAAGATTTATTAGGGAAGTACTTTAGCCATATTGGATTTAAAATATGGTTCTGGTTAAGAAAGAAAATGGATAATGGTAAATGGGTGTAGATTTGCAAGGCATAACCAAATCTGGACATCCCCAGCTGATCAAGAGAAAATGGCCTTCGTAAAAAATCAAGGGTTGTATTCTTACTGGGTGATACCTTTCGAGTTAAAGAATGCAGAAGCCACCTATCAATGCCTTGTAAATCTCATGTTTAAAGATCAAGTTAGGAAAACAATAAAGGTGTAAGTAAATGGCATGCTCGTCAAGAGTCGGATGGGAATTGATCATGTTCACTCCCTAGAGGAAACATTTATAATCCTCAGACAGTACTAAATGAAGCTGAATCTGAGTAAATGCACATTCAGGGTGACCTCAGGAAGTTTCTTGGTTACATGGTCCATAACTGAGAAATTGACGCCAACTTGCCAAAGTGCGCCCCATCCTGGAGATGAAATCCTCTCTAATTAGAAGAAAGTAAGGAGTCTGGTATGAAGATTGGTTACTTTAAGCCGCTTTATTTCATGCTTGATAGATAAATGCACCCCTTTATTTAGAACTTTAGGGGCACTAATAGCTTTACCTGGGATGATGAATGCGAAATGACTTTTGAGACGATGAAGAATTACCTCATGCATACGCCAACCTTAGCAAAGTTATTGGAAGGTGATTTGTTGAAATTGTAACTAGTATATCAGAAGCAGTCGTGAGTCAATTTGTATATGAGCGGAGCACAATTGATATTTGTTGTAACTTGAGAAGAAAACAATCAAGGAAGAACCCAAGAATAAATCAAGAACAGAGAACAAAGCACTAAATCAAAGAAACAGGAACTAACACATTGAACAAAACACCACCGTTTTGAAGGAAAAACTCATAAGATTTTATTGCTCAAACAGATTACACACAGATCATACAAATCAGAAGAGTTTACAAGCCTCTCCACAAAGCAAGAATTACAGAAATTGAACCAGAATTGAGAAAGAAAAAAAGCCCACGCAACAGAGGTTGTGAAACAGCCTTTTATAAGCTGAAGGTTCCGAAAAATTTCCAGAAATAAAATAACGACCATAATAGACTTTTGGCCACATCAGCAACGTATTTGCATATCAACCCTTAAACTAAATTCAATTTGCATTATGGCCCCTACAACTCTGTCTCAATTACACTTTGGTCCCTAAATCACAATTCAACCCTTCACACTCTCCACCTTGCAGATTTTATTAAGTTTATCTTAACATCAAAGCAGCATTTAAAAAACCTTCAACTATCTGTAATTCACTCCTGAATTCAGTTTGAGTTGGGCAAAACACCCATTAAGTTCACACAAGACTCAAATTTTGTAGTGGGAAGCACTTTAGTAAGTGCATCAATTGGATTCACATATGTATGGATCTTGGACACGGCCACAATTCCCTTTGCAATTTCTTTTGTGATAAATTGTAGCTTTACATCTATATGTTTAGTTCTCTCATGATAGATTGGATTTTTGATTAGTTGAATGATACTTTGATTGTCACAAAATACTTGAACGGTTTTCTGATTCAACCAAAGCTCATTAAGAATTCCTTTAAGCTACATAGCCTCTTTTACTACCTCAGTAGCTGCAACAAATTCAGTCTCAGTAGTTTCAGGAATGCTTTCCAGTTTGCCATACACATGTTCAATATAAACATGTATCCTGAAATTAACTTCCTTTTGTCCAAATCTCCTACAAAGTCAGAATCCACATACCCCACAACCTCATTTACGTCACTTCTTGACAACCCATATAATAAATCTCGTGTAGAAGAACCCTTGAAATATCTTATTATCCATTTAATATCACCCCAATGAGTTTTGTTTGGACAACCCAGAAATCTACTAACTACACTCACTGCATAGGCTATGTCTAGTATGGTGCATACCATTGCATACATCAAGCTTCCCACAACCTGTGCATATCATATCTTATCCATTTCTACCTTTTCAGCCTCTAAGTGTTGCGTTGCTGACAACTTGAACTAAGGACCAAGGGGGGCTAGAACAAGCTTGTTATTATGCATGTCAAACCTTTCTAAAACCTTTTTGATGTATTTTCCTTGGCTTAGAAACAAAGTACCAGTAGCTTTGTTTTTAGAGATCTTCATACCAAGGATCTTTTTTGCACTGCCTAGATCCTTCATTTCAAACTCACTTTTTAGCAGATTCTTAAATTTGTCTGTCTCAGTTTTGTATTTGCTGGCAACTAACATATCATCCATATATAGAAGCGAGTATACAGCTCCACCTTAATCTGAACCACTATAGTAAACACAACTATCATACTTGCTCCTGTGATAACCATTTGACATCATAAACTTATCAAATCTCCTATACCATTGTCTTGGAGATTGCTTGAGTCCATATAATGACTTATGCAACAAACAAACATGATCCTCTTTTCCTTTGTGTTCAAAGCCTTCAGGTTGCATCATCAATATTTGTTCTTCAAGATTTCCATGACGGAAAGCTGTTTTAACATCCATCTGCTCAAGTTCGATATCAAGTAAAGCGACCATAGCTAAGATAATCCTTATAGAACTATGTTTGACAACAGGAGAAAAATTTCACTGAAATCTATGTCTTCTCTCTGTGTATACCCTCTGGCCACAAGTCTTGCTTTGTACCTTGAGGGCTTAACATCTATAACCCTTCCTTCTTTTTAAAAATCCACTTACAGCTGATTAGCTTCCTGTTTCTTGGATTTGGCACAAGTGTCCAAGTATGGTTTCTTTGCAGAGAATCCATCTCTTCTTGCATAGCTGCCAGCCACTTATCACAATCCTTATCTTTAATGGCTTCTGAATAGCTTCCAGGTTCTTCAATTGCTATGTCCTCAACACTAATTAATGCAAAAGCAATTAAGTCAGCATAGCCATATCTGATTGGGGCTCTAGTTTGCCTTTTAGCCCTATCTCTAACCAATTGATAATCATAAAGACTGTTGAGTGCTAGAAAGTGTGTATTTATAATAGAAAAAATTATCATTTTACACTCCAAGTCTCATTAACATCCTTACTTTTATGTCTTTAAGTCCCTTATGATTTAATTATGTATGTTTTATTTTAATTAAGTATTTTATGTATTCTAGAGAACATCATAGTCATTTCACAATGAACGAGAAATCAAATAGCAAAATGGACAACAATTTTAAATTCAGGATAGTCGAAAACTTTAGAAGGAGTCTAAAAATATAAACGGTACTGTTCACATATACGGTACTGTTCACGATACTGTACACATATATGGTACTGTTCACGGCACTGTTCACATATGTTGTACGATGACGTGGCATTGTATGATGATGTGGTAGCATTTGATTGGACAAATGATGTGGCATTGACTGCTTATGTGGCATTGACTGATGATGTGGTGTTGGCTGATGATGTGTCATGATCCTATTGGACTAAAATGCTTATGTGGCGTTGACTAGCAACATGGCAGTATGTTAATGGACCGAAAAAACGTGCTTATAGTATATGCATAAATAGGAAATGACAGCCCTGATGATGTGTTCCATCTAATAAGAACTTGCCACATGTCGCAATCCTGAGCGTCTAAATTATTTTAATCCGATGGCCGTAATTTACTCATTGTATCTATAAAAAGGAGGCTCTCTCCCTCTAATTTGACACCCCTGAATCTATTTTTTAAGCTCCATTTTCTGTAATTCCTCCTCTATCTTGTATTTTCTACCTATTTTAATAAAATTTTCATTTTACCCCTAGTTCAATTATGAGTAGCTAATTTTCTTTCAAGCTTGGGTTGAAGGTGAAGTCTCAACGTGCTCTATGGGCTTAATTTGGTAAATTTACTTTTTCTTCCCCTCTAATTTTTGTGGATGTTTTGACTTTTCGTTGACAGATAGTAATAATCTTGTCTAGATATTGACTGTTATAACCGTCTCTCTAGTGCAAGATTATTACGATTTGACACGGTAAGCACTTAGTACCATATCTATTAGAGTGAGGTTCATGAGGAGTGAAAAATCCCATTTCATGATTTAATTGGCATTAATAAGGAATATTAAGCCGATAGTGCATGTTGAGTATATATCCAGAGACCCAAGCACTTCATTTTAATAGTTTATTCCCGTCGCTCTAATTTAAATCATAAGATAGCCTACGTCACTTTCATCCAACCACCTACTCAGAAAATTAATTCTACCAGTAATTAAAATTCACCTTCTCGTGGGATCGACATTCATCACCGTTGATCTATTCTACAATAGATTTGTACACTTGCAAGTTCAATAAAATTTGCACAACAAGTTTTTGGCGCTGTTGCCGGAGAGGTAAGTTATTTTAATTCGTAGAATAAATTTTTAATTTCTTTATTTATTTTTTTTTTGTTTTCTTGTAATTTTTTTTAATTATTAAAAAAAGAAAAAAAATGAGTGAATCTACATTTTGAGGTAAGTATTTTTTTTCTCTTCTTTAAATTTCTATAATTTAATTTAATTTTCATATTATTTTTTTCATTTGGTAGGTTCAACCACCTATTAATTTATTTTAATTTGTTTCATGTGTTTTTTTTATATATATAGCACTTAAGTTTGTTTTCATAGCAAGATTGTAACAGCGTAATAAGGTTATTATCATAATTTCTCCTTTTTCTTTATTTTTATTTTTTCTCATTTTTTTGTGTTATTTGCATGCATGGTCGTAAGTCACAATTACCTAATCTTAAGCCTATAGATTTTGAACTGGAAAAAATACTTCGCACACACAAACACATTGCAAATAAAAATAAAATTTAAATGGATTTGCAATCAGCACCACAAGAGAGGCCATTTAAGGATTACTTCAGTCCTTTAGCTAACTTAAGTAAATTATGCATACGATACCCAAATGTAGCTGATAGGAGTTTTAAGTTAAAACATAGTGTGCTAAATTGTCTCCCAACATTCTATGGCCTAGAAAATGAAGATCCATATAATTATTTGAATGATTTTCATGCTATATGTCAAACTTTTAAATATGAGAATTTTTTAGATGATGATGTTAAACTTAGATTATTCTCATTTTCTTTAAAAGATAGAGCTCATTCATGGTTCAATGCATTGTCTGTTAATAACATTACATCATGAGAACAAATGTTAACAAAATTTTTGAATAAATACTTCCCAGTATATAAAATCAATGCTATTCGCAGGGAAATTTCAAAGTTTACCCAAAGAAAAGACGAACAGTTTTTCGAAGCATGGGAATAATTCAATGGGCTACTCCTAAAGTGTCCACATCATGGGTACGAGAAATGGCACCAATGCCAATACTTTTTTGAGGGATTATTGCCACATGTGTAATAATGGCTAATGGCAACACATGAAGGAGAGCTAATGTCAAAAAGTGCATAAGAGATTTGGGATTTCTTCCAGCGACAAGCGGATAATTCCCAACAATTGAGTCGTTCACTCAGGAATATTAGAAGAGTTAAGGGAGTGAATGAGGTTCACATTGACGAGTCAAGTTCGAAAATTAAAGAAGTCAAAGAGATAGTCGAAGGTCTTTCCTGACAAATAGCATCATTAACAACTGCTAAATTGACAGAGCCACATGACCAGGACTCAAACCCAGATTAAGCCAATGCCATAGGTGTAATGAGAAAGCCATCAAAGTACAACCCCTCCTCCAACACATATAATCCTGAATGGAGAGACCATCCCAATTTTTCATGGTCTCAAGGATTCCAATAGAATGGACTAGTAGCTCCAGCTCTAGCTCCACCAATACAACCAATTCCTCAAAATCCTCAAGCCTCTCAACCACCATTTAAACCATACAATCACAACCCAAACCATTCTCAACCTAGACCATGGGAAGATGCATTTCAGAATTTAAAAAATCTTATTCACTCCACAATTGAGCAACAAAACCGCACCATTAATGAATTGTAAAATGAGATGAGAGCAGGCTTCAACTCATAAACCCAATTAGTTTCAAACCTCAAAAAAATGGTGGGACAGCTTATTTCTTCAGTTCAAACCTTGGCAATGACTATTGAGAAAGGTAAATTCCCAAGTCAACCAGTGCCTAATCCTAAAGGAGTGCATGAATAAAGTACCAATTCACCTCAGCAGCATGAGGAGGTCAAAGCCGTTATGACCTTGCGAAAAGGAAAAGAAATCGACAACAAAGTGGAGATGCCGGTGTAAAAAATAACTCAAATTGTACTTGTAAATGCAGAAGACTCATCATTAGAGGAGAATAAAGAAACCAACCCACGAGAATACGGTTCTAAAGCTCTATTTCCCTAAAGGTTAGCTAAAGCAAAGAAGGGAAAATCCACAAGTGAGATTTTTGAAATCTTTAAACAAGTAAGTGTTAACATCCCTTTGCTTGACACTATAAAACAAGTGTTATCTTATGTTAAGTTTCTTAAAAACCTTTGTAATAGAAAACATTAGTTCTATACTCCAACACAAAATTCTTCTAAAATACAAAGACCCAGGCTTCCCTATTATCTCATAAAGTATATGGAACCACACAATTGAGAATGTGTTGGACTTAGGAGCTAGTGTAAATTTGTTGTCTTACTCAGTATTTGTGAAACTTGGACTGGGAGAATTACACCCAACTCCAGTGGTGTTACAACTTGCAGGTCGGTCCATGAAAAAACCTCATGGTATTGTGGAGAACAGGTTTATACAAGTAGATAAGTTTTATTTTCCTGTTGATTTCATTGTAATTGACATTCAACCAGTCCAGAATTCAAGGAATCACATCCCCATTATCCTAAGACAACCTTTCTTGGCAACTGCCGATACTCACATTCAATACATGACTGAAAATATACAGTTGTCCTTTGGTAATATGACTATGGAGCTAAATATTTTCAACATTGCCAAACAACCTCACAATGCGAATGATGGAATTGTTGATGTGGATTTAATAGAAGAATTAATTGATAATATTTTTCTTTCAAACCTTAGTGATGACCCTTTACAAACATGTTTAACTCACTTTGGTTTGGATTTTGATATTGACAGATCAGTAAATGAGGTTAACGTCTTAATTGATTCAGCACCATCCATGAACACTAATAAATGGAAGTCAAGAGTAGAACAACTAGAACCATAAAAAAAGAAACTCAGCTCATCATCAAAATCAACACCACAAACTCGAGCTCAAACCATTACGCGACACTTTAAAATATGTATTTTTGGGAGAAGAAAATACTCTACCAGTAATTAGGAAAAAAACATAATTTTATTCCTAATTTAGGCTTTGAAATCTATTAAATTATTAACTATGCCATTCATTACAATCTATCTTTAATTAAAATTTAAGATTGCAATTCAATTTTCTTTTTTTTCAAATTCTTTTTTTCTTTTAGTCGTCATCTTCTTTTTTCCTTTTCTTCTTATTTCTTCGTCTTGTACTCTTCTTTTTTCTTCGTTTCATCTTTGGGGCTTTATCTTAATTCTCTACAACAATCAACATTATCATAATCAAAATTAAAGACTGTAACACGATCAAAAAACTAAAATCTCAAAAATTATAAAAAGGAGAAATTTTTTTTTCTTTCTTCTTCGAGTGATAAATAACGTGTAGTAACCAGACGATTCAGGCCACGTCGCTCACTGAGCCGAAGATGAGGTAAGTGGGAGAGGGAGGGGCCGGGTGGGAGGGAATCTTGGAAAGGAATGTGGGGGGGTCTAAAAGAGGAACGAGTCAGGTTGGGTCTGTGCGTCGATTGAGCGGATAAAGGAGAATGACGTGGAGTAGAGAAAGACGAGGAAAAGAGGGAGAAGAATAAGGCGGTGATTAGATCTGAGCATGTGGCTTTGGTTTGGTCCCTTGGGACGGGCATTGACTGCAAGAGTACTGGACGGTCGGTTGCCCTAATTATTAAATGTTCTCGGTCATCAGTGAGTTGTTGTATTTGGATTGTAGTCATTCTTGAGTCAATTTTCTGCCTCATTCGACTACTGCGTCTCTGTTGTCGCTACCTCCATCTTGGTTTGTTCGTCGTCATGCATACAAGGTAAGTTTAATCCTTGGCTTCCAACTTTGATGAGTCGAAGGTTTCACATTATGCTAAGCAATTTAGTTCCAGATCTCTCAATCAATTTTATATTAATTGATATAATATTCCTTCTATGCACAATTTTGCATCCTTTCTTTGTTTCCCTCCTTTAACATGATAAGAGAGAGAGAAAGGAGCACAAAAACCCTAGAATGAATTTTCTATTTTATCATCTCTCTCTTTCTTGTTTCTTTCAACTTTCAATGCTAGCAGAATTGAGCCAATTTCAATAATCATTTCCTCTTACCATTATTCTATCCATCGTTATCATTGCTCTCACTTCATTCCCACACAACTCAAAATGCCATCATCAAGAAAGAGATTATTAGAAAAGCAAATTAGCCCTCGTAATATCTTTCATGTGCATGAAATGGCAATCTTAATCAATCTAGCTCTTTGTTTGGACTGAAGGGTTGTGTTTTCCTTTCAAGTTTCAACACTTTAAAGACATTGACTTTTGGGGAATCAAGCGTCTTGGTCCGATCATTTAATTTACTGCATTAAGCAAATTTAAGTTGCTCTATCTTCTCAGCCAGTTTAATTTCTTTGCTCAATTTTGCTTTAGTTTCTCAAATTTTCTTTGCATTTTTTTAAAAATATATTAGGATTAAATTTCATATTTTTAGATTAATCATATTTTCATATTGTAATTAAGAGCTGAACCTCCAAATTCTTCAACCCATCCCTCATGACCGTTCACAAAACAAAATCAACATAAGTTGTGACACACTGAAACGTCCACCACCAAATAAGCCTATTTTTGGTATATTTGTTTGTTTGCTAAAAATAACTTTAACATATAATCTAATTACAGTGTAAACTTGGTCCCAACAATAAATGTATTTATGCATGCTTATTTTAATATGTATATAGTCTAATAGATCTATCAATTGCAGTTTGTTATGGCACCAAGGAAGGCAAGAGGTCATTTAACAATTTGAAGAATAAAACACAAATTTTATTAAAAAAACCTCAAGAACATAATAAGAATAAATTCACATGCTCTCACAAATCACATTCTTATGATTTCTTCTTTTTACACTTAATGCATAAACCAATAGGCAGAGGGGGTATTTATACATGAAACAATCCAATCACAATCACACATCATCTACCTACTACATTAATCTCAACTACACATCTTAACACCACAAATCCTACCTATCAAACCTACTTCACCAACCTCACATACCACAAGAAACTTCTATGAAGTGGGCTTGGATCTCTTCAAATTGAATCAAGTTTATGATCCAACACCTCCCTTAAACTTGATCTTGTAACACCAAGAAAACTTTTTGAATTTTACGAAGTCTTCTTACTTGAGTGGCTTGGTGAAGATATCGACTGCTTAATTTTGTGATTTCACGTACTTGACTTAAACTTTTTTCTTATAACACACTCCCTTATAGAATGATAGCAAGTATCTATGTGTTTGCTTCGATCATGAAAGATTGGATTCTTGGATAGGGCAATTGCTAATTTGTTATCAACACAAATCTCGGTTAGCTCTTGATAACTTTATGAAATGAGAGTTATCAATAGCACTTTTGGACTTAAATCAATATTACTTAGAGAGTAAATGATATGTTTTTATTGAATTTTAGTTAAATTTTACATAATCATCTATTTTAGTTTATTTTCAATAAATTGTGTGTTTCGATCATGAGTTTAATTGTAGGCAACTGGAAGTGTAATTTTTAAGAAAGGAATGTTGTGCAATGGGCTTGCAAAAATAAGAAAAAACTTGGCTACAGAAAAGTGAAAACAAGTCTGGAACTATACAGATGTTGTAGCTATTGCTATAGTAACCGATGCTATAGTAATCCCGGAACATTAAAGGAGAAAATTTCTCACGAATCCCAGAAAAAGAACACAATCTAGAGTTTTAAAATATGGAGGATTCGCACCAAAAAGGAGTCGGTTGCCCTAATTAGCAAATATAAAAAGGAGCACATACATAAGAAAAAAGGAGGTGAGCCGTCAACCACAAGAAATAACAACAAAAAGAAAATGAAAACATGAAAAAAAAAATCTAGGGCTGAACAAGAAAGATTGTAGGCGTGAGGAAGAAGAAATCAAGAATTTAGAAAGGTCACTCGCCTTTAGGGATGGTAATTTTTCCCTTTAGAATGGGATCCTGCAGGATTAAAATATATTTGTCCCAAAAAAAAATAAAATGACAAGAGTGAGATTTTTTTTATCCTATTTGCATAAATGGAATAGAACTGAGATTGACAAATCTCGTCCCATCCCATCTCATCTCATTGTCAACCATGTTGTTTAAGTTTATTATTATATTATTGAACTATTGGATATTTTAACATGGCTAAAGTTGGTTACTGTCCAAATCTATGGTTTTTGTAGCGTAAGTCTTAATATTAATGTGCAATTGAGTCAATAGACAATTAAAAACTGTCGGCACGAAATTAAATTCGAACATACATGTAGTCAAAATAAAACTATTATATAATTTTTTACTTTGTATTTGTTTAAGATTTTTACTATATTGAATTATATTTGGGATTGTTTAGGACAATGGGATGAGACGAGATATTTAACAGGAGGGGATTAAGACAAATTTTAGTCCTATATAAAATAAAAGGACGGGAATGAGACATTTTTTAACCTCATTTGCATATACTGGATAGGATTAGGATTGGTAAATCCCATCCCATCCCATCCTATTGCCAACCCTACTCGCCTCTATCTCTATCTACTTGTTTTCTTTGATTTGTGACGATGTATTTGATGGCTAAAATTGTCTTTGTATTTTCTTTGTTACAAATCATGAACTAAATTTATTTTTGGTTGAGTGATAAACAAGCTTGTTTGGTAAATTGACTGATTTTATATGTTTTTACATGATTACTATAACATTTTGTTTTGATAAAACTTATTTTAATTTACTATTTCGGCTAACCACCCATTTAGTGATACTAGCTAAGAGAGAGCCTTAAAAAGGTCGGTTTTAGTGGAACATATCATAATAATACTTGATTTTAAATTAGGTTTCTCAAGTTGGGTTAACTCAATTTGAATAAGGTCATGCCTGATTTAAAACTAGTGATGAGCTAGACATAGAGATTCACCTTGTAAGGTATTAAGGATTTTGATCATATCATGTTATATATTGTGTTTACATAACAACTGGTCATTGCTAGGTTACATATAGATATAAGAATTCTAACAGGCAATAGCTGAGGATGCATTAGAGTTATGCCCAGTGTTGTAGTCATTACTGTAGCAACGATACTGTAACAAAAAAAAACAACAACCAATGTCATTAAGTGAATTGATTCACTCAACTACATTATTCTTAGTGATTACATTCTTGTGTGATACGTGTTAATTCAGTTTATTGCATTTTATTTTTCTGTCATTTAGATTACTTAGTTTAATTTAGTTGATAAAAGAGTTTAATTTAATTAAATTGAATTTGCACCATATTAATTGAAGTAGCAACTCTAATAGCATCAATTCCTGTAGAGACAATACTCGAATACTTATCATTATATAACTTGTTGTGTATACTTGCGCATTGACACCCATATTTTAAGAGATTAAACCCAGACCACAATAGCTCTTTTTGTAGCAAACCTAACTCCAACAAATTTCTAAGCTAAATTGCATGACAAACACTTGATGTAGCAACCACGTACTTAACTTACAGATGAAAAGTGTAACAATTGGTTGTTGCTTTGACATCTATGTGAAAATATTATCTCCCATAAAGAACACAAATCTTGTGGTGCTCTTTCGATCATCAACATCTTTACCCAATCACTATCACTATATCCAACAAGCTTGCAGTCATTAGAAAATAAGTATAACAAGTCAAAATTAATTGTACCTTTGATGTAACAAAGGATTCTTTTTATAGTTTTAAAATGGGTGGTCTTTGGATTCTCCATGTATCAACTCATAAGTCCAACAACATAAAGGATATATGGTCTCGTGCATGCAAATACTGCAAGCTTCCGACCAAACTCTTAAAAAATGTTAGATCTACATTTTCATCTCCATTATGTTTGGATAACTTGACTCTGCATTCCACTGGCGTGTTTATAAGCTTTCAATCATTCATCTTCAAATTTTTGATAATCTTTTTTGTGTAGCTTTCTTGGAAAATAAATGTCTTTTTCCTTTTGCTTGACTTCAATGCTGAAGTAATATGCCATCAATCTGATGTCACTCATCTCAAACTCTTTTATCATCATTTTCTTAAACTCTTTAAATAAGCTTGGATTACTTCTAGTGAAGATAAAATCGTTCACATACAGGCACACAATCAAAATGTCTTCATCTTTTTATTTGATGTAGAGAGCATGTTCATATAGGCATTTGCTGAAGCCATTCTCTTGAAAATACTTGTTAATTTTACTATTTCGTACCCTTGGTGCTTGCTTTAACCCATAAAAAACTTTCTTCAATCTCAAAACTGCCTTTATATCCTTTCACCACATAGCCTAATGGTTGTTTGATGTAAATTTCTTCTTTAAAGAATCCATTCAAAAAAGAAAACTTTACATACATTTGAAAAATCTTTCATTTTTTTTTAGTAGCTAAAGAAATAATAAGTCTTATAGTTTTAAGTTGGGCTATAGAGCAAATACATCGTCATAATCAATGCCAGCTTTTTAACTATAGTCTTTTGCAACTAGCCTTGCCTTGTGCCTTTCAATTTCTCTCTTCACATTTCTCTTTGTTTTGTACACCCATTTGACACTAATCACCTTGTGACCTTTGGGAAAAATAACAAGTTCCCAAATGTTATTCTTCACGATAGCTCTGATTTCTTCATCCATTGTGATTCTCTACTTTTTATCTTGTGCAGTTTCTTGATAATTGATCGGCTTATAATCCGCAAAAAGACAAAAGAGAATAAGATTATTAAGCCTTTCAGCTATCTCATAGGGATCTTGAACACTCCTTGTACATTTTTCAATTCTTTTATTTAAGAAACATGGTGGTGAATCTCCACGTGTGGTTGATGCTGGTGAGATATGTGGAGTAGTTGGCTCTTGTTGTTCTTTTGTTTTATCTGTATATGATCATCTTTTTCATAAAGAAAAAAATTGAAGTCTTTTATATCATAACCAAAATCTCATTCTCCTTCTCCGTAAAAAATTACATCTCGGCTAATCATAATCTTCCTACTATTTGGATTGTATAGTTTGTATCCTTTGGAATTGTTCTCATAGTCAACGAAGATAAACTTCTCACTTTTGTGATTTAGTTTGGCTCTTCTCTCATCTAGTACATGTACATGGACAATGCTTCTAAAAACTTTCAAGTGTGAGATATCTAGCTTTCTTCCACTACATACTTCTTGTGGTGTCTTTTCCCTTATACTTCTTATTAGAGATCGATTAGCTAGGTAGACTGCACATGTAACAGCTTCAGCTCAAAATTCTTTAGGTAGTCTCATACTCTTGAGCATGCTTTTTACCATGTCAAGAATAGTTATATCTTTCTTTTTTGTAATACCATTTTATTGGGGAGATCTTGGAACCATTAAAGAGCTTCGAATTCCATTTGCTTCACAAAACTCTACGAACTCTTTAAGAGTGAACTCTCTACCTCAATCAGATCTCATGACTTTGATCTATTGTCCACTTTTTTTTTCCACAACAACTTTAAACTTCTTGAAAACTTCAAAAACTTTTGACTTCTACTTCAAAAAATACACCCAAGTTTTTCTTGAAAAATCATCTATGAAGACAAGAAAGTAGTTACCTTTACCAAGAGAGCTTAGCTTGAATGGACCGCACATGTTAGCATGAATAGGCTCGAGTGGCTTCCAAGCTCTTGAGTTTGACTCCTTTAGAAATCTCTTTCTGAACTGCTTGCCAAGTAAACATCCTTCACAAAGTTGATTAGGATGATTGATTACCTTTCACCATATTCTTCTTTATAGTAGTTCTAGTCCACTAAGTTGAAATGCCCATATCGAAGATGCCAAATTGAGGTTGAATCTTTGATATAGGCTTTGAGACCCTTTGCAACATCATTTTGAATATTTAAAGGAAACATTCTATTTTTTAACTTTCTCACCCTTATAATTAGGTTCCCTTTATCATCTCTCAGAAAAAGACTATGTTATTGACTTAGAAGATTATAATCTTTTTTAAGAGTTAATCTAAGCTGAGGATATTGTTTTACATATTGAGCACATAATAAACATTTGAAATTAATTGGTGGCTACCATCTTTTACACGAAAAAGAATGTTACCTCTACCCTTTACCAATACTTTTGAATCATCTCCAAAAGCAACATTAACATTCATAGATTCATTTAGTTCCATAAACATACTTCTGTTTCACTCATATAATTACCAGCAAATGTGTCAAGATACAATGTATTTTCTTGACCTCTACTTGTATCATTGCATGCTAGTAAAGTGCACTATCTTTACCGTTCTTCTCTTCAATATAATCCATTCTTTCATCAATTTTGGTACTTGGAGCTCTACACTCTAAAGCATAATGCGCAAAATTTTGACAATTATAGCACTATACTTGGGATTTGTCGTACCTTGATCTTTGATTGCCTCTACCTCGTCCTATGCTTGAGCTTTCTTCTATTTCCATAATTCTGTTTCACTCCTTTTAAAAGTAACATTAACATTCACAAACTCATTTGGTTTCATGAACACTCTTCTATTTTGCTTATATGATTACTAGCACGTGTTAAGATACCATGTATTTTCTTGACCTCTACTTGTGTCATTACATACTAGCAAAAAAGTACCATCTTTAGCATTCTTCTCTTCAATAGAATTTACTCTTTCATCAATTCCGGTAATTGAAGCTCTACACTTTGAAGCATAATTCGCAAACTTTTGACAATTATAGCATTGTCCTTGGGATTTGTCGTATCTTTATCTTTGATGCGTTGTGCTTCAGAACGTGTGTCATTTTGATATTGTTCTCTTTTTCTAACATTTAATTTTTCTTTATTTTTGGGTTTTGGACTTTGTTGGCAAATGGCAACTTTGTATCCTCTGTTGGGTGTTGTCACGTTGCTCAATTCTTATTTTCAATTGAATTAAAATAATTTTTTATTTTCGTTGTGGTGATATTGTAAATAAAATTTGTGATTATTATATTTGTTTTTTATATTAAATTATAAGTAAAAATTAATTTAATTTTTTAAAGGTCTTTTGCTATTTTTTTTCTATAGGAAGTTTTTATTAATAAATTTACTTTTGTCATCTAACTTGAAATATTTCAGACATTAAGAGGTAAAATAAAATTATCCTTGTTAACCCCATAAAACTGTTAGTTAGAGTTAGCGGCATTCTTGTATTTTTCTAAGTCCACATCAGTCAATTGTTAAAGATACCATTATTTTAGGGGTAAATTGAAATTTTCATATTTTTAGAGAGTAAATTGAAGTATGTCAATCAAATAAGGGGATAAGATAAAATTTACCCTTTTTCGTTAATAGAAATTATCAATTTCAGTTTTCTTGAGAGTAAACAATTGAGTTAATTTTTGTGTTTTTTTGTTGATGATGAGTAACTTTAATTGTTCAGAAATAGAAATGAAATGATATCTTGTTTATTTCCACTGAGCAGTAGTATTTACGTTATAATTACCATGATTTCAATACCGTAATTGTTATGTATCGTTGGATTAGATCAATGATTCACAATAATTATAATATAATAAAAAATTAAATTAAATTATATTTAACCAGTTACAAGCCAGTTAAATATTGTTTTAAAAGTAAAATTTTACCAATTTAAAATTAAAAAAAAAAGGATTCTCCTTTTTTAAAAAATAAAAAAATATAAAGGCGGAATTAAATCCTTAATTAACGAATTGCAAAAGAAAAAGTCACACCCACCGCCGCATTAACTTTCGTTTCTTTGGATTGACTTCCATCTTGAGAAGTTGTTCTTCAATTCCTTGCCTATTTTTCAAATTTTCTTCATAAGCTTGCAACCTTCCTTGAAGTTGCTTAATCATCATAGCCTCCAAATCTTTTGTTTCCTCAATTGTCACAACAATATAGTCAAACTTTGAGTCTACTAATTAAATATCTTTCCAATGATCCTTACCTCTTTTAACTCCTTACCATTTCTTTTTAATTTATTGGAAATGATCACAACTCGAATAGAATAGTGAAAAGTCGACTCGGATGCCTTTATGTGTAAGAACTCAAATTCTACTCGTAATGTTTGGAGATAAATTTTCTTAACTTGCTTTGCTCCTTTATAAGAGATCTCTAGTTTTCCCCATACTTCCTTTGAAGAGGTTGCTCCAGTAATCTTTTCAAAAGTATCTTCATCTAATTATTGAAAGATAAAATACTTTCATGTGTTCTCTTTCTTCTTCAAATCTTTTAAATTCTACTTTTGCACCGCAATTAAAGTGATTTCATTTTCTAGTAGAGTAAAGCCTTTTTCGACTACTTCTCATACATCGTGTGCACCCAACAGAGCCTTTATTTTAATATTCTAGTTGTCAAACTTGCTTCCCTTTAATTATGGAACTTAAAATTGTTGATCTTATAATATTGATTTTGATGATAACAAAACTTATATATTCTTAATTAAAATTTTGGGGCTATTAAAATGAATTTCTTAAAGCAGTAGACATGTTTAAAGAAAAATTTAATGGTTGTTAACTTAAGTTGAAAAACCTTTTTTCTAAATAAAAGTTGCCAAAAATATGGATTCTGGAAATTAACGGTGAACCGTTAATTAGAAACGGTAAACCGATAATTCACAGAGAGAACTGAGAAGATTCTGAAAATTAACGGTGAACCGTTTATTTGAAAACGGCTAACCAATAATTTACAAAAAAGGAGCAAGTTTTTAACCTTGAGCCGTTTAGCAAAAACGGAAAGCTAAGTTTGTTTTGCAGGTCTCTGAAAATAAACGGTGATCTGATAACATTAAACGGTAAGCCGTTTATTTGCTAAATTTATTTTGCAGGTCTCTGGAAACAAACGACGATCCGATAACCGTAAACGGTAAACCGTTTATTTAAAATCTAAGCATAACGGCTATTTTGGACAAGTCAAAATGGTTAACCGATAGAAGCAAACGGCAATCCGATTATTCTCAGAAAGTCAACAACAGCTAGTTTTCAGCTCCAACTATAAAATAGCTCAATCAAATTCAAATTAAAGAGATCCAAGAATTATCATTGAGCTTGTTATTGAGAAAAATAATCTTCCTTGAGCCTTAAACTTGTTTTATTTCATTGATTCACACTTGGGATTTCATTTGTAATCATATATATTGTGTGAGAGATTGATTGATTTTGAATATTAATTTTTGAGTGATTATAAGTGTTGGGATACACTTGGGTTAAGAGATTGGGGATAATCTCTTGATTGTAAAGGTCCATTGACACCTTGAAGTCAAGTGTAAGTGAAGTTGAAGCTTTAGAAGCTTACTTAGTGGAATCCTCAAGCCCGGTGAGCTTAAAAGCGTGGACGTAGGCACGGTTGGCCGAACCACGTAAAAATCTCATGTTTAATCTCTCTTCCCTTATTTTTTTAATTTCGAGTATTGTTAAATTTATTGCTTTTAATTTGATTAAGACAATAGTTTTAATTGTTGTGTGCTTATTTTTTTAAAGAACCCAATTCACCCCCCCTCTTGGGTAAGCCTAGTTAGTATTTCAATTGGTATCAGAGCAAGATTCTCTTGTTAGGCCTTAATCATCTAAAGTAAAATATCAATGGCAACCCAAAATGATTCTAGCTTTAGGGAAGGACAATTCACCACTAGGCCACCATTCTTTGATGGTAATGATTATCCTCATTGGAAAACTATGATGAGAATTTATTTGCAAGCTTTAGATTACGAAATATGGGAGGTTGTGTGTGATGGTTCATTCATGCCTATAACTAAAAATGAGGAAAGAGAAGATATTCCAAAACCTTCACGTGAATGGAATGAGTTGGAAAAGAGAAAAGCTTCTCTAAATTCTAAAGCTATGAATGCTCTATTTTGTGCTTTAGATAAGAAAGAATTTCATAGAGTTTCAAGTTGTTCTAATGCTTATGAAATTTGGAAGAAACTTGAAGTTGTTTATGAAGGTACAAATCAAGTCAAAGAATCTAAAATAAGTAGATATACTAGGCAATACGAATTGTTTCAAATGGAACAAAATGAGAGTGTCTACTCTATGTATACTAGATTTATGGACATTGTAAACACTCTAGGAGCACTTGGTAAGACCTTTTCAAATAGCGAGAAGGTAAAGAAAATCATTATGTCATTACCAAAAGAGTGGAGACCTAAGAGAATTGCCATTGAGGAAGCCAATGATTTAAACATTTTGTCTATTGATGATTTAATTGGCTCACTTATCTCTTATGAAGAAGATTTGGTAGCCGAGAGAGGAGATGAAGATAAGGAGAAAAAAAGTATTGCTTTGAAAGCTTCAAAATCTGAAAGTGATGAGGAAAGCGAACTTGAAGATGAAGAGATGGCCATGATAGCCAGAAAATTTAGGAAGTTCTTCAAGAAAACTGGTGAGCGAAGAAAGTTTAGAAATTTCAAGAATCAAAAGGAGAAGAAGGAAGCAATCATATGCTATCAATGCAAGAAGCCTGGTCATATAAAATCAGAATGCCTCTTCTCAAGAAATTCAAGAAGAAAGCCATGTTGGCAACATGGGATGATAGTGATAAAGAATCAAGTGAAGATGAACAATCACAAGAAATGTCAAACTTGGCACTCATGGCAATAGGAGAAGATGAGCTTGATGAGGTAAGTGATCTTCCATCTTATAATGAATTATATGATGCTTTTAATGAGTTGCATAGTGATATGATGAAAATTAGAAAGAAAAATACATGTCTTAAGAAGAAAATGTTAGAACTTTCAAATGAAAAGGATGCCATGCAAAAATAGAACGATTTGTTAAATGAAAAGATTAAAGGACTAGAATTAGATAACGAAAAATTGCATGATAAGATCGTATCCTTAAAGGGTAAACAAAGTACTTCATATAACCATGAAAAATTACATATTGATAACTTGATCAAAGAGAATGAAGAACTTAAAAAGAAGAGCAATGAGCTCAATGAGATTGTGTCAAAATTCACAAATGGTCAAAAGAACTTAGAAAAATTATTTGGTACTAAAAAATGTGTGTTTGATAAAGGAGGAATTGGATATAAGCCTAACTTGAAACAAAAATATTACAAAAGCTATTTTGTTAAGGCCACCTCCACTAATAATCATAAAATTATTTGTCATTATTGCAATGGAAATGGTCACATGAATTATAGATGTCCTATTAAGAAAAATGCATATTATGGAGTTAAATGTGTTTGGGTTCCAAAAGGAACCATTACTAACGCTCAAGGACCCAAAAAGTTTTGGGTACCTAAAACTTAAGGTCTTTTCTGCAGGAATCAAAGAAGAAGGAAAAGAGAAATAAATGGTATTTGGACAGCGGATGTTCAAGATATATGACCGGTGATTATTCATGGTTCTCAAGCTTTACCAAGATCGAAAATGGTGGGGATGTATCTTTTAGAGATAATTCAAAAGGAAAAATCATTGGTATTGGCAATGTCGGTAAAGTTTCCTCAACTCTCATTGAGAATGTATGTTTAGTTGAAAATCTAAAACATAACTTGCTTAGTATTAGTCAATTATGTGACAAAGGATATAGAGTTATTTTTTATAAAACAAATTGTGTTATTGAAAATGGATGTGATGGTAAAATTCTCTTTCTTGGAAAAAGGTGTTAATGTTTTGATGGTAAAATTCTCTTTCTTGGAAAAAGGTGTGTTAATGTTTATATCATTGATATAGACTGTGTATCTACTCTTGATAAATGTTTTTCCACATTACATGATGATAGTTGGTTATGGCATAGAAGACTAGGACATGCAAGCATGGATTTAATTTCAAAGATTTTCAAAAACGATTTAGTTAAAGGTCTTCCAAAAATCGGTTTTGAAAAAGATAAAATTTGTGAAGCATGTCAATTTGGAAAACAAATCAAAACTTCTTTCAAAAACAAAATCACATTTCTACTTCAAAACCATTTTAACTTCTTCACTTGGACTTGGTTGGACCTTCTAGATATGCTAGTTTAAGTGGTAAATATTATGCATTTGTAATTGTAGATGATTATTCTAAGTATACATGGGTATTATTCTAAGCTAATAAGGATGATGCATTTGATGCATTTAAAGTTTTTTGTAAAAGGGTTCAAAATGAAAAAGGCTATTTCATTACTTGTATTAGAAGTGATCTTGGTGGAGAATTTGAAAATCATGCATTTGAGAGTTTTTATAATTATTTCGGCATTACACATCAATTTTCATCACCTAGGACTCCTCAACAAAATGGAGTTGTTGAGAGAAAGAATAGGTCTATTCAAGAAATGGCTATGACTATGTTAAATGAGAATGCATTACCAAAATATTTTTGGGCCGAAGCCGTAAATACCGCATGTTTTGTGTTAAATCGTGTTTTGATTAGACTACTTCTTAATAAAACTCCCTATGAGCTTTGGAAAGATAGAAAACCCAACATTGGTTATTTCAAAGTTTTTTGTTGCAAATGTTTTATATTGAATACTAAAGACAATCTTGGTAAATATGATCTAAAATCGGATGTTGGCATTTTTCTTGGATATTCAACTTCTAGCAAAGCTTATAGGGTATACAATAAAAAAAACCTTGGTTGTTGAAGAATACATGCATGTTACATTTGATGAATCTAACCCCTCCTCGATGAAGAAAGTTATTAATGATGCAGATGAAGAAGTGCCACAAGAAGAACCTTCAAATGTTAAACAAGATGCTTCATCTTGCGAGAATAAAGAAAAGTAACAAGAAGAACAAAATATTGTAGAGCAAAATGAAGATAACTCTCAAACACTCCCCAAGGAGTGGAGGTATGTCTCTTCTCACCCTAAAGACTTAATTTTAAGAGAACCTTCACGAGGTGTAACCACTAGATGATCACTTAGGAACACATGTGCACATACTGCATTTATATCTCAAATTGAACCAAAATCCTTTTTGGATGCGGAAAACGATGAATCTTGGATTGTGGCAATGCAAGAGGAGTTAAATCAATTTGAGAGAAACAATGTGTGAAAATTAGTTCCTAAACCGAAACATCAATCCATCATAGGCATTAAATGGGTATTCAGGAATAAGATGGATGAATCCGGTGTGGTTGTGAGGAATAAATTTAGATTAGTAGCTCAAGGTTATAACCAAGAAGAAGGAATTGATTTCGATGAAACTTTTGCACTTGTAGCAAGATTATAATCCATTATGATGCTTTTAGCACTTGCATGTCATAAGAATTTTGTCTTACATCAAATGGATGTCAAAAGTGCATTTTTAAATGGATACATCATGGAAGAAGTGTATGTGAAACAACCACTTGGTTTTGAAAATGAAAAATTTCCAAATCATGTTTACAAATTGTCAAAAGCTTTGTATGGATTAAAACAAGCACCTAGAGCTTGGTATGATAGGCTTAGTAAATTTCTTTTAGAAAATGGTTTTTCAATGGGTAGAGCGGATACTACACTTTTTATCAAGCATAAGAATCAAGATATACTTGTTATTCAAATTTATGTGGATGATATCATTTTTTGTTCTACTAATGAGTTTTTATGTAAGGATTTTTCATCTTGTATAAGCAAAGAAGTTGAGATGAGTATGATGGGAGAATTAAAGTACTTCCTTGGTTTACAAATAAGACAAAACAAAGAAGGAATCTTTATCAATCAAGCCAAATATTTGAGAGATTTACTCAAAAGATTCGGAATTGAAAATGGAAAGATCAAAAGTACACCAATGAGCTCAACAATCAAGCTTGACAAAGATGAAAAAGGTAAAAATGTTAATGTCAAAACATATCGAAGTATGATCATATCTTTACTTTATTTAACTGCTAGTAGACCGAATATTATGTTTAGTGTATGTTTGTATGCAAGATTTCAATCTTGTCCTAAAGAATCTCATTTATTTGCTGTTAAGAGAATTTTTCGCTATTTGAAAGGAACCATAGATCTTTGCCTTTAGTATCCTAGGGGAACTCATTTAGAGTTAACTTGTTATTCGGATGCCGATTTTGCTGGTTATAAGATTGATAGGAAGAGTACTAATGGAACTTGTTACCTTCTAGATCACTCACTTGTCTCTTGGTTTAGTAAGAAACAAAACTCGGTTGCACTTTCAACCACCGAGGCTGAATATATTGCAGCCGGTAGTTGTTGTGCACAAGCACTTTGGATGAAACAAACTCTTAAAGACTATAGTATCAATCTTGCTCATATACCTATCATATGTGATAATACAAGTGTCATAAACTTTTCAAAGAATCCCATTCAACATTCTCGGATCAAGCATATAGAGATAAGACATCATTTCTTAAGAGATCGTGTTCAAAAGGGAGATATTTCATTAAATTTTATTTCAACTGAAAAACAGCTCGCTGATATCTTTACAAAACCTCTTGGCGAAGAACAAGACATTCTTGATCAATAAAATGATTTAGAAATGTATTGGATGATGGCTGTAAATTAAAACATATGTGCGAAATCAAAGTCAAGAAAACGGATTACCGTTTATGCTTAAAACGGCTTACCGTTTAATTCCAGAAACACTAGAAATTTTTTTTGGATATTAGCAGCTAACCTTTTATTACTAACGATTAATTGATTACGTTTTCTAGCTCTCTAGACACTATCAGCGAACCAATTTCTTTAAACGGCTCGCCGTTTTCGTGCGATATATACTGTTTCAGTTCTTCTTCCTCGTCTCCACTTATCCCCTCACCGTTTTCTCTCAAACCAACGAACTCTAAGCTCTCTCTCTCTTAAATCTTTCATTTTTCTTGTCATTTCTTGCCAAATCAAAGTCATAGAAACATTTCCCATCATCTTTAAACCAGTTTTAATCATTCAAAACATCAAATTACAACCCAAATCAAAAAATCCCAATTTGAAACCCTAACGGCAGCTCCATTTTTAGCTCAATTTTTGACGTTTTCCTACCAATTTGAGTCTTCAAATACCTTTCTCTACCCTTCCTTGTTCCTCTAAGTGGTTCCATTTCATTCATTTTGATCATTTTGTGACGCTTAAGCTTCAACAATGGCCGAATCATCAAGAACGGGTCGCAAGAGGAAATCAGTCCCAAGTAGAAACCCCATACCACCTAGGGAGCCCTCCGAGTTCCATAAAATCCATTTTCCAATAGCTCCACTGGCAAAACGATTCAAAACTCGATTCATGAGTCGTAAGGTAATCAACTCTTACTTTGTGGATTTAGATAATTTTGAGGAGTTGGTTGTTTATGGTAAAAGTGTTAAGCAAATGTTATTACCATGGGAGTCTGCATTGGACTTAGAGGAGAGGATATATCCTAACCTAGTCCGTGTTTTTTATTCTAATATGGAATTGTCCGAAGAAAAAGGAGATAGAATAGTTACCAATGTTAGGGATGTTCCTATCGATTTTGATGTTATGGATTTAAACCACATTTTAGGACTCCCACTTTCTGGACATGATATCTACACTTCTAGGAAGGAATTATCATTTTCCGATTTTGTTCATCACAAAGCGGTTAGAAACATCTGTAGGCGTCGGGATCTCTCTGATGAGATTTGTACACTTCCTTTTAGGCCACAACTTTTACCACTGCAGGTTAGAATTCTCCATATTATTTTGCATCATATTGTCACCCCTAGGAAGGGACACTCGGATGAGGTCACTAGGCTGGATGTAGGGATCCTAGATAGTCTTCTTAGTGGTCGCCCTATTAACCTCGGGTATATTATTTTGCGACATATGTTGAGTACTCCGACGGTTAACCATAGGTTGCTTCCATACAGTAGCATTATTTCTAAGCTTCTGCGACATTTTCGAGTACCTCTTCGCAACTCGGTATATGTTGAGACAAAGAAGATTGGGAAAGAGGCTATCTCAGCGATTGGGTTTTCTCGAAGGCGTCAGGATTGGATCAAAACGCCAAATGTGAAAAACCAAGACACCCTCGTAGCTCCCGAGGATAACCGATTTCTAAACGACATTTTCACTTCTGACCAGCTACCAGATTTTAGGCTCGGTGCTAGACCTCCACCCCCTCGTCGCGGATCTGTCTCACAGCCTCCAGCAGCGTCTGATTCTGAGGAGCATGAGATGGAGACCGATCAGCCACCGACTTCAAATGCTCAATCTGCTCATGATAGTCTTCTTCAGCAGCTTGTTAGCGATGTTCGAGCACTTTCCGAGCAGCAGCAGCAACTTCAGGATCAGTTTGCGTCCTTTCAACTTCAGCAGCAGCAGATACTTGACGGACAGCAACGTATCTTTTCTGCACTCGGCATTTCATCCTCCTCTTCTTCTTCTCCTCCTCCTCCTCCTCCGTAGTATTTTCTTAGTGTTTCGGATACTTTGATCTCGCACAAACATTTTCATGTGTTCTAAACTCTTTATGTATGATGATCATGGATAATTATGTTATATTTATGAGTATTTTCTTATTTTGGCATTGTTCTTATTACTTAGTTGAAGTTGTTTGTATCTTAATTTTTCGCTTCTTGGATGTAATTTGTTGCTAATATTTTTTGGGAGATGCTTAATGTACAGGCGAGATGCTGCCGAAATTTTCACTTGTCGAAAGCGGATATATTTTTGTTCTTTTCTTTTTTATGCTGAAGGGGGAGAATAAGTTATATATTTTTAAGGGAAAATTAACAAAATTTTCTTAAAAAGTTTTATATATATTTCAAGGAAGCTTATATTCAGGGGGAGTTAACAAAATTTTTTTTTTTACATATAAAGTTTTTCATCATCAAAAATGAGGAGATTGTTGATCCTATAATATTGATTTTGATGATAACAAAACTTATATATTCTTAATTAAAATTTTGGGGCTATTAAAATGAATTTCTTAAAGCCATAGACATGTTTAAAGAAAAATTTAATGGTTGTTAACTTAAGTTGGAAAACCTTTTTTCTAAATAAAAGTTGCCAAAAATATGGATTCTGGAAATTAACGGTGAACCGTTAATTAGAAACGGTAAACCGATAATTCACAGAGAGAATTGAGAAGATTCTGAAAATTAACGGTGAACCGTTTATTTGAAAATGGCTAACCAATAATTTACAAAAAAAGAGCAAGTTTTTAACCTTGAGCCGTTTAGCAAAAACGGAAAGCTAAGTTTGTTTTGCAGGTCTCTGAAAATAAACGGCGATCTGATAACATTAAACGGTAAGCCGTTTATTTGCTAAATTTATTTTGCAGGTCTCTGGAAACAAACGACGATCCGATAACCGTAAACGGTAAACCGTTTATTTAAAATCTAAGCATAACGGCTATTTTGGACAAGTCAAAACGGTTAACCGATAGAAGCAAACGGCAATCCGATTATTCTCAGAAAGTCAACAACAGCTAGTTTTCAGCTCCAACTATAAAATAGCTCAATCAAATTCAAATTAAAGAGATCCAAGAATTATCATTGAGCTTGTTATTGAGAAAAATAATCTTCCTTGAGCCTTAAACTTGTTTTATTTCATTGATTCACACTTGGGATTTCATTTGTAATCATATATATTGTGTGAGAGATTGATTGATTTTGAATATTAATTTTTGAGTGATTATAAGTGTTGGGATACACTTGGGTTAAGAGATTGGGGATAATCTCTTGATTGTAAAGGTCCATTGACACCTTGAAGTCAAGTGTAAGTGAAGTTGAAGCTTTAGAAGCTTACTTAGTGGAATCCTCAAGCCCGGTGAGCTTAAAAGCGTGGACGTAGGCACGGTTGGCCGAACCACGTAAAAATCTCATGTTTAATCTCTCTTCCCTTATTTTTTTAATTTCGAGTATTGTTAAATTTATTGCTTTTAATTTGATTAAGACAATAGTTTTAATTGTTGTGTGCTTATTTTTTTAAAGAACTCAATTCATCCTCCTCTTGGGTAAAGCATAGTTAGTATTTCAAAAATGACATCATGCCACTATTTGCCATAACTCACAATTTGAGTGAGAATTTAAAGATTCTGAATGCATGGATGAATCTGGAACGTTGAAAAACCATGGGAGGAATTTAGGTCAACTTTCAATCAATGGCAATCAATAGTCAATGTTGGTCAATGGTCAATGGTGGTCAACAGTTAATGGTTTGGTTCAACTTGGCTGACTTGGCTTGAATCTAACTCAACTAAGTTCGGTAGATTCAATTCGATGAGTCGACACAGTTTCAAGACAATAAATATCTAACGGCAATTAGGGGCACATCCAGACTTCGATTAGGCTGATTTTTACAGCATTGCGTTCTTCTCATTGAGCTCTTCGATTTGATATGCTAACTGCTATGTAGACCATTGATTATTAGCTCTAATACCACTTTGTTAAAGAATTTGAAGAATAAAACACAAATTTTATTGGAGAAAGCTTACGAACATTACAAGAATAATTCACACACTCTCACAAATCACTCTTAGAAGCCGTGTTTTGCTTCTTATGCTTTTTTCTTCTTACACTTGATGCATAAACCAAAGGGGAGAGGGAGTATTTATACATGAAACAATCCAATCACAACCATACATCATCTACCTATTACATTAATCTCAACTATACATCTCAACACCATAAATCCTATCTACCAAAACTACCACCACAATTCTTACCTACCAAATCTACTTCACTAACCTCGCGTACCACAAGAAACTTCTATGAAGTGGGCTTGGATTTCTTCAAATTGGATCCAGTTTATGATCCAACAGAGGCATTTGTTCATCAAGAATTAAAAGCTCGGTCTTAAGCAAAATCATCTCAACATCGTAGAAGAACATTTTCTAGTAAAGTCCAGGGAGATACATCTCAATCAAATGGATCAAGCACTAAATAGTAGTCCTATTCAAAACAGTTTATTATTCATTAGATTAATTAAATTAAAAACATACGAAGATTGAGTACTAACTGTTTCTTGAAGTGTTTTATTTCTAAGTAATAGTATTGCTGATATTAACTTAACTTATGATGTTTTTTTAATAGATTTGTTCTTATTCAAGATAAGATACCGTCAAATGTTCTAATTAAAGTGATCAATGACTATGTTTTGATTCAAGCTGAGATATTGATAAATGTTCAAAACTAGTGATTGCTTTGACGTGAATAGAAAAATATAGACTATAGTGACTTTGTTGGAATCGTTATCTTACTGATAATTAATTATAGGGAAATTATCTACCGACCACCCGTTTTTTATGTTTTTTTAAAAATACACATATCTTTCATTTTTTTAGCTGATTTCCGCCTAAAGTTATACTTTCTTGCACGTGTCCACTTCCGTCTATGTGCTGTTATAACTTTGCTGACATCATAAGGGTCAAATTGTCATTTTATCTGAACATTCAAAACTACATCGTATATGCACTAATAACGTAAGACCTGTCTTTGGATTAGATTCGAATCCAATCTGAAAATTCAATCAAATTGCACAATTAAAAATATAAATAACATTTACCCTTTCACCGTCCCCAAGTCTCTAAACTCTCAAACATCTCTCACACCAATTCTCAAGCAACAGCCTCTTCTCTCTTTCAACTCTTAAGCTGATCTGACTCGCCGCTGATGTTGATCAACCACTGCACCAAACCATTAGCCTCCCCAGCAACCACTGCGCTGCCAAGTCTCCACTACACCAACTGCCATGTAATTTCTTGTTGCTTTGTTCTCGCTGCACTATCATGTCACCATCGCCGGCCTTCAACATTCTCTAGCTATGACAAGTCAACAATCTTTCATGATTTTGTTTTTGCCTCTTGATAGTTATAGCGGCTGTTGAGTTAGGGTTTGGGTTATGGGTTATGGGTTATTTTCCTCCAATCAAGTTAGGGATTTTAAATTTGCCTATTAATTGTTTGATATAATTACTGAAAGAAATTGAGTTTATGTTGCTTTATTTTGGTTGTTATTTTGTAGAATATTGATCCTGCTCTATTGTTTTTCCTTTGATTATTTAAGTGTGAATTTTAATTTTCTGCCCTGTACAATGATACAAGTTAAATTTCTTCCCTAGAGCTGCAATAATTATAGTTAAATAAGGTTTTTGTTATTAAATTTTCAGCCCTGCACAAAGATACAAGTTAAATTTCTTCCCTGGAGCTACAATAATTATAGTTAAACAAGGTTTGTTTTGCAATCTTTCATATTTTGTTTTTTGGGTCATTTAGTTGGAGTAAAGTGGTCATTTTATGTTCAGGGATAAAATTGTCATTTCAGTAATATTCTGTTAATTTTCCGAACAAAGTTAAGACGGCAATGGACAATTGAAAAACTTTGTAACTTTGTAACTTTAGGTGGAAATCAGAAAAAAAAAATTATGTATTTTTTAAAAAGCCTAAAAAATTAGGTGGACGGTGAATAATTACCCTTAATTATATTATCAGTTTTATAGAAGAAAACAATACTAGAAATGCAGCAACTGCTCTAATAGCTTTGTTGGCCCCAAAAGTCAAAGTCTTTTGTCTTTCTTTGAAAATTGATTTGGAAGTGTTGGAAATTAAAATTAAAAAATTAGATACTTTTCGTGATTTTTTCTTGTAGTATTAGATTTTGTATATGGATTTGTTTGTTGTTGTTAGTTGTAACAATGTGATTGGATCTCTTATGATCAGTTGGTTGTTTAATTTGTATTTTTTTTTTTTTTTTGGTTTTTAGGATAAATGAATAACTTTTCAGTGGATTGCTATGTTGCTTAGTGGAAATTGTCGATTTTTGTGGCCACCGTACGTTGACTTTTCAACAAAGGTAATGGAATCACGTTTTAAGAAAAGTGTCGGAAGGCTTCGCTCTGGCCAGTCACCATCCTATGAATAAAGAAATGTACAATTACTTTGAATTTAACTAGCTAACCAACCATGTCGGCCACTTCCAAGTAAACACAAATAACAGTTACTAATCAATTAAGGACTTCCTTCAATCATAAAATATTGGTCGCCTTTTATGAATAAGGCTAAGCTTCTAAAGCTTTATTAATTTCATTAGCACAATTGGTAATTTGTTTCTTCCATTCTATACTTATACACATGGCTCGAACACTATCACTATTTCCAGCAAACTCTCTTCGATGCCTTTTACTTTCATTTACAAAATTTACCCCAAAAATATGTGTAGCTCCTAATAATTCATCATCACCAGCAGCACGCTCTAGGTCAGTGAAAGCATGTCTAGGAGGGGAAGAAAACAATGAAAAGACGGTCAAGCACAATTATCGTCCTCTTGCATACTTTCGACCTTCACATGGAAAGACACCTTCATTTCCATTCCGTCGGATAACTTGGTAAATATATATATGTATGTATATACATGCATTTTTTTGAAATGTGGATTCGGATTAACACCATATGGTGTTAACATGTTTTTATCATTGTTTGTGCAATTAACTATAGCACCATATTCTTTTCAAAAAAAAAAAAACTATAACATTATATGGTGTTAACTTGAATCTATATTTTTTCAAATGTGGACATCCGCGAAAATGTATATATACAGGGAGATTGTCAGTTTCCCGTTAATAAAATCAAGATATATCAATTATTGCCTTACTATTTAATTATAGCCAATATTCCCCTAACATTAAAAAATATAAAGGAAAAAAGGGATAAATAGATTATTTGCTGGATACTTTATCCTGGAATATAAAATATATATTTATTATAAAAAAAATATTTTAAAAAATAAAAAGTATAAGGAAAATATCTTATTATTAATTTTTTTTATTCACACCCAAATCTATATTTCTTATTTTTAGTAATTAAATTCTTTTATTTTAGTCTCTATTCATTTGATTTATCCAATTAAAAATAATATATGAATAAAAGGGTATTTGAAAATAAGAATAATACTGTAAAAGTATGGTGCCAGAGGGGTTATTGACTATTATAAAAACAGTAGGGGATAAATAATATATATTGATTTCAATACGGAAAAAATGATAATATATATAATTATTCTCAGGTATAAATGCCCTCGGTTTTTTTTAATGCAGATATACGGTTAAGTTGTGTGACTTAATAGAGTTAATTTTAATACACTATAAAGTTTTATGGTTTAATAGTATTAAAAATTAGTTATATTAAGCCACATGACTCAAAAATGTGTCTGCATGAAAAAAAAAATGAGGATGCCTACTCTAGAGATGTACTACAATAAAGATTCTTTTACTCTTAAAAATAGTTGAAGAGACTCCTAAAATTTGTTAAAAACAAAAAAAAAAGAGTTTCTTTGACCATGATCATTTTGCCAAAATATGGGTGTCGTTACGCAGGGCTGACCAGGGACGTTACTTGACCAAAGCCTTGGGGGATTTAGAATCAATCAGCTTCTCTGGGAGCTAAATAACATTAACTGATGTTTTGTTTGAGCATGCAGGAACTTGAATCCTATGAAAGGAAGATTGAAGTGGTAAAAGAACAGGTTAAGGAAATGATAACTGCAGCTTCAACCAAAGATCCGGTGGGGGAAATTAGTTTAATAAACTTACTATGCCGCCTTGGTGTGTCCTATCACTTTGAGACTATGATTGAAGAAAGATTAAATCACATATTTGAAGCGCAACCTAACCACTCTGCTGATCGAGACTATGACTTATGCACCGTTGCACTTGTATTTCAAGTTTTCCGACGGCACGGTTTCAAAATGTCTTGTGGTGAGCACATACACCCACACAAGAAAATTAAAGCAAACTGTATATAATTTAATTGTGTTTGGGCGTGGAGAGTGTGTCATTTAATTCGTTTTGCACACTCACAAAAATAAGAAAGGTGACTAATAAAGGTGACTTTGTGTAGAAGATTTTGATTGAGTGCTGATATAATATTTCTGCTAATTTTTTAGAAGTTATTGAATAAAAATTTATAGGAAGCAAATTCTTAACAGCACGCTGTTATAAATCTATATATGGCAAAAGACTATAATTGGATCCAAATTCCTTTTTCACATATAAGCTAGTTTTGCATGCCTTTCTCAGTAATTAAAATAATGTAAGGGTCATTATTTCTCCTTCAGGATTTAGGCTGATTATCTGGTTGGTTCTTGTATTTTCGAAGTGTTAATGATATTGCTATCGATATTGATATAACGAATAAAAGCAGGTGTGTTTGACAAGTTTAAAGACTACGACGGAAAATTCAAGGAAAATTTGACACGCGATGTGAGGGGCATGTTGAGTTTATATGAAGCGACGCAATTCAGAGTACACGGAGAAAATATTCTGGAGGAGGCACTAAGTTTTACAACAGCTCATTTGAAGGCTTTGGCCACAAACTCAAGCCCACATCTAGCAGAATATATAATCGATGCTCTCAAATTGCCCTGTCATAAAAGTGTGCCAAGACTTGAGGCATACAAATATATCTGTTTCTATGCGCATGATGAATCGAGAAATGGCACTCTACTCAATTTTGCAAAATTAGATTTCAATCGGGTACAGTTACTGCACCGACAAGAGCTAAGCTACCTTACAAGGTAATTAATATATTAGAAAATAACAGCAACATTGCATGATTTAGAAAAATAATCACAAAAATCTCCTTGTTTTTAGAAATAATCACATAGACCTTACTTTAGGATACACAAACCTCTTTTTGTATTCACCAATAGTCACACAAACTTTGAAATTTAATCTAAATAGGAGCTCATTGTGTCCTTCGTTGTTACCCTATCTAAATTTAAAGGATCTTTGAGACTAGCTTATCTGTTTTTTTGTGATTATAGTATACTTTGACTTAGTCAAACTAGTAATTTTTTTTTTTTGAATGATCTTGCTAGGGCAAAGATATTATTAAATAAAATCAAAGAAAAAATATTTAAACCAGTATTTGGACTTTGTCAACCAGTAGTTAGTTAACTAGCTAATTATTTAGGTTATTTTAAGAGCTGTGATGTTTAGTTTTTCTGATATTCTTTGGTCCAAATTAATTATATGTGTATGTTACTATTTAAACTAGCCGTAGCATCAACAATGAACGTGTGTTGAATACTATTTCGACGAGGAGTTAGTCCGTCAAAGTGCCAACGATATCTTTTAGGAGGCATGTCGAAATAATTACTTATTTGTCTCAATTCTTTTTGTTTTGCTCAACTTCTGCAAACAATTATTCTTTGACGGATGGCTAATTTTATTGTCATTTTTATTGCAGTTGGTGGAATGATATAAACTTTACGACACTATACTCTTACTCTCGAGACAGACTTGTGGAGTTTTATTTCTGGAGCGTTGTAGAATATTTTGAACCTTTTCATTCACATGCTCGATTAATATTGACTAAAATTTTTATGATGCTTACCGTTTTAGATGACACATATGATGCATATGGTACACTTGAAGAGCTCCAGCTTTTTACAGATGCCATAGAAAGGTTGTATATTCTTTCTTGTTTTTTATTATTCGCTTTAACGTAATAACTATAAAAATTATTTTAACTACGTTAAAATAATAACATATCTGGAATAACTAGCTATAACAAAGGAGAATTTATAACATTATACAACATTATACAATATTAAGAATTGTATGATGATGGTAAAGCTATTCCTGGTCATAGATTTAAGTAACTTGATGAATTATTGTATTTGCATTTCTGTTCTTTTGTTATTTATCGTGACATTATGGCCTTAAGGATCATCACATCCCTCTCGACCTTATAGGTGTCATCTCTTTCTTTCATTTCAGTAAAGCTAGTTTCCCATGTAGCGCCGAGATTTGCCTTAGATATATATTAGGGTGAATATTTTCGATTCAAATTTTAGTGATTTATAATCTGATTGTAAAGTATTTTTTGTATGACTGAATTCTTTATTTTCAGGTGGGACATTAGTGCCGTTAGTGATTTGCCGGATTATATGAAACCTCTTTATAATACTCTCTTGAATTTTTTTGATGAGCTCAACAATGATATGGCTAAGGAAGGAAAATCTTATAGTGTCTCTTATACAAAGGATAAGGTAATATTTTTTCTATAAAGGCTTTAACTTCTTTGATTGAAGCATTTCTATGAGGAGCAGTAAGAATTTATTATATTTTCTTTTATTGAGGTGTGGCAAATAAGAATACTATAAGCCTTAAACTGGGTGAAAAAAAAATTAAATAATAGAATGGTGATTAAGATAAATAAAAGAGGAATGGTTTTTGTAACACAAAAGGAGAAATAAAATTTTTATTCTTATTTTTTTTCCAAAGGAAGTTTGAAAAGTTGAAGGGGTTATTTGGTAATACCATAAGAATTTTTATAACTTTGTTATACTTACAAACAATTTTTTAACCAACCATTAACGAGTCATTAATTTTTTTAGGGTCATATCAATGAGTCTTCTAATTGAGTATCCAGATTAGCTTTTACTCATTTTTAAAACTTAAGATAAGATAATCTCTTCCGACCGGGGCTGAAAATAGATCATAGAAATTTGAAATTTCCGACGTGCATGTGCATATTACGAAATGGCCTACTCGGTGTTCATTAATTTTATAATTCTAACCAACTATGTTTTATAATTTCTTCAATATGGCCCTCGTTTTTAGCCACCTCATTTGACCGATAGAGTATTACAACTACTTTAATTTTTGCTTTCGTCCATTACTCCATTATGACTCTTGTTGAACTAAAACCCTGAATTCTGACACTGTATGTGTTTGTGAGTACACGTGCGTATATGCAAATTAGTCTTTGTTCTCCATACTTCACTTATTTGGTATTTAATTTTGTTATATGTAGATGATCGAAATTATAAGAGCTTATTTTGTTGAGGCTCAATGGTTCCGCGAAGGATTTATACCAGCATTTGATGAGCGCCTTAGCAACGCAACAATTACAAGTGGCTGTTTTTTACTTCCAGCAGCTGCACTTATTCGAATGGAAGAAATTGGAGGGATCAGTGCGTTTGAGTGGCTGCAAAGTAGACCGAAAATTGTAATGTCCACATTTGCAGCCATTCGTATAAGAGCTGATATGGTATCTCACGAGGTACGAACTTGATTAGTGTATTACCCGGCCGGGCCCATCAAGTGAAAAAAGACAGCAGCATCTTTATCAAGTGAAATAGATATAGAATCCCCTCTGTTTTTAGAAGTAGTATTCATACAAACTTCTTTCCGGAACATAAACTCTAAAAATTCATGTGATCATTTCCGAAAACAATAAGGTCTATATATGTGACAATTTTACCGAACTACAGGAGTGTCGCTATCTTTTGCCTTATTTTTATAGATTATGTGCTAATTGTTGCATCGTCTAACATATACAATATATACAAACCTAATATTGCAGATTGAGCAAGAAAGAGGACACGTTGCTTCTGTTGTAGAATCCTACATGACGGAATATGGCACCTCAAAAAAGGAAACGATTGGAAAGCTCAACATGATGATTGAGAATGCATGGAAGGATTTAAATGAAGAATGCATGAGGCCAACAATTGTTCCGAGCCCAGTCCTTAATGCAGTGCTTTTGAACTTTTTACGCTTAGCAGAATTCTGTTATGGGATCACAGATGGACTCACAAACCCAGAGTATTTGAAAGAATACGTTACCAAACTGTTCGTTAATAAAATGCCTATTTAAGTTGATCGCTGAAGCATCTCATAACTCCTTCAGTATTCTGTTGTATAATAATATTTGGCATGTTCCTTTGTCACGATGTAATTACCTACGCTCGAAAAAATTTCAAGGGATCAACAATAATTCTCTCATAGTGTTACGTGTTGAATAAAATTAATTAATTTATAATGGATCTGAATCCTTTGTTGATCTTGCCTTTTACTTGATTTTCCAAGACCTACTGATGCGTACATCTGTTTTGGTGTTAAAGTTGCATGGCGAGGACTGAGGCTGGCTCAAGCCTCTGCGCTGTGCAATGTTTTACACTTGCTTCTTCGCAACGGTGGTACTTGCGAGTATTGACGATGTTATCTCATATCCGCCGAGGACAGTTATTAGGCTAATAATATAAGCTCAATACAACTCTTTATTTCTTGAATTAGTTTTAAAGTATGATTTGGACCCCTCGACTTTTACAACAAGGAGATTATCTGGGTGATTCATGATGAAATTTCTAAACGTTAATGCCTATCTAACTAAATTAACCTTGTCCATTACTGATTAGGAGCCCACGTGGGGCCAATTATATGTCGAGGCCCATTATATCTGGAGGTCGAATTAGCTTTGGATTAGGCCTTTCGACACCACTCAAAATTTCATACAAAACCACTTTGAAACTAACTAAATAACTAAAGACAAATTAATTCATTTCTTATTTTGAAGAAGAATTCAATTAAATATTTAAATAAATCATTCTTTTAAAAAAATTTTACACCCCCATTTCATAATTCTATTTATATTTTAAATTTTAATTAAAATTATTTTCTAAAAAAAGATTATATGAGTTTAGAGTTATGTACATAATACTATATAATCTAGAATATAATTTCAAATTTTAAGATTTGTATGTATCTTTTAAATAAAAACATAAAATAAGTATTTATATTTTAGGATGAAATTTTATAGGAAGATAATTAATTTTAATATATGGGTTTATATATTGTAAATTAAATTAAGATATTTTATGAAACAAAATTCAAAAGGAGTGTTATAAGCATTTTAGGCGTGTTAAAAGCTCTGCTGTTAGATTTCTAGTCCGTTAATGATTTAGGAGCCTAGGGCCCATCACAAAAATATGTGTTTATGTCTGTTAAGAGAATTTAGATAATGTGTATGTAATAAGTGATACTTGTTGCCATTAGTTATCCTTTGAAACATCTCCGTTAAATATATTATTAGGATTAATAATAACTATATTTTTTTTAATTTAGTATTGTTTTAGCTCTTATTTTTTTTTATTTAAAATAAGAGTAATGATAGAGATACAAACTCTTATATAAATTATAAACTGATGTGGCCTAAATTCAATGACCAAATGAAAATATAAAATAATGAAGTACATTATATGGGCCAAAATTTATTTAATCAAACTAATTAAATTATGCCACATCATTTTGCACAAAACAAGCTTGTATATTCCTTCAAGACTTTTACATTATACATTCCTTCTATGCCTTTACAAATGTCTCAATTTTTTATTTAACATAGTATAAATGTGTTGTCAAAGTCCAATATTTCAAAGTCTAAACCTAAAGTATATGACTGAAGCAGCGTAAAAATCGCTTCCACAATCACAAAAAAGAGTCAAACCCTTTATCTTAGAGTTAAAAGAAGGAGATGCTAACCAATTCAATTAATGATTATTGGCCACTTTTTATTTGTTTATATATTATTTTTTCTAATGGTTGAAATTGAAAATAGAGGGAAACAATATTACACAGAGATTGGGATTCTTCAAGTTGGCAATTTTACCCATAAACTCATAATTACTCGCCAATGCTGGTAATTATGTAGGTAATGAATTGTTTTAGTATTATAAACTAAAATCTACTGCGGATAGTAAACAGATTTGATAAGAAGAGAAACTCCAGTAGATATCCGCGCAAGTATTTATTAACTCATATTATTTTTTTCATCTTTAAAATTATTTGACTCTTAATATATATTAAAGAAAATATATGTGGTAAAATTAACAACTGTTAGAACTAACACTAAGCGTAAACTTAAAAGCAAATAAATAGCCGCTGCCATTGCCCAAAATACAAAAGTACAAATTCCATTAACAATTCTTTTTTTTTTATGTAATTGAAAATACTTTTGATCGACTTGTGCATTTCATAATTAAATTAGAGAATTTATGTTAAATTCATACATTTTGTGTATTTGCTTTGATGTTGAAACTTTAAATTCTCTTCTACCGTGATAAAGATTAGAATTGACTATTTCATGTATATTTTTTTATTAATTTTATAGATTTATAGATTAGATTATGAAATTTATATTTTTAAGTTTAAAAACCCGTAGAAAGTATATTAGGTACTAATGTGAGTTTGGTAATTGTCCAAACCCGCAATAGGCAGGTTTTAAAAAAAAAAAAACCCCCACAATGGACATGATGCAGCTTTATAATTTAATTTTTGAGTAGTCATATTTGACCCTCTCAATTTTTCACACCAGCCTTTCTTTTTAATTAATATCTTTTATTTACTGAATTAGCCTTACTAAACAATTAAAAAAATTAAAATATAAATATTTTGTCTTCTATCTCAAACTCTCAATATATTAACTTCTCCTCTCTCTCTCTCTCTATCCCTCTTTTATTATTATTATCATTATTGATTCACCATTTGAATCAAATATTAACTTTTAATCAAATTGTGAATTGAAATTAAATAAAATTTTATATTATCGTAAAAAATAAAAACAAATATCATCAATAACAACAAATCCCACACTTATAAAATTTAACAAAACCCAAAATTGAAATTCATCATGTTGGTGGAGGTGATGGATTGATGGTGAAGAAGATTGATGGCTTTTGGTAGGAATGATGGTTATGCTAGAGAGAGGAGTTGAGGAGAGAATGAATAATATTTGTCTGTTTTAATTATGGACGGTAATAAGATAAATTAAAAAATAGGGGCCAATGATATAATTTTATAATATCAAATATCATTAATCTTAAGTTTTTTGCACGTGAGGGTGTATTGTTTGATAAACCTGCACCCAACCCTACCTATTGCCATCCTTAGGGTTATCATCTTCCTATTTGTACCCATTGATTATTTATTAATTGATAGACTAATTAGTTAACAATCCAATGATATACCTAGGTAGAAACTAAGTTCTCATTTAGGACTTGTGTAACATGCTCTATCAAGTAAGAACATGTAGAACAATTAGGACCTCACAGGGACTGTCATTGTATCACCGTTCATTTATGGTTGCCACTTTCTAGATATGGGTAATTGTGTACTTGGATGGATAGATAGCTAAGCTTTTAGGTGTACAATTCTTATTTTACTAGAGGTGTTTCAATCGCCCATTGTCCCATTGGACATTGGATTTCACTCCTGTTGCACCATTTGTGTCTGTATATATTAGAATTTCGATTCATAAATTTCTTAGTCCAAGAGATCAAAAGAGTGAATATTTTTTGCGATTCTTTTTAAAATTTGATTAAAGTTAGAGTAATGATATTTGAACCCTATAAATTTATCATATTAATTCCTATAGGTGGGTACTAGTTTGGTTCAGTCTAAACTTTTTCAGTTTGGTTTAGTTTGAAAATTTGAAAAAATTGATTTGAGTATTTCTATGCAATTCGGTTTTAGTATTAACCAATTTGGCTTTTTTACTTATAAAACACTAAACCAAAACTAAAAAAATTGAACCAAATCGATTTGGTTCAACCAATCCTTAAACGCCACGTGGCATCTTTAATTTAAACTTTTTCATTTTTTAGATCGGTTTTTGGATTTAAAATTTTAAAGCGATTATTGAATTGAAATATTTAGTTTTTTCTAAGAAAAAATATCAAACCGAACTACCAAAAAATCAAACCAAACTAAATTTTTTTTTGTTTGGTTCAATTCTACCCACCTCTAACAACTCACCTATTAATTATCTTTGTTTGATTCTAAAAGTATCCTTATTTTTTTTTTTAACTCAACAGTTCATGTTGTGTCTCATATATTCTTATGCAATTATGCCTATTCTTCTCAAATTTTGTTTAGCTAATCCTCAGACATTTGTAATTATAACTCACTTGGATGCTTAAGTCACTTTCTTTAGTTAAAATTGTTGACGTCTATATAATATTTAAAAGCATTGACTCATTCAAATAAATAAATGAAACCAATACACAGGGCAACAACAACAACAATAATAATAATTGAAACCACATAAAATATCAGAAATCTTCAAGGACGATTGCTAAGTTGTCAATTGTTGGGGTTGGTGTTGTTGTTGGCAAGGAAAAAAATAAAGGAAAGTGTACCAATGTAAAATATAAAACATTTATTATTGTGAACTTCTGATAAAGAAATTGTAAAATACATTCAATGTACTATATCAGTCATATAACAAACAAATGATACTGTGACATATGTGTATTTATTTTAAAAAACTATTATGCAAGTGATGGTTATATTAAATTTAATTACACAGGTTATACATACATAATTGATTATATTAGCTCTTATGTATTCTATAATTCCTCTTTGTAATAAGTGTTTGTAAGAGAGAAAATAAGGAAAGCAAAAGAGAATGAGAGAGAAGAAAGCAAAGAAATGGTAAAATTTAGAAATCTAAGTAATTTTAATGGATATTTTAGACATTTCAAATTAAAATAAAAAAAGTGATGATTAAACAGATACATTAAGAGGTCAAATGTCACTCATCTAAAAGTTTGCTGATATTTAATATATTTCATCAGAGTCTTAAGTGCCACTAAATATAAGACTGAAGGCTATTTGTTTTTTATTTAGTGACTTAATTGACTTAATTTCAATTAGTTAAGTCATTAAGTATGTTTATTTTTTTTTCAACTTAATGAAAGTCTTCAGTCATTAAGTTATTAAACTAATTTTTTTAGATTTTTGCTTAATCTAAAAATCTTGAATGATATTATTAAAAAATATTCTCCAAAATATCTTTATCAAATTAATTAATTTTCGTTGTTATCTAACTAAAATTTAATACTTAACATTATTACCCATCTCTATAACTTTTGAAAATATATAGGGATAGACTATTATTATTTTTATCTTTTTATTTTTTAAATTAGTATTATTCATCTTCATAATTTTTATGAATTTTTTCATTAAAAAAATCATAAACTATAATAAAATTGATTAACATATACTAATATAGAATATTAAAAGGTTGTATTCGATTAAATATGATTTATATTATAATAATATAATATCTTATTTATATTTTTTTGAGATGTTTATTATTTGTTTAAATTTATAATTTCTAAGGGTACAAATGAAAAATACTAATTTTTAGATTTTTTAATTAAAAAACTTAATATTTATTTTATTAAATTTTAAAAAATAAATATATCATTCAGATTCAGACATTCAATTATATTCATAATTTAAACGAATTTAAGTTTATTTACATTGCAGATAAAAAACAAACCCAATAGATTTGGGTCTAGGCGTTCTTGGACTACAAGAGGTAGTTTAACAGCCCAAAAAAGCTGCCCCAAAATACCATCTACTTTCGCGTTATCCGAATTGTGGGGCGTGCAAAATGCAAATAAATTATGTTTCTGGTTGATTGCAATGCAAGCGAAATATGTTTGACTTTGAGAGGTAAAAGGCTCGAAGGAAATAGAGATTTCTTTTAGATTTTCTTTAAGTTACGTTTATTGTAACTTATAATCAGATTTTTCAATTAAAAAAAATAACAGAACAATGGAATCAAATAAGTTAGTGAATAAATTTTAACTTAACCGTAAATTAAATCAAATATATTTTAGGAGACCCTTTGTTTTTGTTTTGAGGGCCTGTAATTGTGGATGACAGTATGTTAGTCACATCCACAAACATCGCATTTGCTTTCAAGTTTCAAGAAACACATTATGGATTTGATTCGTGAGAGTGAGGAAGGTACAAGGAAAACTTATCCACTATGAAGCTCACCCTGGTCATAGCTTAAAGATAAATGAATGGTTGCTGCCAAATTCATCAAGAGGCTCAAGAGAAACACGTTACCACTGTCAACAAGTTTTGATTTCTTTAGCGTCATTGGTGCCCACTGCCCACTACTAAGCATGTACATGAGTAGCGTGTAATGGCCACTAGCTGAGAAAAAAACGATCATTTCCTTATCCAAGAAATAGATAATTAATTCATGACTCCATCTATATATATATTATAATTTTTGGTGGTACAAATGGACTATAGTTATTCAGGGACAATTCGGATAAGATTAAGTGATTAACCTTAAGCATTCACCATTATAAAAAGTAAAGTTGATATCTCAATTAATATTGCAGTGGGTGTCAAATTGTTCGCTTGACTAAATTTATTATGATGTCGTAAAATGTTCGGGATTCGATGTCGATCACATGGATATATTATTAAACGGAATTTTTATATCATTGTATCCACTGGGAAAAAAAATCAATTAATTTTAAAAATGTGTAAAATTATGTCAAATTATATATCAATGGCCAGTATAAAATGGTAATTGAAAAATAAGATATCCTTGAATTTTGGATAAAAAAGTGCCCTGCCAAGAGCAGTGGTCCTAGTGCGTTAAAATGATTATCATATAATAATAAGCTTATGTCATTTATTACATAACAATCCTCCGAAATCCAAAGGGCTAAGTCTATAAATATCTCATTACTTGGGATATAATTTAAAAACTTAATTGTTTTTAGTAATATTATAAATTTAATGGCTAGTATTCTTAATTTTTAAGTTTCTCAATTTTATAAGTATCGATTATGACGTTTTATCCTAAACTTGATAGATTAAGATTGATTTATCTTCAAATTGGTCACGCACTTTGTTCAACATCCCAGGGCAATTACTTAAATCGAGAAAAGACTCCATGTGGAGTGGCTCATAATGGATCTCTCTAACTGTAAGTGATAATGCACTATTTTTCCCATTTAAAGACTAATCTTACCCATACTTAATACTTTGATAATTGACGTTGGCTTTAGGTCAGTGCTGATGCCAGAAATAATTAATAACAACATCACTCGCACCTCCTTAATATATACAAATTAAAGCGGAGTTCCAATTTCTTTACTCAAAAGATCGCAAGGTAAGTCTTTACAGACACACAAATCATACCTACTCATATTAATAATAATTACAATCTTATACTTGCATTCAGGTATCAATTCATGTGAGGAGACATTAATTTGAGCTTAATATTTGCAGGTATCAATAAATGTTTCCAATGGAAGAATACCAGGAAAACGGTGGTACTCCAATTCCCGTACGAATGACTGAACCAGTTTTTATTCAACCTGAAACGGAAACTTGTAAGGAGCCTTATTTCTTGTCAAGCTTGGATCACGCCGTCATCAGCATGATGAAAACAGTTTACATTTACAAGTTAGACGGCAAGAAAAGTGGCGAAGAAGCTCGTGATTTGATTAAACAAGCCCTGGCTAAAGTTTTAGTTCATTATTATCCCCTTGCAGGGAGATTAAGAAGAAGCTCTAGTGGAAATCTTTTTGTTGAGTGCAATAATAGCATCAGCGGGGTGCCATTTGTTGAGGCAGTTGCAGATTCTGAGATCGAAACGCTTGGTGACATCACCGTTCCCGACACCGTAATGTTAGAAAATCTCGTTTATGATGTTCCAGGAGTTGAAAATATACTAGAAATGCCTCTTATGACTGCACAGGTACAATTTTTATTTTATTTTTATTTCAAGTAGTCTTTTCAAATGGTCAGTGGCTTTTAAGATTCTTCAGGAATTCTAATTAAATTCATTTCGTCTAAAATATACTGATACAAAAGCTTATTTTTTTTCCTGTGAATTTAATTGTAGGTAACAAGATTCAAATGCGGAGGTTTAGTCTTGGGTATGGCACTAAATCACTGCATGGTTGATGGGATATCAGCAATGGAGTTTGTGAATTCATGGGCTGAAACAGCCAGGGGCGTAACCCTAAGCATGCCCCCAGTTCTTGATAGATCTATTTTGATGTCTAAGAAGCCCTCGGTTAACAAAAATGACTCAGAAAAGTTAACCGTAGTTGATGTAAGTGACATATCAAAGATAGAAACTTTGTACCAAGAACAAAAACGATTTACAAATCATTCAAATTTGATCAAAACAAGTTGGCAGGCTTGAAGAAGAAAGCAATGGAGAATGGAGAGCTAACTTATTGCTCAAGCTTCACAGTGCTGGCAGCTTTTTTATGGCGAACCCGAAGCCAGGCTTTAAAAATGAAACCCCAGCAACAAACCAAGCTTGTTTTTACAGTAGATATAAGATCAAGGCTTAAAACTGATCCTCTGCCAAAAGGGTTTTTCGGCAACGGGGTTTTAGTAACTCGATGCCTTTGCACTGCGGAAGAGTTGGTACAGAAGCCATTTTCATTTGCGGTGAAAATGGTGCAAAATGCGATTCAAATGGTTAATGAGGATTATATTAAAGGGTTTATTGAGAGCTTCGACGTGAACGCAAGGCCACCGTCTTTGACTGCAACACTGTTGATCACGTCGTGGACGAGAATTGCTTTCAATGCTGCGGATTTTGGATGGGGAGAGCCGACGCAGTTTGGGAGTATTCGGATTCCTAAAGAAGTGGCTTTGTTTATTCCAGATGGGAAAGACAAGAACGGCATCGTTTTGGTTTTGGGGTTGCCTGTAAGTGCCATGAACACATTCCAAAAGCTCATAACCTCAATTTGACTTTCTTGTTAGGTGCGATGTGAGCGATACAAGCTATGTGTCCGTTCATGGAATGTGTAGGCTTTTGATGTATGGTTTTCTACCGAGTAAATTAACTATTAGTTTGGCTGCATGTCGAGCTACCTTTGTTTATAACTGTTGAAATTGGGTTTGATTATTCATTAAATTTTGTTGACTTTTGTGGATGTTAATTGGTGGATGTCATTCATTTCTCATGAAATTAGTAATTTCTCGTAATCTGAGTTGAAGTTTATTTTTTGTGGTGGTTAATAATAATCATATCATAGATGCTAATCATACGTGGACCACCATTTTATATATTTATGCATCTAATTAAGAGAATAGTAAATTAATTATTGAAGTTTCTTATAGACAGCAACGTGTTGGTTTATTACGAGGGTGCAATCGACTAATTTTTTAATAAATTTATTTAACTGCCCAACCGAGTTCGAACCCTAAATTAAAGGAGCTGTAGGAATTGAAAATTTAATTTACTTTGTCTAGCTACTCCCTACCACTTAAAATAACTTAAAAAAAAGGCGTTTATAAGAGAGAATATTTTTTGAGGCCACCACTATAATACATACATGTATCACATATATGTAAAAAAATAGATCAATAAACATGAAACACCTATAATTTAATGTGATATCGATGCCATTAAACTTGATACTAAAGTTAATAATCATAAGTTTCAAGTTTAATGGTTTCGGTATCATGTTAATGGTGTGTGTTTCATGTTTATTGGTCCATTTTTTTTGCATGTATCACATACATACATGTATTGTAGCTGCTCCCATTTTCTGAATAATAAAATGTGAAGAGGTTTGTTCAATGTATATCTCATTTTAGGGGCTAGCTACAGTACATGTATGTATGTGATACATGCAAAAAAAATAAACAAATAAATATGAAACACTCACCATTAACGTGATACTGAGACCATTAAACTTAAAATTTGTGATCATTAACTTAGTTTTAAGTTTAATAATCCCCAATTTCACGTTAACATTGGGTGTTTCATGTTTATTTGTCTATTTTTTTTTCATGTATGTGATACATGCATGTATTGTAGCGGTAGCCCTCATTTTATTTCAAACTATAATTATAATATATACTTGTGTCACGTCTACATCAATTTAATATATTACTTAAAAATATCCCTCAGAATTCAAAAGGGTTTAATTTTAATGTTTTAGTCCTAAGCAATGAGAAAATGACAGCGGAAGCATAACGATCCAAGAGAAGTATGCATGGTAACCTTTTGTTCAATGGAAAGGAATCTCATGCTAAGCAATTTTTGAACCATTTTTTACACACATTTTATCACAGCTTGTTAAGGCTTAAAAATAATTGATTGAACTCTTGCAATCAAGCTCAAACTTTTCAGTTAAGCAGTTTTCTAAAAGCATGCAATTAAAGCCGGCTTCAACTTTGAGAATCTCGTGAATTAACAAAATTGCACAATCGTCAAATTGACGGAGATTACGTTGGCAATGAAATGAGCTGAGACTTATCCATCAAAAGCGTGCAAAATACAAACCTGCTGGCCCAAAAGTTGGGTATCCGAAAAAAAAGGTCCAGAAGAAACAGAAGAGAGCAAAATCGCCTGGGATGCGCTTTTTTCTTTTTTTAATACTAGTTATACACCATATTACTGAATATATTAATATTTATAATTAGATATATAATTAATATTTATAATGTTATGTGATATTCTACATGAAGTACTTGCCCAGACAAATAACCCTCGCATATAAAGGATGAAGTGCGTGCTTAGATAAATAACCCTCGTATACGAAGGATGTCTCTATTCCACAAGACTTACAATATTATATGATATTTTATATAAAGTGCTTATCTAGATAAATAACCCTCGCATACGAGAGATGTTTCTACTCCACTTACATTTTGTAAAGGAAAAAGACTTTACTAATTAATTCTATAATTATTCTTAATTTGGAGCTTGAACCCGTAAAGACTCAAACCCATGCTCTCATGGTTGTGAGAGCTTGGGTTCAGTTGGGATGGTGCTTAAGATGATCATATAAAGAAAAGATTATTCATTTTATATCCAATACAAGTCATATTATGCAATTTATTTTAATTTTTTGAACAAATTTTTTATTGTTTTGTTGAGATTCACGGAAAAAGAAAATAATAAAAAAGGAAGTCCCGCTGCAAGGTTACTGTTGCATGAGACAATGATCCTCTTCTAGTGTTTTTTCTCTCCTAGTGAAAATAAGTGGTTAAAATTAAATTTTAAATCAACTTTATTTATTTTATTTATAATTAAACTAATTTTTTCTATTAAATTTAAAGAGACTAGGAGAGAAAAACATTATGAGAGAATCTTAATCCTGCATGATGCTACGTGATTAAATTTTAGATACCATAAGTTAGCACCTTGTAAACTCACATTTCACACCGTACATGCAAGGGTGTAATTATTTATAGGCCTGAGTTTCTTTTTTATAAGATTATTTTTTTTATATTTTACCTATTTTTATATAGATTTTATGTTTGACCCTATACATATGTATGTATGTACGTACTTGTGTATTTATTTATTCGGCACGGTACAGTACAATATGAGACGATGGTAGAGGAAAGTAATATTTGAATATGGGGTAGGTAAACAATGTTGCAATGGGATTTCAAGCTTTTATCAATTGCGGAAGTAGTTAAAGTACCAAAAAAATAAAGAACACGCACCCAGAGATTTTCGGACACTAAAAGTTAAAAGGTAATTCATTGAGATCTTTGCTTGTCTTATCCTTTAGCTATATCCACATGAAAACCTGAATTTTAACACCCACACATAGAAGCTCTATATATAATATGGAGTTATGATTTAATAGAGAATCTCCTTCTTTAATATTTATTAAAGTAAGGAATAAATTATAAGACAAAAAAATACACCTATCAATGCAATACTTTTTAGAGTATGTGCTTTTATTATCTTTTACGAAACTTTTATTTTAATATAATATGAGATCCTTCGTTGAAACATTACTTAATAGATATAAACTTTTAAATTGAGATTCTTATTTATATTAAAATTAAAAATAAAAAGTATAAATTTTAATATATTAACAAAATAAAATTTATTACATTGGAATTTATTTTTTTATCTTTTAATTTATCATTTATTTTGATATAATTAGTAATTGAAAAAGTTATTCATATACATAGTTTTTATCTAGTGAGAACATTTTTATTTTAATGAAGTGAGAAATATCGCTAACAGACAAAAAAAAATCTAATATATTGAAATATATACTTTTTCAAATTTTAATAACATTCTCACTTTAATAAAAAAAAGAATGTTTTTATTAGAGAGAAACTAATATATAATTTTTCTCTAATGAGGATATTCTCATTTTAACAAAATAAGAATACCACTAGCAAATAAATAAATACAACTTTTAATATACTAAATTTATTTTTTTGGTAATTTAACTTTAACAAGATAAGAATGTTCTTATTAGAGAATAACTATACATACATACATAAACATTTATATATAAGTTCTATTAAAGGATATTGCAATTTAATTAAATTTTGGATCCTAGTTGGAGTCATTAGATTTGGCTCATAAAATCTGCACGTGGTGGACCTTACCACAGGCAGATTTTAAAACAAAGAAAATAATAGATCATTAAATTTAAATCTAATAGCCCAAATTGGGATCCCGTACTTTGATTAGATTGTGAAATCTGTTATGAGATCATAACTCTAGAGTCATTATTTAGAAATAAATAAATTTAAAATAAGAAAAACACACCCTAATGTAATGGATTTTATCCTATGATTCATTATAATTTTTTTTTTAACTCATCCTTTACGGTATTAAAGTAAAGGAATCTTTACTAGACGGTGATTGATTTTTTATCTTTTACTTATCCCTTTTAAGGACAAAGTGAGAAAAAAACACGCACGCACACACGTGCTATATAACACGGTGTATTTTCTGATCCCATCTATTGAAAATTATGTTTTATTTTAATTTGTCAAGAAAGATATTTATTGTAAAATTACTCTCTCTCTCTCTCTCTCACTAACTAACTAGCTCTACACACACACACACACAACCCAACCAAAGTGCATAGCTTCTTCATTATGGCCTTCTCCACTTCTGTCCTCGTCAATTTTAGAGAGTTTATGCTATGGCATATTCAAATTTATAGTTTCTCTGTTATAGTCCTCTTCGACTCAAGACCCGATTCAACCACTACATATGTTGCTATTTCGGCAACTAAACACTACTGTATAGTGCAACCTCAATGGTATGCAGAAGGGTTTTGTTAAAGAAAAAAAGAAAATTAGGGAATGTAATGAGTCTTGTACCCTTATAAAAAATAAACAAACCCAAACCCAAACCTAACAATAAATTGACAATGCATGGAATGGAATAATAATAATAATAATAATAGCAATACAATAGAAACCTGCGTAATAGAAGTGACTATTTATTTGCATCCAAATAAATGCTCGCATTTTGATCACAGAGATACTAGTAATATAGAATGCGAAATTAAATTACTAATATATAATATAAAAAAATTAACACGTTATTGCTCAAATCTCGACAAAGAAACGGGCCAAATTAATTTAAGGATAAATTTTGATTTAACCCCGTACAGGATGATAATGTTTAATTTGTTATGAAAGTTTTTTAAAGCATTAATTTATTTTTAATTACCGTTAAGAAGATAAAAGAATCATTAATAGCTCTCTTTACTTTTTCTTTTAATAAGAATAAATTAATATTTTTTAAAATTTTAGAGGATAAATTAAAAAATACGGAGATAAACTAAAATTTACCCTTAATTTGATTTCAGAAGTATGAAAAGAAGACATATCTGGTTGAGTTTTATTTATTACCAGATGCAGCTTTCAAGCTTTTTAGGTGGTGGTAGGACCCGGAAAAAGCTGTAAAAATTGTCCTGGTTGTAGCAGACTATACAGTGTTTGGATGGAACTGGGGGAAGTTGTACTTGTACTTTCAAAAGTGAAGATTTGCATCCCTTTCGTGTTAACATATTTCACGTTTCACGCCCACTACAAACAAAACAAATCAAACCAATATTTATTCCACCCCTATTATTATATATATTTTTGAGAATAGCTGATTAGACAAGAGCATGCTTTGCTAGTCAGATTCAGAGTCATCTTTTTTACCTGCTTTGAAATACATTCACATGTGTTTTTTATTAAATAAATAAATAAAGTATACATATCCTGATCCATAGATTCAAGAGACCCAACTCTTATCTGCGGACTGCGGGGAAAAAAAAATATCTCTTTGATTTTTAAAATAATTTTAGTAATATAAAATGATTATGTAGGTTGAGGAGGTCAATTGAATTTGAATGTTCAAAGAAAATTATGAATTATTTATCTAAAAAGGCCAAAAGATTATGGAACTTTCTTTGACTGAGCCCCTTTCCCAAGCAGGTCACCGACCAAATAAGTTAAATTATATAAATTAATTGTAAATGACGATTATCCAATTGCATACTGAAATTTTATCTTAGATGAGAAGCCAATGTATGGCTCTCTTTGGCTTTGGTCGTGAAAGTGGCAAATCATTAGAAGTTCACTTGATTTCCTCCGCAGGATTGGGCTTTCTTGGTATTTTAAAAATCGTTGATCTAATTCAAAACCAGCATCACTTTTTCTATATTTAGATTTGAAACAACAAATTAATTGAGCACGGTTAACAATCATCACAAATCATATGCACTCTCTTTTGCGCACAAAACATGAGGGACACCACATTCACGCTTGTTTTATTCAACATCTTCTGGTCTTCTGGTCCATTACCATGAGAACAAAATCTCAACTGCCAATATTTTCCTGCAACATTAAGATACCGAATTTAGAGCAAATCAGAAAGCATCATATCATTGGCTTTTGCAAATTATGGGTATTAAAACTTGTTTATGTGAGATAGAACTACATGAATCGGAGAATTCCAACACCACCACATCATTATACTATCATCATATTACATACTACCATAATGTTGTCGTACATCTAAAACTTTCTTCATGAATTGATGCCAAAATTTGTGCACTAAAACTTGGAGCATTCATATTAGAAAATTATCTTGTATCACTAAAGGATTACCTTTATATGTTTAATATGTATGTATATGCGTATTATGAGAAGTTTGGTTTCTCATTTCAACCAATTTAAACATACCCAATAATTAAAAAGCATCTACTACTGTACAAGTTAAGAGAGCCAGAACGAAGGTGATGGATGGCATGAAGGAGCCGAGGAGTATTCTTGTTAAGAGCTCGATTTGTTGCATGTATGTTTAGTGAGGCCGCATCACGTCCCCATATGTCAATGCACTGATTGACTGTTTATCCTCTATGCGTTTGCGCGCGAAGGGCCAAGTGTCACAATTTCATTAGCTCGTGTCTCACAATCAGGGCAATAAAATCCTGACACATGGCCCGTTACGCACAATAACGTGCGCACCCGAAACATATCTAAGTTAAATTGCAAATAAATAAAATGAAAAAATTTGTTACCGTTTCAACCGAGCTATCATCTCATTGAATGTTTAAATATATATATTGTATTCACAATATAATAATGATAACCCACAAAAGTGATAAACAACTTTTAATGCCTTTTTCTTTAAGCACTCTTCTTGAATCTTGTCTTCAATCTTTCTTTTAAAATATAATCAAGAAGATATTAGAAGACTGAAAGTTGGACCAGAGAGAGAAACTTGTTCAAAAGAACCCGAAAAAACACAATGGCCAAACGAAAAACTCAGCAGTTCTCCACATGGAACCTGAAACTAACTTCCCCCGCCGTCTTTGCAGGGCGGGAAAAAAATAAAAATAAAGAAAAACAGAACCCTCCCTTGAAGAGGGAAAAAAATAAAAGAAAAGAAAAGAAGAAAAACTCTATGACGAAAAATAAATGAATAATATAATTATCATAACACATTAATTAAAGGTTTTCATTGTCAATATATATCTCCAAGAAACCCAGAGACACATCTTTTGGGTCCCTCGTTTGGTGTCTTTATCTACAACTTTTTGTCCTTGTTTCCTTGTAGCCCCCCATTTCTCTTCTTCTTTTTATAACTCATGTCATCTTCTTCATCTTCTTCGTCATCTTCAGAAGATGGCAATGGCAATGGCAATGGCGGTGTTGGTGGTCAGTATGGTGCAAGAAGAGGAGGTGATTTTGAGGGGCCATCATCTTCAAGGCAAAGGCGACGTGCCATTAATGAAGTGTGGCCTGAGCCTTTCGTTGAGGCCCTTGCTGCCCAAGTTGCCATTGAGGCATCTCGCTCTGTCGGCCGCCTTGCTGCCGCCGCTGCCCTGGCCAATGTGTTTCAGGTATGTTATGTTATACGTTCTTGCCCTAGTAAACTTTTTTTATGGTTAAAACTTTAATTTGTTTGTTGCCTTGAAATAAGGTTATATTAGCGATGATTTTAACGATTTTGTTAATGAAATTAGAAAGATGTTATTGAAAGAAATGGACAAATTAAATATTCCTTTAGTCAACAAGTTGTTTTGGACTTTGCAGTGTTCTGAAAAATAATAAATTCCAAAATTTACATATTGTTTTTTTTTTGTTTTTTCCTCTATTTGACAAAATTCAAATCACTGGAAAAGAGTTGAACGGATGCTGGTTTCTTATGCGTGTATAATGTTTTGGATTTACATAAGCATCCAAGGAGAAAATTTTGTTCCTTGCGAAGGCTTTGCTGCTTTTTGATAAATGGGTCCATTTCTAACAAAATTTATGTCCCTTTCAGGTTTGAGTAGTTTTCATTTGGGCAATGTTAGTTCCTTGAGTCTCCTTTTTATTACTTTAGAAATGTCTATTTTTGGACCCCTTTTGAAATCTTGAAGAAAGGGGCTCTTTTTGTATTTAAATTTCTTTTTACTATTATTTTTTGAAAATTTTCCCTTTCTTGGCATGATCTTTTTCAATCTTTAAAAAAATTAGAAATCCCATAACTTTTTGACTGAACTTTCTTCGCAATTTAGCTTGATACAATCCATTTGAATGCTTTTCTTACGCTAAAATGCAGATAGTGAGACCTTGAAACCTACTTTATTTGAGCTCTTTTGGTAAGCAAGCATGTAGGATTCAGCATAATTGAAGGAAAGATTCAGACTCAGTTCTTGTTAGCCTATAACTTTTCTATATATGTTAACAATGAATAGATGCAGGAACTTTTGCCTTTTATCATCTGTTCTATAGATTAGGTCAGGGTGCTCTTTAAAAGTACAAGCCTGCATTGCGTCATATTTTCTTTGTCATGCAATAAATGATACCTCTAATTTTAGAATTCTTCTTCGAACGAAATTTATAGTATTTATGTTTCTGGTTAACTTCTAGGCACAAGGCATAGAATAGAGTACTACTTTTGCAACCTTGCATTTTTAACATATCAAAAGCCCAACTAGCTTTCTTTAGGTCCCAATTTTTCTCTTCATGCATCTTGAGTCAAAAGCCAGCATGTGCATAGCGGCCAAAAAGCACATGGAGCCCAATGCTGGCACAGTAAGCTCATGTCTCCCTTGTCACCTCAGAGATAATGTCTGCTAATCTTCTCAATTCTGATCGAGTAATTAAAGCCAGAGGCCAGAACCAGCACCCCTTGGTGACTTCTGTTTTGTTCCTTTTAGTTTGTTCGTTGCATATACTTGTAATAAAATATTCTAGAAAAAACAAAACCCAACATAGCAAGGCCTTAAGGGTTATGGGGGGTTGTGGGGAAGCAAATACAGAGCAAAAGCAAACAGAGGGAATGAGGGATGTTGGATGTGGAAGCTTAATAAGAAATGAGACTCAAAGAAAGGCAGAAAAAAGGCAAGTTGGGTGATAGATTCTTTGCTTTTAACGAGACAGACCTTTGCCAAGCCTTTCTTGGAAATGAAAGAGAGAGATTTAAAAAAAAAAACACGCTTGTATGTTTTATGTATCCTTTGTTCTAGATGTATATAATATAAGCTTTAGCTTTCCATGATAACAACTCTAGAGAGCATGGACCACAGCTAATAAGCTATATAATCTTTTTGTCCTCATTTTTAGATTCCTCTCATCAAACAGATGAAACAAATCTCGTCTCCACTTTCAAGTTTCATCACAACACATTTTCGTTGTACTTGAATATGTACCTTTATATGAATCTTTTTAATAACATGAATTGATGAACAAAAACAAATGAAGGAGCTGTCACAGTCCCAAGCTATATATATAAGCTTTCTCCCTGATAGTAGGATTTATGAATTGAGTCAATGACGAGAGAGTTGGTGGGGTGGGCTGTGATTATTAATTTGTACCCACCAAGTCACTGCTACTGGTACTAGTACAACAAGTCTATATTTGCTACAAGACAGAGACAAGTCTGTGTCAATACCATCTACTTCGATGTATCAATATCATCATCATCTCTCTGCTTCTTTATTTCCTTTCTGACTGACTGACTCAACTGAGCTCTTTCTACTCACGACATCCAAAACCAAACACATCTTTCTCTTTTCTCAGTAGTGTCTTGTCTTACACACCTACTACCTCTATTCTGCTCTCTAGTCCCTAGTCTCTCCTGCCTCCCTGGCAATAGCTCCAGGCTCTACCTTCAAGTTCTGAATTTTTCAAACATTTAATTTTATTTTATTTTAAAAGCCTTTACTCACATAGTCACATGGAGTATTGTTATAGATCTTTAAGATTCATGGGCCACTGCATACATTTGCTTTCTTCCCTTAATACTCTTATGTCGGACTCTATTTAGTAAATCTAATATTGCAGTGATAAAACATTGTTCATTATACTTAGTTTTTAGTTTTACCATTTGCAAATATTTAATTACTAGCTAGCTAGGAAGCAATTGGAAATGGGTCTAATAACCAAAAACATTAAAAAAAATTGGAAATGGGCATTTGAGAAAATATTAATAACATAACGAAGAGATCGTGCCAAATAGATGCTTACTGTACAGTCGGTACCCATATAATGTTTGCATATCTTTTCTTTTTACTAACCCCATGATTTCAAGATGGAAGACCAAGTTTAGGGACCTATCTGATTATAGGGGATTAACTATGCCCTTATATGTGAAATCCTATAATAATAGGGACTCAGAAGTCATCATACGGAAAAAAAAACATTTTTGCTTCTCGAATTATGCATGAACTTTCTCATGGGTGTGTATGTGGCGTTTTGTTTGAATGCAGGTTTGTTCCACCTGGCGAGCAGTCTCACGCTCTGATCTGCTCTGGCACCGTCTCACTCGACGAATTTGGGGGCGGACTAATCTCCTGCAGGCCACGTGGCGAGACGAGTACATCTATCGCCACCGAACGGCCCAGAATTTCCGAACGCGTAGATACACCCACTTCAATCTGCATTTCGACCCCTCTGACGTGGACAACCCCGACGGTCTGACGTGTCGCTGCCTCACTCTATCCGACCTCTACCTCGCCTGCGGCTTCGCAGACGGCGCCGTACGCCTCTTCGACCTCAACACCCGCCTCCACGTCAGGAGCTTCCTGCCCCAGCACCGCGACCGCCTCGGCCAGTTCTCACGTGCAGTATCGGGCATAATAATAACGGACTCCCAACTCATTTTCGCCACGTTGGATGGAGACATCCACGTGGCCGTCATTGACGACGTGGCGAATCAAACTCGTAGGGCCCACTTTGGTAGCGTGATGGACGACGGCGTTTTGATCGACTTTACTGGCTGCTCACGGTACTGGGTAGGCCTCTACGCGGGGCTAGCGGGGCGGGCCTTTCACATCTGGGACGGTCAAACGGAAGAGTTGACGTTCGTTGGGGGGTCGTTGACGGACCATAATACTGTGATGGGATGGCGAATGCTGACCGAGTTCACCGAGTTCGCGGGGCGAGTTAGGGTAACCAGTCGTGAGTCTGCCGTGGCGTGCACGAGCTCACGTGACATAATATTCGATTTAAGAAACCAAGGGGTGGTATTGGGTGAGCAAGAGTACAGGAGAGGGATATATGTGACCTCGGTTGACGTCAACACCGAGGCGTACATTGTAGTAGAGAATCGGGAGTTGGAAAATCAAAACCGCAGACTGGCTATCGTGCGCCGGGTTGACACGTTTGAGGAGGTGTGTAGGTTTAGTTTTAGAGCTGAAAGGAATGCGAACGTAATGGGTTGCATGAATCAGGGGTACGCGCTAATGTGCGTTGGGGGAGTGATAAGGGTATGGGAAGTGGAGGGAGGGGAGTATATGTATAATTTTAGGGAAAGAATAGGGGAGGAAGTGATTGCGTTTGTGGGCGATGACAGACACGTGGCAGCATCATGCGAGACGAGTATACATTTGTGGGATTTTGGGGCGTAGTAGAATAGTGCGGAACGGCCATATCGAGACAAGAGAAAGAGATGTGTCGAGTGTGTACTTGAAAATGAATCGGATTTCGGGATGGTTGGGGGCCTGGGCGTGTGCGGTAGAGCGGAGACACGCTGTTTTGGGGATTTCTTAGGTTTGGAATTGTCAATTGTGAATGTGAAGTAACTTTGACTTTGACTCTCTAGGGGACTGAAACTTGTTGCTATTAAAATATTAATTTGACTTTAACATTCAATTCGAACCAACTTCTGAACTCAACTGAACTCAATGCCCCACTTTTGACACTAGTCGTCTCTCTCTGTTATTGTTTTTGTTTTTGTTCATTTCTTCACTCGCCTAAGCCCAAAGTATTATATATAATAACTCTTCTCGTTTGACCAAGGCTTCCGTAGATCGATTCTCTATCTTTGAGCTGTGCTTTTCTTTCTTTCAACGTACGCAAATGCCTAACTATTTTCAATTAAGATGCATGTATGTGTATTCCCTTCTTTTTTTTTAATCAATAAAAAAATGAATGCATTTCCCAAACTCCCCCCTTGTAAAGCATGAATTTAGACCTTAAAAAACCAAAAAAAATTGCTGTGCTGGCAACGATCCTTTAGCAAGTGGTTAGAATATCAAGAGCTCAGGAACTATTTACTACGTCATTCCCTGATATAAAGTTTTTGTTAGTATATATATATCAAGAGCTCAGTAACTATGTACTTCGTCATTCGCTGATAAAAGTTTTTGTTAGAATCTTACGCAAGCCGTACTTCTCTCTGTGTAATTAAATATGGGGAGAGATTGTTATGGTAGAATGTGCACTTTATACGTTTTAGCTGTAAAGCGAACTTGGGCACCAATGCCACAACCATGCGCCACCTGCAAGAGTTGCTCAGAAAGAGAATCTTTATTTTGATTCTTTGAATAAAGGTTGCTGAAGTGATTATTAAATTATCACCACCTACTTTGAATCTATGACTATGACTAGATTGTATGTCACTCTTCAGGAAAACCCCGAAAAAAAAAAATACTGTACAACTTTGGCGCACATGCATTTTTTAAAAATGAAATTGAGATGGAACTACGATGTGTGTGATCATGCTTGAGCAATTCCCTTTCTCACTAGCATATCATATACTCTATCAACTTTACTTGGTTCAACCTTGAACAGGTTATGAGCATCCGATTTCTTGCTAACGTTGCCCTTGTATATCTCTACCGATAAGATCTCCAACATTTTGAGGTAGTGTGCCGGTAGTATCTTAATCTCACCACAGAGTCGTTTCTCCTGCATAGAACATCAATAGATCCTTATGTCAAAATTTTAAGCTTTGTAGAACACACGGAACAAACCTGATTCCACAGAAGTTGATCCACTGATACACCGATTATATTTTAAGAAACAATGTGTGATGTCCTGCATGTTTCTGGGCATTTTCACTGACTGACTATTTGATCATGAAGACATAGGACACAAGGAACAGAGTCCTCACAGTTTCAGAAAGTAGATTGGCACCCACAAACCCAGTGATGTCCCAGTCTTCCAGGGAGCTAGCAATAGTTGAGGATGAATCATTTCCAAATGGCTGTAAACTGGTGGAACCCCTCGCAACTCCACGGGGGCTGACCACGTCAACTTCACCCTTGAGACTATTTGGCCTCTGCAACACTTTACCACTTGGACCTGCCTGGCCACTTTCCTTCACTCTCTGGGGATTCTCTTCGGCTTCCTTCTTCCTCTTCTGTTCTAGAAATCTATGCGCCTCAGAGGATGTACGACAACCAGCAGCTTGTGCTTCCTGCATATTATATAATCGCGAATATCAAGGACCTTAGCTCACTAAGTGGATAGTCATTCTACATGCATAGGCTGGTAGATATGTATTTTAGTGAAATGAAAATCAGGGAATAACTTAGAGCATTAAAATGGAAGGCTTTATGTCGAAACACAAGAACTAGGGTTGCAAATCGCTTTTCCATTTAAAATCAATAGAACAATTGAGCTGTAATCAAGATATAGACAAATTGAACTGTGTCCTCTTTGATATAAAATAAAAGAGACCTCAATAGTAAATATTAATAAGTATCATTTTCCATTCAGCTTTAGATCCTTGTACTGAGCTATATAGCAACTGACATTAATTTTGTACAGACAATCAGCTATACTGGCATGAGAGGTTTTTCTATGCCTCTCATCACCCTTACACCGTAAATGTGAAGTACAAACAAACCTGAAGTTCTTGTATTCTTTTGACAATCCGATGTTCCTCAATAACACTCTTGAGCAACTCCTCATGATCTTCTTTTGAGTGGAACCGCATGAAGACCTTGTATCGCTGATATATTTCCCTCTCTTCGGGTGAGAGATTCCTCTCAAATGGATCAGGGTATAGCAAATTTCTTTCAAGTATGAAGTCCTTCCTGCGTTTCCTCTCATCAAGCCTGTCATATCAGAAGTCCAAATGCGTTATAGTTACGGACAAAGACAACAATATTGAATATCATATTATCATAGAAAAAAAGGTAAAAGTAGCTCAGTTCTGATATCGCATACTTGTCATAATGCGCTAGAAAAGTTCTAGAAAAGTTCTATGACTGCAAGCTACCATAAATGAATAGAAAAGAATTATTAAAAACTATTGTGCGGTAAACACCTCTTAGGGACTAACAGTTTGAGAGAGTACAAGGCAAGTAACTTAAAATATACAAAGCATAGATATATATGCGGCTGAGAAGATATGAGCACGCCCTTGCATTGATGCCTTACTCTTCAAGTGTATCTGATCCTGTTCTTTTTTAAGGAGGGGGGGGGGGGGGGGGAGTATCTACGTCTACTTAAACTTGGATTACTGACTTCACATAAATGAAATTTCCTCATATAGCTAAGTAGGTCTCAGAAATTTAATCCATGATAGGGATAAAATAAAGCTTTTTAAATGAATAGTTAGTGACTTGATTCCACTATTCATTTTGACTTGCATCTAAATACAACTAGAGTGTCAAACGTCTGCATGGATTTCCATCCACAACTCAATGCATCATTGTATTCCAGGACGTATACATTTCCAATGAACCTAAATGACAAATTTTCGCTTTTCCTCAACTGTTCTATTTCTGAAATTCAAGGTAGAATAACAGACCTGTCCATAAGCCTTGGACACAGTATCTTACTCCTAAAACATACAAATTCATGTGAGTACACAGGTACCTTTTTCCGTAAATACGCAGTACTCTCAGCTTCAATTCACGCTCAGCATCAGTATCATTTTTATTAAATTCCATATCTGCCAGTAAATGCTCAGCATCATTATCGTATTCAATCTCAAATTCTTGTCTCTTGAAGTTATAGCCACTCAACTCCTTCATAGACGGCCTCTCATCCCCTGAAGCCCTAAGTTTTTTCTCCCCAATGCTCCTGTCTGACTGAGGTTCTGCAAGCACTATAGAACAGAAAACCATCAGGCACTTACCCTGAATAAGAAATATAAATGGCTTCTTCACAGATTCAGTATGATGACTAAACACATTATCTATTCAGTCCTTACGGCCTTGCTTCCAACAGAATCCCATGTTAAGTAAAATATAAAAAGCATTGTCATCGTGCATGCTGTGCATGTTAATGTGCCTTGAAAACGGATTTTGTGGCAAGGCAAATTATAAATTCAGCCTAGTTTTTCCTAACTAGGTAAGCAATGCTTCCCATGACTAAAGCCAGTCGCACATAAGATTTAAAGATGATTACGGTGAACTGAAAGGTACCCAATGAAGTGTGACACTGTAAACACAGATAAACTATGTGAGCATACCTTCCACTTTAATATTCTCCTTTACTTGTGTCATGTTTGAGGCCATCTTACAAGAGAATGCATTGCCACTGCTTGGATCAATGGAGTTTACCTCAACTGAAAAGCAGAAAATATGTCACTGAATGTAATTTATCAATTGCATATTTTGACCCATAAAAAATTAATAGAGAAGTTCAAGAGCCAAAGTTTTCTAATAAGCAATAATGGTAATACCAGTAGTTAAGCCAGATGAGGATTGACGAGTTGTATCTTCTTTTCTTGTCTCGGGCCTGATCAAGCACACACAAAAAAATAAGAAAACAGAAACAGAAAGTGGATGTGGATGCATATCAATTGTAAAACAGAGAAGGTATTTTTACTTCATTCTTGTAAAGAAGGAAGCATCTTCTTTCTGCACCAGCTCAGCAACGGTAGGAAGTTCTGTGGCAAAAGAAAAGTGAAATCCAGCATCCTGGTTCTATACACACACACGCACAAACATATATAATATGCATCTTATGGCTCCATGCAGAGCATTCATGCCAACAAATGTAACTAAAAGCAAGTAAACCATATTCATAGAAACGGGAAGGAATCTACTGATGGACTTAAACAGTTATGCATTAGGATCAATTCACAAGAAGCGAATGTAAGGCTATTCTTGAACTGAAACAGCCCAAGAGTAATAAAATCCACAAAAATGCAAATTAACCACGTAGAAAATTACCCAAGAGTGGTGCAGTCAAAATATTGGGTATTTAACCTCCATGTACATTCTCATTTCAATATAATCTACAGCATTCAGCTACTATCCTCAAGGTAAGAACCGAATCAATAGAGAACTAACCTTTCTTGACTTCTTGATGCTCCTTGGCCATAGCAAGGAGCTCTTCCCTGTTCTTTCCCATTACATGAGACAAGTCCTACGCCAACAATTCATCAGGAATATTATCAGTATAATACTGTTATGGTATGTAGGTGTGTGTGACAAAATTTATAGTGTAATACTTGCATACCGGGAGAGGAAAGCATGGGGAATTCATGTATATAGTATTATAATGGTCAATACACTGTGACTTGCTCTTGGTCCCGACATGTTCTGCAACTTCACCCCAATTTCCGAATCCATACATCTCAATGCCCTAAAAACAAGACACAATCACCCCTAGCCATCAAATGAGATGACATGCAAATTCACAAGGACTATCAGCAGATTTACTCCAAATATCAAGTGAATAATCAGAAAAGTTTAACTCATTTATGAATAAATAGAAATACCTCTAGAAGTAAAATCTCTTCATCTGCATTCCACTCTGGACAAATAAGTGGAAAAGACAAATTATCCTGTTGGAAAGCAATTATGTAAACATATCAAACAAGCAATTACTTTGAAGTACTTAACATTTCCCATTTTTGCTGATATCTTATATAACCAGAAAACATATCGATAATCATTGAGAATGGAAATTGTACAGAAACTTCAAACAAGAAACTATAGCATAGGATTCCATAACCACTGATGAGATCAGATCATTATAATGGGCTTATGATAGGAGGAATAACAAACTTTGATAATGCAACTAACCATAACCCTATATGGATGATTGCTTTCATGCGGATAGATTTGAGCGCCAACAGAAAAGCACTCAACGCAAAGGTCAAAATCCGAACACATAGCACACTTAATTCGAACCATTCCAGAAAGATCTTTGTTGCAATAATTACAGTGGTATAATGCCCCTTTTCCTTCACTCAATGGTTGACCTATGACACAGTGAAAGAGTTAGTGGAGAAAAATAAAACAGGAAAAATATAGATTCAAAGCTAAGTTGATTCTTTCAGCTACAGGATATAGTATGATTTGAAAACTTCAAGAAGACAATCATTATTATATAGAGGATATTATTAACTTTGAACCTTTCATACTAATTGAGCTACAACCGCAGATCAGATAATATGGCATCATGGATAAAAAAAACAATTATTAAATATATACAATTAGATTGATAATAGACTAAAATAAGTAAAACAGGAGAACTTGGACCACATCGTCTTCTGAAAGCATAATTCCAACATATGATTTATATGCTGATGACAGAGTACCTGTTGATGCAGTCTCTACATTCTCTAAGCTGGATATGGTCCTTTTCCTTTTGGACCTACTGAAAATAGAAATAGAATTTGTAAGACTGCCACAAAGATAAACATCACAAGGAAAACAATGAATTAATCTATTCCCAATTTAGTACTTTAATTAACCATTGCACAAATTTTTATATCTTTCATTTGTGATTGGAAACCACAGCAGCAAAGCATTACTCAAATCTAAACTTCTGTATCACACAAAAAGAATGTGAAGTTATGAATCAAATAGCAAAAGATATATTCTCAGAAGCCGAAACTTGTCATCTTTTCTGTGCACTCTAGGATAACAATATCTACATCCTACAAAAGGGTATTCATGAGCTAACCAATATCAAATCTACATATATGTCAACAAATCGCTCATCCATAATATGACAGAAATAAGACATCTAGAATGTTAAATCTACTACTCTCACCCATCGAAAGTTTCTAGAGAAAATTCATGTTTATAAATGTATAGGTTCCTCAAGCATATCAAATTGTTAAAAAATATTGAAAGGAATTATGACCTCATATAAAACCTTCCAACTGTATCTACAAAATCGATTTAAAGAATGCACCAAACCAAAGGAAAAAAATAGCGATTTTGGGTTTTATCCAAAATAAAATAAAACCCAAAATCGCTATTCTTTTCCTTTTGGGATTCTCGGATACCAATTAGCTCGAAATCCTAGCAAATTACTTCCAAAAAAAAAAATAACAAATTGACATATGAAAAGAGTATTGCGTACTTTTGACTGTGATCCTCATCAGCAACATGGGAAACAGCCCGATACCGACCCATTGATCCAAAGCACCTGATCTCAGAAACAAGAACGCAGCGAAATGCTTATTAAATGAAGAAGGAATGAAAATTTTTTACATAGATTAACGCTCCATTGAAACCAAAAAAAAAAATCTTACACCGGCCTGAACTCTAACGAGCTCAGCTAGGTGTCGAGATTTTAGGTTAAAAAAATAAACGAAAAAAAATTGTGCGAAAATGTTTTGGTTCTTGAGGCGAAGTAAGTGGGGCAAGCATATGATGCTGGAAGTTCAGAGAAATTACAAGTGAGATCACAGATTATATTTTTCACTAATCGTGGTCCCTTGAGTTAGACGCAGTGGAAAATTAGTTAAAAATTAGAGATTGTACTGTAATACCCCTAAAGCTCTAACAAACACGCCATCAAAACGGGTCCACGATTTCAGAGTGTATCTATAATTAAAAAATAAACGAATTCGAAAATGGGGTATGACGGCGTGGACCCGTAAAAAATTTTTGTAAAATGGTACATCTATTTGTGGTATTGAGAAAATTTAGGGACTAATAAAATACTTTTATTCATTTCCCTGCTGTTGGACACGTGTTCTTTTTATTACAAAGGTCAAAAGCGCGAACTGAAACCCGTGGTTGGACACGTGTTCCTTTTCTACAAAGGTAAAAAGGGCGAATTGAAACTTCTTAGGTTCTTTCAAAAAGCGCTTTGTTGCTTACCTATTTCTCGAATATCCTGCAATAACCACTGATTCAGTGAAGAAGCACGAGTAGACAACAAATTTATCTGACAAGTGAGTGTATATGGCCGTCTCCTTCTTCAAAATTTGATTATTTTCTGCTTAATTTCGTTTGTTGCGCTTAATGCCGGTCATATGTTTGTGAAATTCCCCAAGTGAACCTAACCTTTGGTGCCAGTTATTTTTCTATTTCTAATTTGCGAGTATCAACGTTTTGGGTTAATCATCAATGCATTTGTATTCAATCTTGATGCAGGTGAAGCAATGGTGGGACTTTCTGAGGGAGAAAAAGAATTCATTAGAGGTGGCATTGCTCAGGACCTTCGTTCTGATGGTCGCAAAAGATATACTTACCGACCCATTTATGTTGAAACCGGAGTCATTCCTCAGGTTAGTGTTTGTTAATGCAAATTGGTCTTGTTTTACTTCTGCTCTTTTTTTTATACATTTCATTTTGTTTCCACGCAGGCGAATGGTTCAGCTAGAGTCAGGATGGGGTCAACAGATGTTATTGCTAGTGTGAAGGTATTTGATGGTCTAGAGTTAAAGTCTTCTTGTGATATGTATGTTATTGTTTTGTTTGATTGAGTTTGTATGCAGGCTGAACTGGGAAGGCCAAGTGCCTTGCAACCCGACAAAGGAAAGGTTGCTATATTCGTTGATTGCAGCCCAACTGCAGAGCCAACATTTGAGGTTGTTCTCTTTGATTCTACTCCTCTTTGAGTATCAGACTACTTTGTTGATAATGGTCATTTGCAAGGTTGTAAATGTTGGTGATATTCTCTAGCTCAGGTTATTTTGTGCAACAGTTTGGGGATATAGTCAAGTTGAATGATTAGTAACATTGGAGATGAGAATTGTTGCCTGTTTGTTTTCTATGTGACCATGCCAATGTTTATGAGAGGTCATTCTTGATATATAATCTTTGGTCGATTATATTCTTGGTACTCCTTTGGTCTATTTAGTTTGACATTGAATATGGTGTTTATAGCCCTATGTTGATTTTCCTTACACATAGAGGACTTTAATCTGTTCTGTTATCAACAACTTTTTTATATGTTATGATTTGTTTTTGTCTTCTCAATACCTTTATCATGTCTTGTTATTTCTGCTAGTTAATTCTATGTACATTGTACACAGGGTAGAGGGGGTGAAGATCTGTCTGCAGAGCTCTCAAGTGCTCTTCAGCGTTGCCTTTTGGGTGGCAAAAGCGGAGCAGGTTTTACTTGCAAATGCTTTCTTTTCATTGAAAAGCTAAACCTCATTTTTTTTAATATTTTGATATGTACACTTCTTTGTATTGAATGTTTTATTATTATTTTTGGTCTTGCTCTTTCAATTAATTATGGTTTTTTTTTCAGGAGCTGGAATAGATCTCTTGTCCCTAGTAGTTGTGGAAGGAAAAATTTGTTGGGATCTTTATGTTGATGGCCTAGTTATTAGTTCTGATGGAAATCTTCTGGATGCTTTAGGTGCTGCCATTAAGGTACTTTTGTTGTCACACCACGTAGCTTTGTCCTCTCACATAAGCAAATATCCAAAATGGAATGCCCTGGCTATTGATAAAATCTGGTGATGCTCTATGTACGATTGCTTGCTTCTAAACATTTTAAGCCTCTGATTGGTCAGACATTGAGTTGCTCCATTTTTTGGACTGCTTCCTCTCTCTCTCTCTTTCTCTCTCCCTCTCTCTCCCTCTCTTTTCTCCTTGAAATTTAAAATCCTTCCACTACGCCTGCTGAGTTTGTGCCTGAGCCTGAGTGGTCATCACTTTCATGTTAACTATAGGCTTTTAACAATTTCATGCATGTATGCATATATCTTCTTTGCCACAATGACAAAAGTTGTTTGATCACCAATGTTCTTAATGAATCATGTAGAGATACCTTTCTTATAGTAACGATCTGGTTATTTGGCTGATGTGAAAACATGATGTTAATTTATCAATTCTCTATTCCTTTCCAAAGGCTGCTTTGGGCAATACAGGCATCCCAAGTGTCCATGTTGCAGCTGAGGCTGTAAGTGATGAGCAACCAGAGGTGGATATAAGTGATGAAGAATTTCTGCAGTTCGACACATCTGGAGTTCCTGTCATTATTACATTAACAAAGGTGCAATTTCCTCTAATAGTTCATAATTTGTACATCTATTTTATATCTGTCAATAACATTTGCCCTTCTCTTTTGTAGGTAGGAAAGCGCTATATTGTAGATGCTACCTTGGAAGAGGAATCCCAAATGAGCTCAGCAGTTTCTATTTCCATCAATAGACAAGGGCACATTTGTGGCATGATCAAACGTGGAGGTGTAGGCCTAGATCCAAGTGTCATTCTTGACATGATATCTGTTGCTAATTTTGTAGGCAGGCAGTTAATGGACAAATTGGACTCTGAGATTGCTGCTGCTGAAGCTGATGAAGATGAATCATGACGCAGTCTGATAAGTCCAAACTGGTTGGTGTAAACATGACCTCTTCTCTTATAATTTTCTTTGCAAACTAGTTCGAAATTCATTGGAACAGAAAGTTAACTGGCATATTTTAACCCAATTTGTGAGAGCATCCTTTTTGTAGTTTATGAGATGATAACATGTAAGCTTTTGAATTTAAAGTTTTATTGTCATGATTTGTATTGAGATAGCAAAAACTTTGGCGGATTCTCTCTCTCTCTCTTTTTTGTTTCCAACCCTCTGAATTTCATGCCGACGCTTCATAATTGTTTATCTAGGCCACAAAATTTCTCATTCTATCATAGAAGTCAAATAAATTTGTCTTTGGTGCTTCGCCACTGCCGGTATGTGCATGTGATTGAGCATCTAACCCTCCTACAAGAAAAGATATCCTTAAATTTTCGACAAAAGAGCTTGCCAAGAGCAGTGGTCATAGTGCCTAAAAAGTTATCAGGTATATAGTACCCTAGATAATAAACTTATATCATTTAGTACATAACAATATTTGAAAATACTAAGGGCTGTGTTATTAATTGTCTCAGCACTTAGGGTATAAAGCTGAAATCCTATTTAATGTTTTAAGTCTTAACTTATAGAAATCGGTTACGATATTTTTCCTGAACTTGATAGCTTAAGATTTTTCTCACGAATGTTGGACAATAGCATGGTGAATTATTATTTTTTAAGCATAATTTTGAGTGGAATATACTAAGATCATTAGTGATTCAAACTCTTCTCTGAGTATTTTGAAACGATGCATTGGTATACTCAAAAAGACTTGGGTAAATGAGAAATTAATGCTAAAGTATACTCGTAGACTACACTGAATAAAGCAGAAGTTATAAAAACTTTAACAGCTACTTAAATTTGGAATTAGTTATGTTATTAATTCTAGAATTTATTTTCTGACGTGTTTTAGTGTGCATGAGTTTAGGCAGGACGAAAGTTTGCCGAAAGTAACTTAGTGTTGCGCTAAAATTATTTGTTCTCGTCGAATCCTGGGAGACAAACTTTATTTAATTTTTTAGCACCAATCAAAAGGAGTCCAATATGTTTTAAGAACTCTATATATCACAAACCTCGAATTCTCTCTCCTATTATTTAATTGTTATTTATTTTATATTTTATTTTTCTCGTATCAGTTATTATATCCTATGTTATAATATTTTTTCCATTAATTTTTTCTACAATAAATTAATATTCTATCATTTAATTGATGAATATCTAGATTTAGAAACACAATATCTAGGATGCCTAACAAATGCGAGACTACTTTTCCCACTTAAAAGACAATTGTTGGTACTTGCTTTGATTAACGTGGGCTTTAGGTCAGTGCTGATGCCAAAAAGAATTGATTAATAACGAAATGATTTGCACCCACTGAACGTGTAAATTTTCACACCGACGTTTCATGAGGCTTTCTAAAGGCGAAAACAAAATTCTCGTTATCTCTCACAGAAAGTCAAAATAAATTATATTTGGCACTTCGCCACTGCCAATATGTGTTTGTGATCGAACACCGAACCTTCCTTTAGTTTGCCAAAAGAGGGGCACAAAAAAGAAATGGAAAAAAAAAAATTGACTTGGTAATTAATCATGAATTTTCCTTCTCCTTAATTATGAATGAAAAAGATGTCAATTAACCCTTTTCATGTTTGTAAACAGTAAAAACAAGACGTTTATAAAGTATGAAAGCATTCAAGAAATTCTTTGACGTGGGTTGATGAAATTAAAGTCGGAAATGCAAATACCCCAACCAAGTTTTTAAAAAAGAATTGATTGACTCATAATATTTCTTCGTAGAGTTGAAGTCGCCAATTGGTGAGAACGTGAAATTCTTCATGATAATGTTAGGTTTGTTAACTAACTGAACCGCATTTTGATCTGACTTATAAGCGCCTACCCACCAACTTTGAATCCTCGGACCTGGTAAACAATTAAATTTTATCACGAATTGACTTCCAATAAATTCAATCCACATGTTGTGCTGTTGTAGTAGTAAAAAGTTTGAGATTTTGTTACTTAATTGTTCGGTGAAAGGATATATGCAATCCCCCAATTGAACAGATTTGTTAGATCTTGTTACGTTAATTTCATTTGTTTTAACAAGTTAATATTTTCGAATCGATGTCGAGACTCGTGTTTAATAATATCAATTGTTGACCTCTTACATAACATGTCAAGTTTTAAGTTGAGCAGTTTGTAACAGGATATATACAAAATTGTTTTGATTTTGACTGTCTTTTGAATTCACATTCATTCCAATATCACCCGGCTTTCATTAAATACGCGGGAAATTTCATGTGAAGGGTACTTCAAATATTTAGGCCAAACAGTTTCGTTTCACTAACAAATGAATTGACTTGTGCAAGTTTTGTATCAAGTCAAAATTAATAATTAGATAATAGCACTATAGTACGGACACGTATTGTGCTTTCTTACCATCTCAAGAGACCAAAACAAATATATATATATGTGTGTGTCTGTGTGAGCCATAATTAGCACATCAAGCACAAGATCGATCAATGGATTCTTCAACACCCCAAATGCCTCAATTACCATCCTTTCCACTCCTCTTAACTTCTCTTCTCGTCTTCTTAATGCTCGTTAAATATTGGAAGCAGTCCGAAGGCGGCAAAGGGAAGCTGCCTCCAGGGCCAAAACAGCTGCCCATTATAGGCAACCTGCATCAATTATCATCCCATGGCCTAGGCCTACCACATCATGCTGTGACAAAATTGTGCAACAAGTATGGCCCCGTAATGAAACTACAGCTTGGCCAACTCGTCGCTGTGATCATTTCATCACCCGAAGCAGCCAAAGAAGTGTTGAAAACAAACGAGATCAGCTTCGCGCAAAGGCCTGAAGTGTATGCTGTTGAAGTAATGTCATACGATCACTCGAGCATTGTGTTCTCGCCCTACAATGACTACTGGAGACAGCTCAGGAAAATTTCAGTCCTGGAGCTCTTGAGCGCCAAGCGAGTCCAGTCATTTAAATCAATCAGAGAAGATGAAGTGTGGGATCTTGTTGAATTTATTGCCTCGTCTGAGGGACGGTGCATCAATCTAAGCAAGCATATCTTCGCTATGACGAATAACGTGGTGTCGCGGGCAGCTTTTGGGAAGAAATGCAAAGATCAGCATGATTTTACAAGGTTGCTTCAGGAAATCATGCAACTTGCAGGAGGGTTTGACGTTGCCGATTTGTTTCCATCGCTTACGTTTCTTCGTTCCTTGACTGGGATGAAGCCTGCGCTGCTGAAAATTCAGAAAAAGATTGACAGGATTCTTGAAGATATTGTTGTTGAACATCAAATGAAAAGAAAAGATACTGCTAGCGGCATTAATGCTAAAAAACCTGACGGGGATGATCTAGTTGATACGCTCTTGAATTATGCTGAGGCTAATGATCATGACAGTGATTTTCACCTTACAATTGATCAAATCAAAGCTGTCACCATGGTAAGATCTATAATTAATTACATATTTCCCTAAAATTTGGACCAATAAATGCCCGCACGTATTGCTCTGTTTTGCTGTAAAACTGAACACAGGCAATCAAGAATTCTCTAGACTAGTATAAGGTTGTCAGATTTTCTGTGAGTTAGATTTGATTCTGTTGGTAAAATATCTTGAGTTGAAACAAGAGATTTACGATTCCAATTCTGCTAAGACGAGTGAGAAAATGCTTTACTTACCATATGCTAGGCTTAAATTAAAAAAAAAATTGTTAAGTATTTTGTTTCAGGTTACACAAAGTCCTTTTAACACAGTCAATCTAACTCTCATATTAAATGTGTAGTTAGAATTAGAAAAATCAGTGGACACTCATGATGCCTTCAAATATTTTCAGGATATTTTCTCAGCAGGGAGTGAGACTTCAGCAACATCAATGGAATGGGCAATGTCAGAACTGCTAAAAAACCCGAGAGTAATGAAGAAGGCACAAGAAGAGATAAGACAAGGATGCAAAGGAAAGAGCAGAATTGAAGAAGCAGACATTCAAAAGCTAGATTACTTTAAAGCAATTATCAAAGAAACTTTCAGATTACACCCTCCAGGTCCCTTGATTCCAAGGGAAGCAAGAGAAACTTGTGAGATTAGAGGATACAAAGTACCAGCTAAGGCCAAAATCCTGATTAATGTTTATGCGATGGGGAGAGATCCAACAATTTGGAGTGACCCTGAAAGCTTTTATCCAGAGAGATTTGAAGGTTCTTTCATTGACTTCAAAGGGAACCACTTTGAATTGCTTCCATTTGGTGGAGGAAGGAGGATTTGTCCGGGCATTTCATTTGCTACTGCAAATATTGAACTTGGACTTGCTCAGTTGCTTTACCATTTTAATTGGAAACTTGGAAATGGGATCAAACTTGAAGACCTTGACATGGCCGAGAAATTTGGGATGACTGCTAGAAAGAAGGAGAATTTGCTTGTGATAGCAACCACTCATATTCCTTTCCGAAAATGAGACTCTTTCCAAAATTTTCCATTTTTGAAAAATACAAATTTTAAGTAATACAATGATGTGTTGCTTAATTACGTATTTTTGTAACAACTGTAGGTATTGGATATGGCAAAAAAGTTTGGTGCCTGTCCAGCCTTTTATTTCATTAATACGTCCGTTTGTGTTGAGAGTGTTACAGAGACTGCAATAAATTTTAAAAAAGATGCAAATCATGTTTAATTTCTCTCTCTACAAAACAGTTCACATATTTATTCTTTTTGCTGTTAATTCATGTTAAAATTTAGAGATATATATAAAATATAGTTGTTTTTTGCTATGTTGTCCTCTCCTTTTTTATTTTTTTAACATTATTCAGTTAATAAACAAAAAACAAAAGTCACGATCAAACAAACAGCTCCAAGGCGTTAGAAAAATGAAACCATGCGAAATAAATCTGTCACCAACACGATCCCTTAATTCTTTCTTGTTAAAAGAAATGAAAAAAAAAAAATCCAACATCACTTAATCAGAGCTAGGAAGCATTGAGTATGTATTATACAGTTTCTCACTTAATCAGGGCCGTACTGGAAGCAGAGCTCTCGTATATCGTAGTTTCAGGAGGGGGATATAAACATTTAGTTTTTCTTTTCTCCCCATAATTTTGCGTCTGCACGTCGAGGAAAGAACGTGATTAGAGGCTCGTTAACCGATGAGGGGGAGTCGAAACAATCTGAGGAGAGCGTTCAACCTATTATTGGGGGATTATTTTCAGACATTTTTCTTCTTCAAAGCCGAGTTCAGCTCTGTGGGATCCAGTGTTGGAGAGTCTGAATGCACGAGTTTCAGAAGATATGAATGAGGAATTGACTTGACTAAGCGCTTCAAAAGACACAAAATAGTATTTGCTGCTATGTAAATGGAGATTGATAATTTTCTCCAACTTAAATCAATTTATACCAATTACCTAGTATTTTTTTATAATATTCTAAAATTTTATTGGCATAAAAAAAATTGAAGGAAAATAGGAGTAAAATGAGTCATATGTTTAATAATTTATCTTGAAAATATAAAATATAAATTTGTTACAAGAAAAATATTTAAAAAAATAACAAAAGATACAATAATATCCTATTGCCGAAACATATACATTTTTTATTTTTAGTGCTTAAATTTTTAAATTTTTATTTTTATTAATATGATTTATTTAATTTGTAATAAATATAAATACAAGTTATCTAAAGCCCGGGTTTGAATGAATTGTCACATGCATTTTTTTTTTATCACTGGGGAATTGTTGGTCATCAGATGGCCTATACTTAGCCTTTTTGAATGGACGAAATTGTTGTGGTATTGTTGCCGTTGATGCAAATTTTTGCTCATTATACAATGATTGATGATTGATTTGTGCTTTGGACTTTCCTCTAAATCAAACTTCGTGGCATATTTTTTTTTTTCCCCTGAGCTGAGTGTCTCAAATTACTTGTCTCCTTATGATCAATTATTTTGCCAAAAAGACAAATTGTGAAAGGAGGCTGGCATATTGGCAATGATCCTCTGACGCTCAAATCAATTCTTTTTACTCAATTGTTAGAGAGAAAATCTAGAGTAAAATGTCTAGAGCTTTTGTACTTATTCTATGCCATTTTCATCAGCTACAAATGGGGTTTTGGACTTTATATAGGCATCTTAAGTTAATTGAATAGGTTATGTGGCACTTTTCATGTGACAAGTGTCAATTGAAGCTCATGCATGGAGACATGTTCGTATGTGTCAATATTAGTTCAAGACAAGTATTCTTTGAAAATGTTTCAAGTTTTTGGGCTCTTGACCTTCAGTGGGCTTGAGCTTGAATTTGACCCTTATGTTAGTTTCTTACATAGAGAATTAATTTTGTAATATTTTACATGTAGATATATTCCATAGAATGGATATTTCATTTGCTTAAAATCACATTCCGTAAGATGCTTATTTGATTGTAGGCACATTTCATAAAATGTTTATTTGCCCGAAGGCTGATCCTATAAAATGCATATTTGCTCGCGGGCATATTCGTAGAATGTTTATTTGCATGGAGGCGCATTCTCTAAAATGCTTATTTGGTCGTAGGCTCATTCCATAGAATTTATATTGCCTATAGGTACATTCTATAGAATATATATTAGCCATAAATACATTCTATAGAAGGTATATTTGCATGTAGGCATGTTCTGTAAAATATATATTTGGCCGTAAACATATTTTATAAAATGCTTGTTCACCTAAAAACACTTACGAAGAAATTTTTGCTAAGTGTCTATGTTATTCTTTATAAAAAAATGGATCTAGGTTGCTATTTGTAAAAAATAAATCTAAGTCATTCTTTGTAAAAAATGGACCTAAATCTTTCTTTATAAAACCACGCCTTTGGTTAAACGGGGATGGCAGCTGTTAGAGTATGATACTGCTTTGGTGACTACGGTGTTAAAGGCTCCTTATTTTTGAAGGAGTTCCTTTCTAAAAGCTGGGATGGGTAGTAATCATTCTTATGTGTGGAGAAGTACTATTTGCGGTAGTGAATTGTTACGGGGAGAGATTCGTTGGAGTGTGGGGTTAGGTCAGCAAATTCGGATTTGTTGATTACTTTCCGACCAATATCGCTGAGGACGCTAGCAGATGATACTTTGGCTGCTGATTTGTTGCTGGATGGGAATGTTTGAAATTCGTCGTTGCTGCATCAACATTTAGTAGAAGATGTTCCCTGTATTATCAAGCCCAAGCTTCAGCGACGGGATCTTGTTGCGCTTGATAGACATGGCGAATGCTCAGTAAAATCAGGTTAGCAACATGCTTTGTATTTTCGGGTTCCCACTTGTGCTACATCGTCTAATGGTTTTCTGGGGGGTGGGCATCTGTTTGGGAGCCATCAGTTCCTTCTGAGGTCAAAATTTTTTGTTTTATGGCGTGCTCTCTCTGATTGGCTCCCTGCAATGATGAATCTGATGGTTAAAGTCGTGATAGCTGACCCTAGTTGTCAGTTACGTCATCTGAGGTATGAAACTACTATGCCCGCTTTGTTTTATTGCGACCGAGCAAAGGAAGTGTGGCAGCTTAGTTTGCAGAAATTGTGATGGTTCCTTCTTTTGGCTCTGTTTGGGATGCTTTTTAGCTTATCATCTCTGTCTTGTCTAATGCTGAGCTTAATTTGTTGGTTTTAATTATGGGGGGGGGGGGGGGGGTTTGGGGTGCAAGAAACAGAGTGATAAATAAAGGTTTGCCTCTGAGATCAACTTGTTTTGTAGCTCGGGCAGAGTGAGTGTGGGCTAATTTTAGTCAAGGTGGTAAGGGATATGTGAGGGCTGATCTGAATGCTTCTGTCTCAATGATTTATGATTGGCAGCTACCTGTTAATACGGATATGGCTGTTGATGTTAGGCTTGGGAAGGTTGGTTATGCCGCTGTTGTGCGTAACCATGGTGGTTTGGTTATGGCATCTGCGATTGATTTTGGTGTTTACTTAGATGACGTTGATATAGTTGAGACGGAAGCCATACACTTTGGTAACTGACTTCCTAATGAGATTGGTTTACGCATAATACTCGTACTGAACTTTTATGGATAATAATCGAATTGCAACATCTACTATTACCAGAATAGGATTTCAAGATTGGTCACGTATTTAGAGATTTTAATAAGATTGCTAGGGGTGGCAATGTGGGTCAAAATTCATTTATTTGATTTCAATTCAATGCAAATGAAATGAATTCAGGTTTGAAAAATTTGATTTGTTTAACAAATAGTGAATTTAAATCGATTGGTTAAATAATTGAATTGAATCCTAGTTTAAAAACATTTATTTATTTAATAAATATGTGATAAATGAATCAAATATGATTCATTCATTTAAAACTTATTAAATATCTAACTTACCTACCTATCCTTAAATTTGTATTAAAAAGCTTTTAAATTTATAGGTTAATTTAGTAATTATGAATGATAATAAGACAAAATATATGAGTGAAAACTGAAAACAAAAATTAGGGCAGAGCTAGTCCTATATTTTTTACGTCATCCTATCTACTCTTTCTCTTCTCTTCTCTTGGTCTCCACCTTCCACTGGCAATTTCTTTTTGTTCATTGTTTAGAGAAGCTATCACTATCTCACCTAATGGTGAGCTCTTATTCTTTTTTTTTTTTTTTTTTGAGCTAGGGTTTCTTTTTAATTTTGCCCAGTCCAACTCTATCAAGTTTTTGTTAGGCAAATGGGTCAATTAAAATGGCACCGCATACAAAAAAAATATTCTGAAAATGAACAATATTTGAGTAAGAAAGTAAACTCCTTTTGGAAGCCATTTTTTTGATACTGTGGGATTGATCTATTTCTTGCACGTACCAGTTGAAGGATTTTGAAAAATGAATTGAAGAATAAACATTTTCTTGATCAAGCAAAAGCAAAAATGGTGGAGAGTTTGAGTCAATGATGTTATGAGATCTTTTTCTTTTTATTTTTCTCAACAAGAATTTGTGATTAGGGATGGCAAAATGCAGCTTGGGCTGGGTTTTTTCAAGCCCAGGCCCAAGCTCATTAAATTATAAGCGTGAGGGCCGGGCTTGGGCCATGCTTATTGCGGGCCTGGGCCAGGCTTGAGCTTTTAATTATTTTTTTAAAAAAATTTAATTATTCTAAACTTGAAATGAATTAATAATAATTAAGTTGTTATAATCAATAATGAATTAAAAAAAAATATTTTAAAATAAAATGATAAATAAAAATAAATAAAACAAATAAAAGTTTATAGATTTAATTTTTTTAGTATTGAATTCTTGAATTCAAGCACTTAAAACAGAGTTTAGTATTATAATTTTAACTTTTTTATTCAATATTAATATAATAAACTAGGGAATTAATCTTTCTTTTTTATTTTTCATTATTTTTAAATTTTAATTTATTATTCTAATTTATAATAAATAAATAAAATGAAACAAATAAAAATTTAAAAATTTAATTTTTTGTACTGAATTCTCCAATTTAAGCATTTTTTTTAATTAACTCTTAAAAGAGAGTTTATTATTATAATTTTAAGTTTTTTGATTTAGTATTAATATATGAATTAGAGAATTAAATTTTTTTCTTTTTTTAAAATTTTAATTTATTATTTTAATTTATAAATTTACTTTTTTAAAAAAATTAGAGGGCTTAGGCTTAGCCCAAGCTTTTTTCTTTGAGCCCTTGTCCGGGCCCTCATGTGGAAAGCCCGGGCCAAAGCCCTTGAGAATGAGCCGGGCTAGGCTTTTATGCCATCCCTATTTGTGATGTGGATGGTTGTATATTTTAATTTTAAAATATAGTTTGGATTATTTTTATTTTGTAGGATGTTAAATTTGTGATTTTTCTATATTTTATTTTACTTAATTTTTGTTCATTAATTATATTTTGTAAACAAATTAATATTCAATTCGATTCATTGTGAATTAGTTTAGTATGGGACAACAAAGAACAAATGAATCCAGATTTGATTCATTTATTAATTCTACTAAATGAATTAATGAATCAAATCGAATATTCATTTAATAAATGAATTGAATCCAAATTCTGAGATTTTAATTCATTTAATAAATAAATCAAATTTAAATCAACAAAATTTTGACCTAATTCATTTAAGATTCAATTTGTTTTTTTTGTGTTGCTACCCTTCCACGCCTTATTTAGATGGAGGATTTTGCACAACACTGAGCAATAAAGGATTGTCGATTGAGAAATATTGGATTTTGACCCAATTCATTTAAGATTCAATTCGTTCGCTTTTTTTGTGTTGCTACCCTTCCACGCCTTATTTAGATGGAGGATTTTGCATAACACTGAGCAATAAAGCATTGTTGATTGAGAAATATTGAATTTTGATTCAATTCGTTTTTTTCGTGTTGCTACCCTTCCATGCCTCATTTAGATGGAGGATTTTGCACAACATTGAGCAATAAAGGATTTTCGATTGAGAATTATTAATTTAAATCAAGAACGCCATAAATAAATAAATCACATCCCACGTTTTATTTATTAAACAGTATACCAATGGAGAAATCGAAGTGCTGCATATACACATACGAGATTCGTTTTTCAGTAAAGCGAAAATATATTTTGGGTTATAGCAAATATATTGAAGCATGTAAAAATTGAAAAAGTTGAAAATAAGTGGGTATGTTTTGGTGAAAAAAATAGATAAACAATATAAACGTTTTGAATTATTTTTTTAAAATAAGAAGACTGGAGTAATTTGTCTGAATCATGCAGACTAGAGGAACATTTACCTAGTATTTTTTTATCACAGGTCCGAGGCTCATTTGAATGGCTACCAGGCTTTTTTTTTTTTTTTTTTTTACTTTTTCATTTATTTGTGAATAAATGTTAGCACATGAAACATTAATATAATGAGTTAAATTAATAGAAAATAGATGGTTAATTTTGACTGACCAGCACTAGAAATTCTCTCGTTATTCTTAGTTTATTCGTTTGATGTCCAAGTCACGAACTCACAATTGGCATACAATATCAAATTATTTACTGAACTACTAACCATCTTAACTTTTTAGTTTGTACTATAAATTAACGACTCAAGTGTAATGTTTGTCCTTGCAGTAGCCAAAAGCACACACAGAATCCAAAAGAATTTCTGAAAACACAATCATCAATGGATACTGCTACTACAGCAACCCGTATGCTTCATTTGCCATCTCCTCCTGTTCTCTTATCTTTTCTACTCTTCTTGTTGATGCTCATTAGATATTGGAAGAATTCCAAAGGCCAAGGCAAGCAGCCTCCGGGGCCGAAGCCGCTGCCGATTCTGGGGAACTTGCATCAGTTGGCTGATGGTCAGCCACATCATGTTATAACAAAACTATGCAGGAAATATGGTCCTGTCATGAAACTAAAACTTGGCCAGCTTGATACAGTGGTCATTTCATCACCTGAAGCTGCCAAAGAGGTGCTGACAACAAATGAGATCAAGTTTGCACAGAGGCCTGAAGTTTATGCTGTCGAAATCATGTCATATGATCATTCAAGTATTGTGTTTGCTCCCTACGGTGATTACTGGAGAGAAATGAGGAAGATAGCGGTCTTGGAGCTTTTGAGTAACAAGCGCGTCCAGTCATTCAGATCGATAAGAGAAGACGAGGTATGGGGTCTTGTTGAATTCATTTCCTCAAACGAGGGTTGTCCCATAAATCTTAGCGAAAAGATCTTCACCGTGTCAAATGATATTATTGCTCGAGCAGCCTTTGGTAGGAAGAACAGCGACCAGCGTAACTTCACTGTATTGCTAGAGGAGATCATAAAAATTGGTGCAGGCTTCGCCATTGCGGATTTGTACCCTTCCCTTAAGTTTCTTCGTTCCTTGACTGGAGCGACGCCTGCACTGATGAGAATTCACAAAAAGATGGACAAGATTCTTGAAGATATTATAGCTGACCACAAGTTGAAAAGAAAAGCTGCTGCAAACAACAATGAAGATCTAGTTGACACACTTCTGAATTACACGGAGGCCACTAATGAGAGCGAGTTTCATCTCACAACCAATCAGGTTAAAGCTGTCGCTTTGGTAAGAACTATACACCATGCCAAAATTTAGTTTCTATTATTGAAGTTTCCTATCAAATGTGTATTTGTAAGATCAATTATTGAAGACGATCAACTTAATGAGACTTCAATTTGTTTTCAGGACATGTATTCAGCAGGTAGTGAGACTTCAGCAACATCAATGGAATGGGCTATGTCAGAGCTATTAAAGAACCCAAGAGTAATGAAGAAGGCACAAGAAGAGGTACGGCAAGCATGCAAAGGCAAGAGCAAAATTCAAGAGGCAGACATCCGAAAGCTAGATTACTTGAAATTAGTTATCAAGGAAACATTTAGATTACATGCTCCAGGTCCCTTTCACCCAAGAGAAGCAAGGGAAAAATGTGAGATTAGAGGATATACAATACAGGCCAAAGCCAAAATCCTCATTAATATTCATGCAATAGGAAGAGATCCAACAGTCTGGAAAGATCCTGAATGCTTTCGACCAGAGAGATTTGAAGGTTCTTCTACTGACTTCAGAGGAAATCACTTTGAGTTTCTCCCATTTGGTGGAGGAAGGAGGATTTGCCCAGGCATATCATTTGCTATTGCTAATATTGAACTTGGACTTGCTCAACTAATGTACCACTTTGACTGGAAACTTGCAAATGGAGAAAGACTAGAAGACCTTGATATGTCTGAGAATTTTGGTATCACGGCTAAAAGAAAGGAGAATCTGCAGGTGATCGCCACCACTCGTGTTCCTTTTGAGAAGTGACACAGTGGGAGGGCAGTAATAACTAATAAGTACTGGGAATTGCATAGACTTTTTGTACTTGTCCAGTTTTACTACATTGTATCAGTTCCAGTGCAAAGAATGCGATAAATACTGTAAAATGCAAATGACCGAGTTCTATTTCAATATAAATGAATAAAAAGTAAATTAAAAAAAATTCCTTCTTGTTCCAAATAGGGGCATTAGCTTGATCATGCCATTATGTTTTGCAAACATTAAAACTTGACTAGCTCAGCGATTATATCAGTTTGACAGGACAAACTAGATGGGATCAAACAAGAGATGAACTTACAACAACTCTTTGCAAAGTTATTGAAGATGCATGCTCTTATTTTAACACAAAGGCACCCTAATCTTTCCATTGAGATATTATCCTATAATACATCAAGCCTTTACCTTCTCTCATTGCAATTGCTGTAGAGGAACTCGAAGATATGTGGCCACAAACTCCCTAGTGCCCAGCATGTCTAATCATCCAATTCAACAAAGGCAGGCAGAATCTTATTGAATCCATAAGTCATCCCAGAGCCTCCATCAATCTCAGAAAAAGTACCTTCTCAGCGAAATAACAACCTTTAGTATGCATTTGGTAAATAATGAACAGATCAAGGTGCAATTACTATTGTACTAGAGGAAGCTATTACAATCAGCCGAGCCCACCCTGTACGCTCTCTAATCATACTCCTTGCATCCATTAGCAAAATGAAGCCTGAATACAGCCAACAAATGAGATTAACAGATGTCTCCATGATATCACGAAGCTAGTAAAAAGTTTAGAAAAGAAAACAACAACGACAGCAACAACAGCTACCAGTTTGGATAAACAAACAATAATACACAAGGACTTGCACAAGCATTTTCGTAGAAGATGAGCCAAATTTCTGCAGTTACTGTTAGGAAATTTATGAGTGAAGCAGGACCACAGCTAAGATAAAATTAGAAGAAAAATGAAGAACAAGCACACAAGGAGGACATAGGAATTTATGTGGTTCAGCTTTTAACCTACGTCTACAGGCGAAAACAGAAGAATAAAATTTCATTAGTGAAATGAGGATTACAAGTATTGTAATATTTTACATCACTACTCAGAACCCCAATACACACAATCTCTCACTCACTAATTACTCTACTCTCACTACTTTCTTTTACTCTTAAAATGAATTTAAAGAAGAGAAAATTAGGATACAAGGAGAAGAAAGAAATTGGATGCTGAGTGAAAAAATGAAGCCTTCTATTTATAGGCTTCATTTCCTCACCTTTTTCTAATTAAAATAATAATATTATTATTTTATTATTATTTTTCTTTAAAGATTTCAGCTCTCCCTTCTTTTTTCTTTCCTTCTTCAAGCATTGCAGCTTTAAATTTTGCTACTTCTAGAATTTGGCAGCTGTTTAGCAACCTTTCTTGACTTTCTCCCACTTGGAGATTAAATTGAGAATCAATCAACTTCCACACTATCCTTTTTGCTTCGCCATTATCATGTCATCCATATACAATAACAGAATAATGAAATCATTATCTTTAAATCACTACCCAGAATCCTAATACACACAATCTTTTACTTACTAATTACTCTACTCTCACTACTTTCTTTTACACTTAAAATGAATTTAAAGAAGAGAAAATTGGGATACAAGGAGAAGAAAGAAATTGGATGCTGAGTGAAAAAATGAAGCCTTCTATTTATAGGCTTCATTTCCTCACCTTTTTCTAATTAAAATAATAATATTATTATTTTATTATTATTTTTCTTTAAAGATTTCAGCTCTCCCTTCTTTTTTCTTTCCTTCTTCAAGCATTGTAGCTTTAATTTTTGCTACTTCTAGAATTTGGCAGCTGTTTAGCAACCTTTCTTGACTTTCTCCCACTTGGAGATTAAATTGAGAATCAATCAACTTCCACACTATCCTTTTTGCTTCGCCATTATCATGTCATCCATATACAATAACAGAATAATGAAATCATTATCTTTAAATCACTACCCAGAATCCTAATACACACAATCTTTTACTTAAATTATAATTTTTTTACACTTAAAATGAATTTAAAGAAGAGAAAATTGGGATACAAGGAGAAGAAAGAAAATTGGATGCTGAGGGAGGAAATGAAGCCTTCAATTTATAGGCTTCATTTCCTCACTCAGCATCCACTGTTCTTTCTTCTCCTTGTATCCCAATTTTCTCTTGTTTAAATTCATTTTAAGTGTAAAAGAAAGTAAAGAGAGTGTGAGGTTGAGATTGTGTGTATTGATTCTGTAATGATGATCATTCTCGCTAATATGGATGACATGATAATGGCGAAGCAGAAAGGATCGTGTGGAGGTTGACATGATAATGGCAAAGCAGAAAGGATAGTGTGAAGGTTGAGTGAGGAAATGAAGCCTTCTATTTATAGGCTTCATTTTCTCACCTTTTTCCAATTAAAATAATAATATTGTTATTTTATTATTATTTTTCTTCAAAGATTTCAGCTCTCCCTTTTTTTTTCTTTCCTTTTTCAAGTGTTGCGGCTTTAAATTTTGCTGCTTCTAGAATTTGGCAGCTGTTTAGCAACCTTTCTTGACTTTCTCCTACTTGGAGATTAAATTGAGAAAACCTCCACCCCATCCTTTCTGCTTCGTCGTTATCATATCATCTACATACAACAGCAGAATGATGAAATCATTATCTTCAAACCTCTTGTAATATGCACAATAGTATGAACTAAGTCTGTTGTATCCAAAGCTCATGATGAAGGAATCAAATCTTTTATACCAACACCTTGGCGCCTGTTTGAGACTATATAGAGATTTGTTCAACTTGCAAACCAAGTTCTCATTTCTTGTTTCAACAAAACCTTCGAGTTTGAGCATATAAATTTCTTCTTTAAGTTTTCCATGAAGAAATGCACTTTTCATATCTAACTGCTCTAGATGTAAGTCAAATGTAGCACATATTTCTAAGATTGTTGTGACTATCTTAAGCCAAACCACCGAAGAAAATATCTCGTTGAAGTTAATACCTTCTTTCTGAACATAGCCTTTCACCACCAATCTTGCACGATACCGTTCCACTTAATCATTGCTATCACACTTGATCTTGTAGACACATTTGTTTCCAATGGCTTTTCTTCCACGTGGTAGTGACACAAGTTCTCATGTCTTATTCTTTTGTAGAGCTTTAATTTCTTCTTGCATTATTGTCATCCATAAAGCAACATTTTTACTATTTAAGGCTTCATGGAAAATTAATGGCTTTCCATCCTCTGTTAGAAGACAATATGCAATATTGATCTTTGTAACATACTCCAAGTACCATGCTAACGATCGTCTCTCACGAGTTGACCGATGAGCTTATGGAGCCCCGGATGCGACTGGTACTTATTCCTCGTGCTCTGGTGTTGCTTCAGAAAAATATGAATATTCCTTTCTTGAATTATTTTTTACATATACCAGTACAGTTTCTGACTTTTCTTTTACAGTGCTATCATCCTCATATTTCTTTTATAGTTGATCTTCTAAAAATATAACATCTCTGTTAATGACAATCTTATGGGCAGTAAGGTTCCATAGATAATACCCCTTTACTCCATCAGCATATCCCAAAAAGATACACCTCCTAGATTTTGGATCCAACTTTGTCATTTCTTAAGCATTGTATATCACGTACACAGGACATCCAAAAGTATGCAGGTATGAGTAATTAGTTGGCTTTCTAGTTCATATCTTCATCGGTATCTTTAACTCAATTGATGTTAATGGAGACTTATTACCGTATAATAGGTAGTTTTGGCTGCTTCTGCCCAGAATGAGTTGGGTAGACCAACAGTTCTTAACATAGCTTTTATTCTTTCTGTAAGAGTTCTGTTCATCCGCTTTGCTATTCTATTTTGTTGAGGAGTATATGCCACTGTGAATTATCTATAGATACCTTCTTACTTAAAGTATGCAAGAAACTCGCAATTTGTATACTCTGTGCACTTAATCTGTTTTCTATATTCAAGTTCTACCCGTGCTTTGTGTTGTGCAAATTTTTTTGAACTCACAAACGCACAAATCTATTGTAGAATAGATCAACAGTGATGAGTGTCGATCTCACAAAGAGGTAGATTTTAATTGCTTGTAGAATTAATTTTCTGAGTTGGTGGTTAGATTTATAATGAAAGTGAAGTAGGCTATCTTATGATTTAAATTAAAGCGGTGAGAATAAACTATTAAAATGAAGTGTTTGGATCTCCGGATTTGAACTCAACATGCATTATCGGCTCAACATTCATTATTAGTACCAATTAAATCATGAAGGGAGATTTTTTGCTCCTCATGAACCTCACTCTAATAGATATGGTGTTAAGTGTTTCCTATGCCAAATAGTAACATTGCCCAGGGAGACGGTTATAATAGCCGATAACTAGACAAGATTATTACTATCTATCTACGACAAGTCAAAACATTCACTAAGTTAGAGGGAAAGAAAAAGTAAATTTACCAAATTAAGCCTATAGAGCATGTTGAGACTTCACCTTCAACCCAAGCTTTGAAGAAAATTAGCTACTCATAATTGAACTAAGCGTAAAATGAGAATTTTATTAAAATACGTAGAAAATAGAAGATGGAGATGAAATTATAGAAAATAGAGCTCAAAAATGGATTCACAAGTGTAAAATTATGGGGGGAGCCCCTTTTTATAGATACAATGAGTAAATCATGGCCATCAGATTAAAATAATTTGAACGTTCAGGATTGCGCCACATGGCAAGTTCTAATTGGATGGAACACATCATCAGGGCTGTCATTCCATGTATATGCATGTACTATACCCACATTTTTTTCTGTCCATTAACATAGTGCCATGTCGCCGTTCAATGCCATATCAGTAGTTTAGTCCAATAGAATTGTGACACATCATCAGTCAACACCATTTCATCAGTTAATACCACATAAGCGGTCAATGCCACATCATTCGTCCAATCAAATGTTGTCACGTTATCGTACAGTGCAACGTCATCATACAGTACAGGTGAATAGTGTCGTATATGTGAACAATACAATTTATCTTTTTAGGCTCCTTCTAAGGTTTTCGACTGTCCTGAGTTTAAAATTGCTGTTCGTTTTTTTATCTGATCTCTCGTTCATTGTAAAATGACCATGATGTCCCCTAGAATACATAAAATATTTAATTAAAATAAAACATACATAATTAAATCACAAGGGACTTAAAGACATAAAAGTAGGGATGCTAGTAAGACTTGAAGTATAAAATGATGATTTTCTCCATTATAAATACACACTTTCTAGCACTCAACACTTTGTATTCTTTGAACACTGGAAGTACATATGACTTTTTCATGATTGGATACACCTAACATCTTCTAGAATAATCATCAATGAAAATAACCATGTACTTTACGCCTCCCATGGACAAATCTGATGATTCCTAAACATCATAATGAACTAAGTTTAAAATGCATTTACTTTTGGCTTCAGATCTACGGAACTTCAATCTATATTTTTTACTTGTAACACAGTGCTCACAAAACAATAAGTTAACCGATTTGATCCCCGGAAGCAACTTTTGCTCAGAGAAAATCTTTAAACCTTGTTCCGACATGTGGCCAAGTTTGAGATGCCATATCATCACTGACTCTTCTCTATTTGACATAACACATGCATTTGCTTCATGTAGTGTTTCTCCTTTAAATATGAATATATTAGCACCGATCTTCTCTACCTTCATCAATACAAGCGCACCTTTGACTATCTTCATGATCTCATTTTCCACATGAGTTTTGCACCCATGACTATCTATTTATCTTAGAGATAATAGATTCTTCTTTAGGACTTTGACATGTCGTACCTCCTCAATTATGTGATCTGTACCATAAAATATTTTTACTTTAATAGTATCAATACTAGTGATCTCCAAGGTATGATCATCACTCATGTATATAGATTCTCCTGAGATAGGTTCATATTTGTAGAACCATTCTTTTCGAGAGATCATGTGCCATGTAGCTCCCAAGTCTATAAGCCAGACATCAGATAGTCATTTTTTGCCTTCTTCAACAGTAGATGCTTCACTATAGAGAATTTTGCCATCATCTAAGGTACATGCTACACACCTCTGAGCATTTAATGTCTTAGGATCTTTTACCCTCTCTTCTCTTTTGGTTATTCTAACATTCTTTCTTCACATGCCCTTTTTTGCCACAGTTGTAGCATTTAATATTCTTCTTACTTCTTGATTTTAATCTACCATGATTATGACTCCTGCTGGGGCCACATTCCGTTGATCTATCTCTTGTCATCGATAGGGCTTTTACTACTACGAACTCATCAGTTAGTCTTCCTTATTTTTCGGCCTACTTTCTTCTTTTAATACAGAGGCCGCGACATCATCAAAGACAAAACTGTCTGCTTGGTTGTTGTTCGTCAGGTTGATGATAAGTTGATCATACAAATCTGGTAGACTTTGAAGTAGAAGCTCCGCACGTTCATTTTCCTCTATTTTATGACCCAACGTTGTAAGTTGTAAAAATAGAGTTTTTAGAGTGTTGATATAGTCAGTTACCAAAGTAGTTTCTGCCATTCGAAAAGTGTAAAGGCTCATCTTCAAGAAGATCTTATTTCTAGTGATTTGACCTCGTATAGTCTAGTGAGAGTATCTCATATTTCCTTTGCTATCTTCTTCTCTGCCACACTGGATAACACCTTATCTGCAAGTGCTAAGTGTAGATCAGCAATGGCACTATAGTCCATCTCGTTCTACTTGTCATCATCAGTTATCTCTATTGGTCTTTCTCCAATTACTGCCAAGCAATTATTTTTCTACAGTATAGCCTTCATCTTCATTTTCCACAACTAAAAATTATTTCTGTTGAACTTTTCAATTTCGTATTTTGATGCTATTACTTTTCACCACGAATTGCTTTTACTAGAATTAGCTCTCATCGTTTCACGTGAACAGTAATCATATACGTGAATAGTACCGCAATTCTAAAAAATACAATCAGTAGCTCTGATACCACTATTAGGAAATTTATAGGTGAAACAAGACCACAGTTAAGATGAAATTGGAAGAAAAATGAAAAACATGCACACAAGGAAAACACAGAAATTTACGTGGTTCGGCTTTTAGCCTACATCCATGGGCGAAGACAAAAGAATAAAATTTTGCTAGTGAAATAAGTATTACAAGTATTATAATATTTTAGCTTACTACTCAGAATCTCAATACACCGAATGTCTTACTCACTAATTACTCTACTCTCACTCTCACTACTTGCTTTTACTCTTAAAATGAATTTAAAAAAAGAGAAAATTGGAATAGAAAGAGAAGAAAGAAAATTGGATATTGAGTGAGGAAATGAAGCCTTCTATTTACAAGCTTCATTTCCTCACCTTTTTCCAATTAAAATAATAATAATTTATTTTATTATTATTTTTCTTTAAAGATTTCAACTCTCTATTTTTTTTTCTTTCCTTTTTCAAGCATTGCGACTTCAAATTTTGCTACTTCTAGAATTTGGCAATTGTTTAGCCACCTATCTTAATAGTTACCTGATGTCATGGCCACAAATTGATGAGAATATAGGATATATAATGCTAAGAAGAGGGTTCCCTTTTTTTATTTGCAAAATGAGGTTCTATGAAGGAAGTAGCATGCAGAAACAATGCTAGATGGATGAGCATAATTTACATAATAGGTCAAAACTTAAAGATAAAAGTGGAAGAATAATTTGTCTCTTATAAAAAAAAAACTCAATGAGTGAAATGTGTAGTAAATAATTTAATAAGTAATTTATTTATTTTTTTCACATGACTTAAGAAGGGAAAACCTACAATAGAAGACAACAAAATTACATGCAGATGAACACAAACAATTTTAGAAGAAATAGATGGACACATATATGAATGTGAGAAGATTTAGCAGATAAGATTAAGATGATCACGTGTTCGCAAATGTGAATGCAAAAATAGACATACATTACATGTCAAACAAACCTCCTACAATATAGTACTTGTTAAATTCCTCCCAGTTGATATATGCAGACAAATGAATATAAATAATGAAATATCAATATCTCCAGTCATACAACTTGAAAAGATAGTACTCCAAAACACCATATGACCAAAGAGTAAAAGATAAGAATAGGTAATTAAACTACAGCATACAGGCTTAATGAATTTTTAATCTAGAAAAAAATAAAAAGAACATCAGCAAGGCACGGGTTCATTAACAATGAATAAGAAGTACCTTTCTCACTTATATTACTGAAACTTGCATTATAACAAAGTGTTGGAGATTTAGTCAATTAATTGTAAATATTTTTTATGTATTTTTTCTTTTATTATTTGATTTAGTCAGAATAGGAAAGCTTATATTAGGGAGATATTGTAGGATTAGTTTACATAGTTTAAAAATTCTTTATTTTCTTTCCCTTTTTTTATTGGCTCTCTAAGTGTATATATTATGTCAAGATTAATGAGAAAGATGAGCAAAAATCATTCATTTATCAATATTCTTGTTTCATGGTATCAGAGCTAGGTTACTAGTCAATTGTTTTTTTATATCTAGAGAACTATTAAATATAACCTTAAAGGAGTCTTCCACTACAGCAAACCAAACATCTCCAAGATCCATATCTGGATCCTCATCTACATCTTCTTTTGACAACCACTCTCTGTAAATCATACAACACAAGCTTAACGCAATGAATTTTCGAAAATGGTTTCAATCCGTTGTTCTTGTCATCAGAGGTAGAGGGAAGGTTAACTACTTGACATGGGGCTATAACACCTCCTTCCGACACAGCACTAAATTATAGCACTTGGGAAGTAGAAAATTCGATTGTCATATCTTGGCTCATTAATTCTTTGGAGCCAAGTATTGGAAGAACTTATCTGTTTACAAGACAGCAAAAGAGATTTGGGAGGTGGTCCAAGAAATTTATTTCAATCTTGAAAACACATCTCAATGTTTTGATATTCGATCAAAGATTCGTAACACTAAACAAGAAAGTCTCACTGCCACTGAATATTACAATTCCTTAATAGAGTTATGGCAGGAAATAGATATTTTTTATGAGATATGATGGTCTTATACTACTGATGCAGAAAAATATAAGAAAATGATTAAGAAAGAGCATACTTTTGATTTTTTACAGGGATTGAATCTGAACTTGGATGAAGTACATGGAAGGCTGCTTAAGATAAAACCTTTACTAACCCTTCGAGAATCGTTTGCTGAGGTAAAGAAAGAGGAAAGTAGGAAACATGCGATGATGAATCCTTCCAGCTAAGATACTCCTTCTTTGGAAACACAAAGCTCTGCTCTTACAACAAACAAACAAGATGGTGGCCACACATCTTAGTCGAGAGAAAAGGTCTTGTGTGATTATTGTAACAAGCCCTACCACACCCATGAAACTTGTTAAGACTTACATGGCAAGCCACTTGATTGGAAATCGAAGAAGCAACTCAAGCAATCCATATTAGCCAATATGGCGGAATCAAATTTAGGCAAAGTTAATGGATTTAACTTCTCAACAGAGTAAGTGGAGATGCTACGACAGCTTGTTAACCAAACTAAGGTGTTAACAGGATGTGAGATTCAAAACTCAAATATTTCTATTGCAGCTATGGCACAAACAAGTAAAATATATCAAACTTTATTGTTAAGTAACAGCAAGCAGGTTGTTGGATTCTAGATACAGAGGTCTCTGACCACATGACTGGGTCAATGAATATCCTTGAGGATTATAACAAGTGTAATGACAGGATTAATGTGTGGGTGGTGGATGGAAAAATGTCACCTGTAATTGGGAAGGGCATTGTTTGCTTACCAAATATGATATTAAAATCGGTTTTATATGTTCCTAAGTTGACATATAATCTTTTGTCATAAGTAAGTTAACAAAAGATATGAATTATGTTACGAATTTTTTCTCCTTTCACTATGAATTTTAGGATCGTTCTTTGGGGAAGATGATTAGTATTGTTGAAAGAAAAGATGACGTATAGTACCTCTCGAGAACTGGGGATTCCAATAGAGTTAAGTCACAATACACAATATAAAATGTCCATGTTAATTGTTTCCAATTCTAATATTATGTTATGGCATCAACGCTTAGGGCATCCAAGTTTTTATTATATGCAAGTCTTGTATCCAAATCTTTTCGTCAATAAAGAAAAAGTTTCATTTTAATGCAAACATTTTGTCTTTTCTAAACAATCCAGAGTCAATTATCTGCCACCCTCAAGACCTTTTCAGTTGATTCACAGTGATAACATAGGTCTATCAAGAATAGTTAATTTAACTATAACTCAATGGTTTGTCATTTTCATAGATGACCATACTATGGTGTGTTGGGTGTACTTGATGAAAGATAAATTTGAGGCATTTTACTAGTTTCAACAATTCCACAAATTTATCCAAAATATTTTTCAATCCAATATAAATATCCTTAGAATAGATTATGGAATGGAGTATTTCTCAAATGAATTGAGCCAATATTTAGGGAATAATGGGATACACCATCAAAGTTCTTATGTTGACACACCTACACAAATTGAGGTTGTAGAAAGAAAGAATCGACGTTTGTTGGAAGTTGCTCGATCAATGATGTTCACCAATTTTGTTCCAAATTCCTATTAAGGTGAGGCAATTTTCATATCAACATATTTAATTAATTGTTTACCCTAAAAAAAACTTCAATTCAAAACACCTTTGAGTGTCCTCATTGATCATTTTCCAAATATCAATTTTTTTAACTTGTTATCCCAAAAATATATGGCAGCATATTGTTTGTTGGGATAGAAAGGCTGATTTTCAAAAAAAGTTACATCACATGAGACAACAAATCTATTAAGAAAAGGAGAATAACACTTGTACCCTTTTTGGGATGGAGAATATACGACAAATACACATTTAAGAGCCCTGGGATCAAGTTTGCTTTGGTTGGGATCAGGATTGGGGAAAAATTTTGATGAAGATGGTCATTGGTATCCTATTGTATCTCTTCCAGTATCACAAAATATCTCATTTTTGCCCATGAATTCTACACTAATAGAATCAAGAAATGTCAATATCCAACCATCTCAAAAACACTCAAGTCCAAGTCCATTCCTTATCCCTAATCCTATTTCGAGTCGTGATTAAAGGAGAGAAGCAATATCTAAGAGACCACTTCAAGTTTACTCTTAAAGGCCAAAAGCTCTTCAGCAAAACCAATCATTGAACCAAGAACTAGTCCTGGAGTGAACAGTGACTTGAACTTGCCAATTGCAATACAAAAAGGGGTAAGAACATGTACAAAACATCCTATATCCAATCTTTTAACATGCATAAAGTTTTCTCCTGGGTTTAGAGTCTTTACAATAAAGATTGATAGTGTGGTAGTTCCAAACAATATTCATGAAGTTTTCAAAGATCTAAAATGGGAGAAAGTTGCAGGAGGAAATAAGAGCATTATATGATAGTGGAACTTGGAAAGTAGTTGATCTACAAAAAGATAAGAAAATGGTTGGAAACAAATGAGTTTTCATAGTGAAATATAAAATAAATGGAGAGGTAGAAAGTTATAAAGCTTGGTTAGTGGCACAGGGCTTCACACAAACATATGGGATCGATTATGAAGAAATGTTTGCTTTAATGGCCAAACTCAACTCTATTCGAGTCCTTATAGTCCTTGGCAATTGATCTAGACTGGGAGCAACAACAACTCGATGTGAAAAATACTTTTTTGAATGGCAATCTTAATAAAGAAGTGTGTATGAAGATTCCATCAGGATTTCAGTCTGAAAAAGAACAAGGTAAAGTTTGCAAATTGAAAAAATTATTATATGGTTTGAAACAATCCCCATGTGTGTGGTTCACCAGATTCAACTTAATTCTCACTCGGCTAAAGTACACTTAAGGGTATGTTGACCGCACTTTCTTCATTAAGAAGGAAGAAACTAGGAAAAAGAACATTTTTATTTGTTAGGAAAGGGACTCACATAAGCAACTGCAAATTAAGCGGAAACAAACTCTTTCCATTTTTGTGTGATTAAAACAGAATGTGTACCACAAATAAATAAGCAAAAAAATAAACCAATAAAATCCAAAGCAATAAACCAACTACAAGAGACATAAATTTTTACGTGAAAAATCCAAAGCGGAAAAAATCACGGAACCGTAGTCCAATAAAATCTTCCACTATATTAATGGGGTTATAGCACAAATTCTTCTCTAGATTATACTAGAGGCTAACACAATGAAGAATCTTAATATCCTTAGCTTATAATAACAGCCTAATATATATCTCTCTAACAAGTGAGTATCTTAAATAATAGTTAACGAGAGGATAAAATAAAAATTAAGACCAGTAGGATTATAGAGGACAATGCCAAGAACTTACCCTCAAAATTTGGAAGAAAACGGAGTTACTTTCGCCTTCCGATCACCTAATTAAAGATTAAAATCTTGTCCCCCAACTGTAACAGCCTCCACTACTCTTTCTTTTCTTCCCTCGTCTTTTGTGCCATACACTAACTAGGGTTACCGTCACTTTATGTTCTTTATATAGGCAAATATCATGGAAATTTCCATTTGTCCCTTTTATTTTTCTTTTAATTGCTTAATTGTCCAAACTAATACAATTTGGGCTTGGCCCACCCAATGAGATAGACCCAACATTATTGTATACATAGATGACATCATACTTACAGGTGATAATAATGTTCAGATTCACAGGCTCAAGAATCAACTGAAGGAAGAATTTGAAGTTAAAGATTTAGGTCCTTTGAAATATTTTCTTTGTATGGAAATTGCTAGAAATAAAGAGGGTATTTTCATTTCTCATAAGAAAAACACTCTTGACCTACTAGAAGAAACCGGGAAGTTAGGGTGCAAACCAGTAGGAACTTCATTCAAGAAAAATTGGAAGAGTAAGATTAAAGATAATAAGCCTTCAATGGATATAGGAAGATACCAACACCTGGTTAATATATTGATTTACTTATCTCTCACACACCCTGATGTTGCATACGCAATGAGTGTGGTTAGCCAATACATGCATTCACTTACTCAGTGACATCTAGAAGCTGTAAATCATTTTTGAAGTATCTCAAAGGAACTCCAAGAAGAGGATTAATGTTTCTAAAAATTGAGAGCCGAAGTATTGAAGGATATGTTGATGCGGACTGGGCTGAAAGTGAAGATTGTAAGTCAAATTTAGGATATGCACCAAACTGCGGAGTAACTTGGTTACATGGAGGAGTAAGAAACAAACAGTTGTGGCAAGGAGTAGTGCCCAAGCTGAATTTTGGGCTATTGCACAAAGAATGTGTGATGTTATATGGCTGGAAAGGTTGTTGCAGGACTTGTAAATTACAGTTTGCTCTCCCACTAAGTTGTATAATGACAACAAATTTGCCATAAGTATCGTGAACAACCCAGTCTAACACGATCGAATGAACATGTGAAGATTGATTGAAGTTTTATCGAGAATGAAATTGAAAAATGAGGTATCAATTTATGTTACATCTTTACTCATGCACAAGAAGTAGATATCATGACCAAAAGTCTACCCAAACCAACTCATGAAAGGCGTCTCAGCAAGCTTGGAATGCAAAATATATATTCCTAAGCTTGAGGGGGAATGATGGAGATTTAGTCAATTAATTATAAGTGTTTTTTTTTTGTGTATCTTTTCCTTTATTATTTGATTTAGTTAGAATAGGAAAACTTATATTAGGGAGATATTGTAGAATTAGTTTACATAATTTAAAGATTCTTTATTTTATTTCCTTTTTTTATTGGCTTTCTAAGTGTATATATTCTGTCAAGATTAATGAGAAAGGTGAGCAAAAATCATTCATTCATCAATATTCTTGTTTCACAAGGTCTGTTGAAAAAGCTTCAATTTGAAAGAGAATCAAGTTAGTAACTTTAAGAGAGACCTCCATTATGTTTCTCCCCATTCTTTGGTGCACAGTTGATAGTTCTCAATTCGTCAAATCCCTTTGGAAGCAAACCTCTAATTTCCATCTTGTGGAAAAGCTTCATTGCAAGTTCATCCTTTCCACAACGGTGAAGTCCATTGTAAAGCTCAGATGGGATAATTGAATCTGGAGCCATACATTTTTCAAGCATTTCCTGCAAGACTTCAGCTGCTCTGTCAAAATTCTCATTCCGACAAAAAGTAGATATCAACATTTCGAAAATATGTTTATTGGGATGACAACCACTCTTTATCATGCTTTTATAGACCTGAAAGGCACGTTCAGAGTTCTTCCTTACACATTGCCCGATGATTAGAGCTGAATAGGTTCAGGCATTTGGGACCAAGCTATTTTTATCAAGATCTTTAACCAAGTAAGCAGCTTTCTTTGTCTTACCTTCCTTGCATAAACCGAGTATCAAGGCATTGTAAGTCAGTATATCCACCTGAATGCCATTGCTCAACATCTCCTCATAAAGCCTGCCATCCATCTCACTATTGCCCACTTGACTACCCGTTAATCAACGTGTTATAAGTCACAACATTAGGAGCCACATTCATGGCTTTCATCTCGCTAAATATCCTGTTCGCTTCATGTAACTTTCGCTTCTCGCAAAAACCAAAAATAGCCGTATTAAAAGTAATCACATTTGGCTAAATGCCATTCTTCTCCATCGAGTTTTTAAACTTCATAGCCAAACTCAAAAGACACCTGTTACAATGCTCAGAAATCAATGTATTATAAGTTGCAATAGAAGGAATGAAACCCATACTCTTCATATTCTTAAACACTTCAACCGCGTTTTCAATGTTTCCCAACTTATAGAAAGCAAGCATAACCATATTTAGAGTATAAACATTCGGTGAAATCCTATTTCACCGCATTTTTTTATAAAACCCCAAAGCAATATCAACCCTTTCTAAATCAAGTAATGAACTCATAAACTTATTGCAAGACTCAATTCTAGGCAAAAAACCATAATCCATCATTTGACAAAAAGTGTCGGCAGCATTCCAAAACTTCTTTCTATGAGTGTAAGTCTTAAACAATAAATCAAACACTAGCGGCGAAGAATCACACATACGATAAGAATATAATAGAGGTCCCAGTCAAAACTAGCTGGATTGACAAAATTAATCGCTTGTTCTATTTTGGGTGAGAACTACCACAAATATTGTTTTGAACTAAGAATCTCCTCCTCTTATTATTGAAAAAGAGCTTATTTATAATCTAATACAAAACTAATTTCCTTGTTGAAGCCGTGAAACAAGGCTTGAACAAAGCTAGCTAAATCAAGTTGTTAACAACATCTCAACAACCTGACTATTATTCCAAAATATATACCAAAACAAATACTTGCATGAAAGATTTCCACTAAATAAGCAACGGCTAATTTGAAGAAATCAACTCCAGATCATCTCAAACGTTGCATGGCTAATGACATGCCCTGCATGGCTAATGGCGTGCCCATGCATATTCCATGTACTTGTTGTTGGGTTTGGCTATACGACTAGTCCTGCGTAGCTTCTTATCAGAATACAAAATAAAATCAAACAACTTACGAGGCTAATCAAACGAACGCGAATGAAGAATGCCTTTTAAAATCGATTCAGAAGACTTAAATTTCCTATTTTTGGTCAAAATATGGAGGATTATTGAATGAGTTTCTAGGGTAAGTGAACTGGGTTTGTGAGTTTGGACCCAAGTGAAACACTTATGTGAAAGAACATAGTCTTTTTGTACTTTTAATAAAACATGCTTAACTCTAGATGGTGTAAAATGGGTTGATAAAGCAGTGAACTTCTTCCAATCAGAGTGAATCAAATGGCGAGAAGCAATGTTTACAAAATCAAAATCTTGGCCTTTTGGCTCAGGGAGTGTTCTGTGAGGAATTGGAATGGGATTCCGATTTGTTTTCATTGAATTTTCAGAAATTGATGGGTTTATAAGGGTGGGGTTTTTATCAAGAGTGGTGACCATTGTTGATAATCGAAGAAATGGATAAATATTCATGGTTGAAAGTGAATCGAAAGCTCCAACCTTTGTTGAACAAACTGTTCAAAGTAGCGATTTTGGCGGCAGCGTCATTCCGTTCACCGTACCGTCACCAAGTTGAGTTGTGAACTCTAAAAGTGCTTTTGCTCTTTTTAGTCTCAAAAGCGCACTCTCTTTTTTTACCGTCTTCTTTTCAAGTGGGTAATGGGCGTTTGGGCTTAAACTTCGCGGGCTTTGAAGGTTTTGGGTTTGTATCTAGAGTTACCCTATTAATTAATTAAAAGGAGCTATTTTTATTGAGAGAGCATATGTTGCATCCAAACAGTACTATAATAGAATTGGGTTAGGCACTGAAGTTGTTGAGAGCATAAACAGCAAATGGCTAGCGATAGTAGCTTCTCTTACTAAAGAGTATTTTACTAAGAGCAAATGTGCACTAGTACTACTTCTCTCTATCTCATTTCAACATTAATTGGCACTCAAATAATGTGTATTTTGGTGCCCAAAAACAGAAGTCATGTCCTCACATAGGATTTTGGCCATAGCTGGTACTTTGTATCCACTATTCTCGCATCTTTCTATTGTCACTCTTGTGTTTAAAAGGAACCAGAAGATGTAATCCGAAACTTTTCTTGATAATTGTTTTCAAGTAATCATGCTTTTGAATATCTGATTCTTCAATTTCGCTCTTTTCTTTGCATGCTTGTGTTATCTAAAAATCCATAGTAGGTCAGCAGTCATAAATTTTCTTAATGCGGATGTCTTTTGTTTTTCAAAATGCTTGAATTGGAATCTCAACAAAAAGTTTTTCTCCGGAGTGAACATTCATAAGTTTTAAAATGCAGATTTGTAGCTCATGTGGTATATATTACTGCTCGAACGAATACAATATTGTTAACATCAATAATAAGAAAATTTGGCAAGGGTCTACGAGTCTTACCTGAATGATAGTTGTGACTTTAATTATTGTGAGATGAAATCAAGGTTATCAGAAGCACAGTTCAACAGTGTCTTAAGCAAATCTTTGTCACCAGGTTCAACACTTCTGTAATTATTAGAAATTTATCTTTCATCTTATGTTGAGCAATAATATCTTCAAGAATCTTGTCCATCTTCTTATGAATTTTCTACACTTTAGACTTCATCCCAGTTACAGAACAAGGAAATCTAAGAGAAGGGTACAAATCAGTAATGAAAAATCCTGCAGCAAGCAAAAATATTTCCTCAGCAAGTGAACTAAAATCATGTTGATCTTTGCACTTATTACCAAGTGCTCCCTAGAAATAATATCACTAGTCACAAAAAAAATCTTGTCACTGAGATTAATGGCACATCCCTCGGAGGAAGAAATGAATTCAACAAGATTTAATGCCTCTTCTACTCTTATTAATCTGGATGATTGCACGGGATTTTTACTTGAGAGCTCAATTACCGTAATCTTCCTCAGGTTTCGCCAGTAATCGCTACAAGGAGAGAAGAACATACTTGAAGTTGAAAGATCATACGTAATTATTTCACCAGCAAGGCGTTTCATGCCTCTGTGCGAAGCTAATCTCGTTTGTTTTTAAAACCTCTTGGTTGCTCCAGGTGATGAAATGACCAAAGCAAGTAGCTCACCAAGTTGCAGTTTCGTTGCCGTACCATTTTGCTTGGACAGTCTTGTGAGAGCTTGACGTGGTAAAACACCTGCCAATTGATGCAAGTTGCCTATAATAGGAAGTGATTTTGGCCCCGGAGGCTGCTTGCTTTTTCTTTTTCTTTAGCTTTTGGATTGCTTCGAATATCTAATAAGCGTCAAGAATGAAGAGAAGAGAAGCTAATAGGATTCGAAAGGATTGAAATTGGAGCATCTGGTTTGTTGAAAAATCCTTAGTTTTGTTTGTAGAAGCTGGAATCATTTTGTTGTGTATGATTTTTTATTCTGCCTGTACTTCGGATCAAGGATGGAAAGATATGTGAGAAATCCAAATTTGATTAAGGTGAGACTGTTTGGCAGCCGAGAAAGTAAAAGAAAATATAAAGATTGAGATGAGAAAGTTTAGATAACTTCCTGCTCGCTCACAAAGCATGTGGCGAGAGAGCTTGTTACATGGTTATAATCAGGGTAAATATTTTGAACATATCTGGTAGAATATCCACAAGGAATTGGAGTTGCGTTCCAATTTGGGATTGCAATAATCAAGGTCAACATTTTGAACATATCTGGTAGAATATCCACAAGGAATTGAAGTTGCGTTCCAATTGGGAGTGCAAATGTTGCAAATTATTTGACTCTTATTCATTATCAATATATATACATACATCACATATATAGAGAGAGAGAGACACTCTTATTCCTACACTTTCCAAGAAATATCCCAAGTTTTATGCCAATATCAATGAAACTACACGGCAATATGGGAATTCATAGCTTTGATCAAAATTCCTGATTTCACATCACATATATAAAGGGAATTTCTGCTCATATACGCTGCAATTGCAAGGATTCCTCATAGAGTTAGATAATTACCTCTTCAACGAATGCAAGTGAGGTATACATGTCTTTTTACATAATATTTCAGAAGATATGTATGTCCTAATATAAGAATAAAATTTTAGGTTGCATTACAATAGAAATTATCTATGTTGACCCAAATTCCTGATGTAAAATAAAAATAGACTGATTATAATCCCAAAAAAACCTCAAAACTCTCAGCATTTGAAACTTTGCTGTAGCTTGTCAAAATGTTTTGCATTAATGCTAAATGCCTTCTCCTTGAGGTAAAATTCTTTTGGTTTTAGAAAAAGGAGAAAAGAAAGGCAGCTTGCTGTCCCATGAAAGGACTAAACTTATTGAATTGTGAGACAAATTTTTTTAGAAACTGCATTTTCCACAGGTCTCGTCTTTGGGTAGGTATACTAAATAACGCGTTTGTGTTTAAGAGATTTACGTACTTGCACATTAGGAAAAACTTGGGTTCAATGGGATCGTTCAACAAATTCATTCCATGTGGGTGTTACTGGAAACATCACGCGTGTCCCTTGTACATCATGATGACATCTATAATAATTCCCTAGCTGCCTATAAATGCATCTCAACCGTCCTACCATACTTGCTAAGCCAAACAAAATCCTATCAGCTAAATAAATTTTGTGTTAAAAGACATTATGGGGTTATCCTTTTGTTTCTTCACAACTTTTTTTACAGCTTTTTCACTTTCATTATTTCATATCACAAATGCTCATCTTGCTTCTCCTATGCATCAACTTTGCCATGATGGTGAGCGCTCTGCCTTGCTGCAGTTCAAGGAAAGCCTGACCATTAATAAGGATGCTTCTGCTGATCCTTCTGCTCATCCCAAGTTCGCATCATGGAACGAGGAAGAAGAAGATCGCGACTGTTGCTCATGGGACGGTGTCAAGTGCAATGAGGACACTGGTCATGTGATAAAGCTGGACCTTACAAGCAGTTGCATCTATGGTTCCATCAATTCCAGCAGCAGCCTCTTCCATCTTCACCATCTTGAATGGCTTAGCCTTGCGGATAATAACTTTAATTATTCAAAAATTCCTTCTGAAATCATGAACCTTTCGAGGTTATCTCATCTAAATCTCTATAATTCATCCATTTCTGGTCAAATACCTTCAGAGATCTATCAGCTCTCCATGTTGAAGGACCTTATTCTATCAAATAATTATTTGTCAGGAAAAGTTTCATCTTCACTTGGTAACCTCACAAAACTCATCAATCTATACCTTTCTTTTAACCATCTTCTTTCTGGAGAGTTGCCAGCTACCATTGAAGGTCTTGCTTCTTTGAACCTGCTTGATGCCGATGGCTGTAGTTTCTCAGGGCAAGTTCCATCACTTGGTAATCTTAGCAAGCTCAAATGCTTGGAACTTTCTCAGAACAATTTTTCAAGCCCATATTCTGCTTCATTCTCTTGGATCGCTAAGCAGACTGAACTTTCTTGGTTAGCCCTCGCAAATATCAACTTAATTGGCGAATTTCCCTCCTGGCTCATGAACCTAACCCAACTTACTTACATAAACTTTGATCTCAACCAATTAACAGGTCAGATCCCAAATTGGCTTACAAACCTTAACCAGTTGACAATTCTGTCACTCAAGTCTAATCAACTGAGAGGTTATTTGCCATCTCAAATCGGGAACTTAACCCAATTGACAGCTCTCGATCTTTCGTACAATCACTTCCAAGGCCCAGTTCCTAGCTCTATCTCTGAACTCAAGCAATTGGAATATCTTGACCTTCATTCAAATAACTTGAGTGGAAATGTGTACATTGAAGAGCTTCTCCCTAAACTCAAAAGCTTAATAGTGTTATTTCTTTCGGCAAACAATTTGTCATTGATCGCAAGAAACACTGTCAACATCCGTCTTCAAAATAAATTTGTGTTTCTAGGACTTGCTTCATGCAACCTGAAGGAGTTTCCGAATTTTCTTAACAATCAGGATCAGTTGAAGCTACTTGATCTTTCTGCCAACAAAATTCCTGGCAAAATACCGAGGTGGTTGTTAAATGTCACTACAGGAAATTTGCAATTCATGAACCTTTCTTACAATCTTATAACAGGGTTCGATCAAGGTTGTGTTGTTCTTCCGTGGACTCGTCTTGTTACTTTAGACCTTAGGTCTAACAAGTTGCAAGGGCCACTTCCAATTCCATCAGGATCCACCATTCACTATCTTGTTTCGAACAATTTGCTGACTGGGAAGCTTGCACCATGGCTATGCAATTTGAATAGTCTTCGCGTTCTTGATTTGTCCCACAATTTCTTAAGTGGTGTTCTTCCACAATGTTTGAGCAATTCCAGTTATCTCCTATCAATATTAAACCTGCAAAGTAACTCATTTCACGGAAGCATTCCAGAAATCTTCAAGAATGCGAAAAATCTGAGGATGATTGATTTGAGCCACAATTTATTACAAGGGAGAATTCCAAGATCGTTGGCCAATTGTGCAATGCTGGAGTTTCTTGATCTTGGAAATAACCAAATAGCTGATCTTTTCCCTTCTTGGCTCGGAACGCTTCCAGAATTAAAGGTTCTCATGTTGCAATCTAATAGATTCCATGGTGACATAGGTGAACCAAAAACAGGTTTCGTGTTTCCCAAGTTACACATCATTGACCTTTCTCACAATAGATTTTCAGGTAAGCTACCATCGAAATACTTCCAGTGCTGGAATGCCATTAAAGTTGCAAATGAAAGTCAGCTAACATACATGCAAGATCAACCAGGGCAGAGTTTGAATTACGTTTTACCCAGTAGTAGCGCATATAGTTTTGATTACTCGTTACAATATATTTACGCCTATTCCATAACAATGATTAACAAGGGTATAGAGATGAATTATGGGAAGGTATCGAATTTTCTCACAAGCATTATTCTCTCCAATAATAAATTGATGGGAGAGATTCCAGCATCCATTTCTGAGTTAAAGGGGCTTAACTGTCTTAACCTCTCGAGCAATAATCTCCTTGGTCACATCCCGTCATCTTTGGGCAACCTGACGGTGCTAGAATCATTGGACCTCTCTAATAACAATCTTTCAGGAGAGATTCCCCGACATCTAGCAGAGCTCACATCCCTTGAAGTGTTTGATGTTTCGGACAACAACCTCATAGGACAGATTCCACAAGGGAAACAATTTAACACGTTTGAGAATAGCTCGTTTGAAGGGAACCCGGGATTATGTGGAAAACCTTTGTCGAGAAATTGTGAAATTTCTGAGTCCTCTCAGAGAGAAGATAAAGATTCTGAGACTCCATTTGAATTTGGTTGGAAAATAGTTTTGATAGGGTATGCAAGTGGGCTCGTAGTTGGAGTCGTTCTTGGACAAACCTTCGCCACCCGAATAAATGCATGGTTTGCAAAGACTCTTGGGATGCGAGTACAAGGAAGAAGGAGAAACAGAGGCAGAAGAAACTGAGTCAAATTAGCTGCGTGTTCAAAGGGGTAGTGCTCAATACATCTGTCAGTGATTCTTTTTACTTTTTCATTTTCTTTTCAATAAATATTCTTGTATTGTCGAAGCGCATAATTAAGATAAATAAACAAACTAGCTATTATGGTTTCATTTGATTTATGCATACAGCGACAAATTTTTTAACACTTATTGATTGATAGTTTTAGCTGCTGCTAGCTTTTTCTTATTGTTAAAAATCGTAACGAGACGCATCAAAGAATGCGAACCAAACGTTGTCGATTAGTAATGTGTAGTAAAACTATTCGCCGTTGATATTTATGACGTGGATTTCAAGCGATGATAACTGGGTTTCCAGTACTTGGCTCTATGGTTCTATCAACGCCGGCAGCAGCCTCTTCAATCATGTCCATCTTGAATGGCTTAGTCTCTCTGATAACGACTTCAATCTTTCTAAAATCCCTTTTGGAATCTTGAATCTTTCATGATTATCACATCTAAACCTCTCTTCATCTTCCTTTTCTGGTCAAATTTCATTAGAAATCCTAGAGCTCTCCAAGTTTGCGCCCCTTAATTTGTCAGGAAACCCTAAAAGATGAGTCTACAAAATCTAGTGGAGGATTTAACAAACCTTGAATTGCTCAACCTAAACGAGATCAACATTTCTTCTTGCATTCCCCATAGCTTGGCAAATTTGTCTTCATTAACTTATTTATCTCTTGAAGCCTACAGATCGCTAGGAGAATTCCCAGTAACCATCTTCCAGATACCCAATGTTTACTTTCTCAATGTGAGGGTAAATTTAAAACTCGCTGGATATTTTCCAGAATTTTTCGAGAACGCCCCCCTGGAAGAATCAAGACTCGCTGCCACAGGATTCTCTGGTAAGGTACCAAATTCAAAATCTTTGTCTAGCTTGGATATCGCTGACTGCTTTTCTTTCAGGAACAATTCCATCTTCACTAGGAACTCTTATCAAGCTCAGTTTCCTACACTTAACCTTTAATAATTTCTTGGGTTAATTGCCTACTTCCATTGGAAATCTTCAGAATTTAAAAGAAACAAACATATCAGCCTGCAGTTTTTCAGGCCAACTTCCAGCTTCTCTTAGCAATCTTACCCAACTCCGTTTTCTGGACCTTCTTTTAAACAATCTTTCGGGCGTAAATTCTCATTCATTGTTCTGGATTGCTAACAAGAACATAATCACCCACCGAGGTCTTTTCAGTACCAACCTTTTTGGTGAGTTTCCTTCTTGGCTCATGAACCTAAACCAACTCTCTGTTTTAAGCTTGGGTTACAATCACCTAACCGATCGCTTCACTCCTTTCCTGGCTTGTGAACCTGAAGCAGCTATCAGGACTATCTTTGACGCAGAATGAATTTACTGGTCCCACCCCATCTCAAACTAGCAACCTAACTCAATTATAGCTACTTCCGCTTTTTCCTTCAATCAACTAAATGGCTCAATATATAAGCACTATCGCTGAACTCACAGTCCACAGTGACTTGATCTTTCAAATAATATGAGTGTCACGGCACAGGTACATATGCTTCTGCATAAACTCGAAAGTTTAGAAGTGCTGGTTCTGTCTTCTAAGTTCTAACAATTTATCACTCCCAAAGCCCGTACTCTTACCAATCCTAAAAATTTCGGGCTATAGGACTAGGGTCATGCAACCTTGAAAAGCTTCCAAAATTTCCTGCAAAACCAAGACCAATTGAATGCGCTTGACCTTTCCTCTAACGAGATAGCTGGCAAAAATACCTGAATGGTTTTTAAATATGAGTGTTGATACTTTGAAATCTTTGAACCTTTCGCACAACCTGCTAACTGGGTTTGATCAACATCATGCTGTTATTCCATGGACTCGTCTTGTCACTTTAGACTTAGATCTAACAAGCTTCGCGAAGCACTTCTGATTGCTCCAGTTTTCATCAAACACTATCTGCTTTCAAACAAAAAGCTCACTGGTGTCCATCAATCATATGCAATTTGAATAATCTTTATATCCGTGATTTGTCTCACAATAATTTTCAGCTTGGGCAATTTCAGTAGTCACCTATCAGTATTAAAACTAGAGAGCAACAAATTTCACAGAAGCATTCCTCAAACTCTCATAGATGGAACAGAGCTGAGAATAATTGATTTGAGCCACAATCTATTGTGGTTGGGAACTCTTCAACAGTTAAAGGTTCTGCTCTTGCAATCCAACAAAATTCTACGGCGTAATACAAGAACCCGAAAAAGATTTTGAGTTTCTCAAGCTGCATGTCATCAATCTCCCTCACAACAGATTTACAAGTAAGCTCCTATCAAAGTGCTTCGATTGTTGGAATGATATGAAAGTTTAATGAAGTCACGCTAGCTTATACGCACTCTGGCCGATTGACGCGTGAAATTCTGGCAGTTCTCCCTACCATGGGACAATATCCTCAGAGGCATCATTCTCTCGGACAATATGTTAGGAGAGATTCCTGCATCCATTGCCAACTTATAAGGGCTTTATTATCTTGATCTTTCTAGTAATAATCTTTGAGGCCACATTCATGAGCTTTGGGCAGCCTAACTATGCTAAAATCATCGAATCTCTCTAACAACATGCTCTCGGGTGAAATTCCACATTAATTAATAGAATTACATTTCTTGAGTTCTTTGATGTGTTGTCACCGAACTCTCCCAGGAAAAATACCACAAGGAAGCCAATTTGATACGTTTGAGAATAGTTCATATGGAGGGAATCCAAGCTTGTGTGGAGAACCTTTGATCAAAAAAATGTGAAAATCTTGAGCCACCAGAGGCAGAACATCAAGATTCTCAGTCTTAATTTGCATTTGATGGGATATGCTAGGGGGTTAATCATCGCGGTGGTTCTTGAGTATGCGTTCAGTTCAAGAAAGCATGAATGGTTTGTGTAAGACAATGAAGTGGAGAAGGAGAGTTAGAAATTAAATTATTAATTAAAGGGGTTCACGCTTATCAAGAGATGCAAATCTTTATTCTTTCATTTTCCCTTTTTTTTTTTTACTGGTCTTAATTCGTTCTAATTAGAAGTTTATTTTGTTTAAGCTTCTACGAGGAAAACAAAAAACTCCAAAATCGATGTGAACAATAATGTTAAATCTACCAAAATAACCATCCATGTACATGAATTGATTTTTTTTTTTTAATGGGATACATGAAATGATTTTAGTAAAGCTGGAATTAATGTTAATGTCAATGTCATGTCAGCTAAAGCGCATGGACAATGAACAGTTGTCAATCGTGTTGCTCTCTTTAGCCCAATATTATGACATTTATGTCTACACATTAAAAATGACGCAAGTAACTGTTGGGTCCATCTAACGTTGGTGGGTTAAAAGTATAAAATCCAAACGATTTATTTTATACGTAATTAATACTAAACTTTGGACTTTAGTTATATTTTTCATTAAATTCGCTCTGAAAAACCATGAATATAAAAGGAAAAAGCAAGTGTTATTTAGAGAAGCAATTAAAAACAAGCTTGTGTGAGCACGCAGGTATCCCTAATTCCCATGCAGGAAATTTTGGAGCAGCATCTTTTCTTTTTTAAGCAAAATCCATGCATATGTTATAGTTTTTCTCCTTTATATAGGCACTTAGTTTGACTAAAAATTGAGCTATTTTAAGAAAAATCCATGCATGTGTTATAATTTCTCTCCTTCGTATAGACACTTAGTTTGACTAACAATTGAAAGCAAATTTTCTTAGCACTAACTTAATAATTAAAGACCTAGTCATCTCATGACATACTAAAATTAATAAATTAAACATTAGAAAGCCCAAGGTTACACCCTAATAATTCATGCAATTAAATAAAAATTTAATTAATTAAAAACCTCTTTAATTAATTCTTGCTTGGTCTTACACCAATAACAACCACTTAATTGACCATCTATGTGATGCTCATAATTAAAGGTAGATCCATGATAAAAGTCTATAGAGGCAATTTTGTGATTGTTACATGTCCCCTTGAATTGATTTGGGAAATTAAGCCCACATCTTTTGAAGCATTAAGAAGCTAGAAAAAGGTCGTATTGCAACTTCTTATGGTTTTTGGGAAGAATATGTGTAAAAAGACTCAATAAAGAACACTAAAGGAAAAAAACGCTTGAATCCGGATTAGTCGAGATCCAATGTAGTCATCGGATACCGGATAGTTATACACCGAAAAAAAAAAACATATTAGGAAAATAAATAAGGAAAGTTCCATATCCAAAGAGTAAAGAGAGGGGGCGAAGGGACTCTCCATAAAAAAGTGCTACTATATTTTAATTGTTATTGTTCTCTCTATATTGTTTATGCTTAAATAGATTGTCACTCTCTCTACCTCAATCCCCTTTACAGTAATGCTTGGTCTGCTTTTATAGCCAAAAAATAGAGAATTAGTTCACTCTTGGACTTTCTGTTAAGACTAACTTCTCATCAATGGATATGCTTATCACATGCTATCAATACTACATGACAAGCTGAAGCATCACAACTCAAGTGATAGTCATTATCTTTTAATGTGCAATTAAGTTTTCAAATATATATATACATATATATAATAATGCACATAATAGATCATTATAATAATCCTCTAATTCTAATGTTATTCAACTTTAGTGAATGGCGTGAAGATGATGAGGACAAATTGTGGTCTTAATCTAATTTTATCTAGGCTTTATTATCTAGATAATAAATAACATCACAATAATAATCATGCATATCTATAATCTTGGAATTTATCAATGATCCTTAGTTATATTAAATATTAAAACCTAAGCCCTTTACTAGTTATATTATCTAATAAATCCTACACGAGCCTACGCATCCTCCAAGTGGATCTGGACCTTAGCCTGAATCGCTCCTCGTACCATTCACACCACACCCTCAGAGTGAGCCCCAAAAGAGTGGCTTGGGTTCAGTGTACCATATTAGAAACACATTTATCGCATGACGAGTGACACAATATCAAGCATATGACATGAGATATGCTTTTGCATATGAAATTAATAACACGAAGCATGATACTTTAATTTTCACATGTATAGCCATTGCAAAAATTAAGGATTCAGTAAATATGTTTTGCATGTCGTTTGTAACATAAGAAAGCATTTCACCTACCTTGCATGTTTGCATGGTATGATTCTACACGTGTAAAATATTACATGGCAATTCACATGAAAACTTTTGCATTAAATTGCGTATCTTTGGTAACGAGTCTTAATTGTATCATTAGGCCTTCGGGACCTCTCCGAATAGTTTTGTTGGAATGAAGTTTTTAACTACAAATAAATCTAACTAATTTGTAAAAAAAATTTACAAATAAATATTATTATTTATAAACAAATTACAAATAAATATTATTACTCAATCAATTTATTGAATAAACAGCGATCATAAATTTAAACAATCAAGTACTACAAATAACTTAACTAGGCATCTTTTGTATAGATTTCATCTTAAAAATATGTGTTCCTATGATCAATAAAATTCGTATCTCAAAAAAGCTGTAAATCCTAACATCATATGCAACAATCATTTTTTACCCTTTTTAAGTGCATTTAGAAGTTTCCTTCTAAAAGTATCCCGAAAATCAATGAATTTCCAATCAAACCCTAATCTCCCTTGAAGCAATAACAAAAGACCATAAGAAAAGATACAAGCATTTCAACCAAAAAGTTATCTTAAAAAATAACAACTCCGGATTCCATGATACAATTCACTTCAAGCTAAGAGAGCAGTTAGAGAGAAAAGAACTCTAATGGCTATGATTTCATTGTTTGCTTTTCCGGATACCTTTCTGTTCACCTTTTATCTCCTATTTGTTTGTTTGTTCTGAATTTTTTTTTTCCCAACTTCTTATGAATTGCGATTTGTCTGTGTACCTGTTTGTTCAAATTGATGAAAAGGGTAAAAACTTTTTTCTCTCATCTTCTGTGCAAGTTGACCTCTTAGCATGTGGCACATACTTTACAAGAACAAGGTACAAATGATAGTCCATGGGGGAGTGAGTGAAAATGTGAAATTTTTTGCCAACATTTACATAGTTTCTTCTTGTAATCTTGCAATTATCAAATTCCTCTCGGCAAAGAATAGGGAATAGTGATTGCTATCCTTTCATTGTATGAGTCCAAGAAACAAGTCTCCAACACAATTAATAAGTATTGGTGGGGTAGAGACATCCCAAAAGGAACTTACAAATCTAATGTCAATTTCAAGCCTTTATAAATGATATTATATTATATGCTTTCTGTCTCAGAGGTCTTGGGGTCTTCCTTTCTGTGCCAAAATCCAACGCCCATGAGACAACCAAATAAGTACCCACTCCCTGATCACAATCTCAAAGCTCTTTCTTCTGTTTGGTTGGTACCCAATTTACATTACTATTTAAAGAGGAAAAGCATAAGATTCTTTGATATAACTTTTTTTTATATATAAATTTTGTTTAAAAAAATCTATTAATTTTCACACTATGCTTCTGTGAAAATATAACTTTTTTTTTAGAATGAAAATATATCTTTGAAAATATATCTTTAAGTGTAGATATTTGTACGTTTTGTTAGACAGTATTGAGATTTAAATATAATTAATAAACTATTATATTATACTTATATAGCGTTATTTTCGTCTTAAAATTATATTTTAGAACATGTAGAAAGTAGAATCTTAAAATATATCGGAGATAATACAATCAATTTATATATATATATATATGAAATGTATAATTAAATTTGAAATAACCACCCCTTGCATGATAATTTTTTAAAATAAATATACATATATCATATTATTATTTAGTTATTGTATTCCTAATATAATATTTTTGATGTGTTCTAAAATTTCACGTAAAAGACATAAGGGTAGAATAGTAGAAAATATTTAATGATTAACCACGGCTATACAGCCTTTAAGAAGTGGACCACCGGCTAGTTGTGTAAACACAGAATAGAGATACAGACTGTGTATGGCTATGCATGGCAAAATTTCAACGCTAGTTCTGGGAAGTTAGTGAAATGAGTAATCACAACGGAACTAAATTAGAAACCAAAGACCGAAGTCTTGAAAAGTGGAAACAGCAACAACAACAAAAACAAAAACAACAAAAAAAACAAACAACAGATCCCTGCTTAACCCGAAAACAAATATTCAAAAGCAATACAGCATTGGTTCCAGTTATTAGCTTTGGATCTTTTCCTTTGGCCCCTTCTTCTCTCCCCTCGATACCCACACGGCCTCTCCCTCTCTCGTTAACATGAAATCCTTGACTCTCTCCCTATCACCCACAAATTATACATACTTAAAGAAATTAATTAATTAATTAACCAATCTCTTTCTCATGAATGCGAAAAAATATTATACTTCTCAAATCTCTTGATTAAGCTTACTATTAATATTCATTTATTAACGATATGACAACGAAAGTCGTCTCTCTCACTCACACCGTGCATGAACAGTTATAATATAATCTTTTCTCTCGGGGTACACTATTTGGAATTGAGATATACATGGTCATTTTTTAATCCACAACTTTTGTGAAATTAATAGAATGAATCATTAGCGGTAAAATATAAACTAGTGTGTGATCAATGTTGCTCTAGTACTCTTCATTACGTCAGGATTAATTACTTCTTGACCGCAACTTCTCCTTACCAAAATTTAGGTGGTTGGTGTCAGGTAAATTAGAAGTTTAAATTGTTGAATCTAATCTGCTTTACACTATCAATAATGGACAGCTAGCGCAGGATTAGTAAAAGCTCATGTCAACCTGAAAAGTGAAAGAATCATAATTAGTCACAATAAAAACGTTTCATAAATTGTGAAATTTAGACTGAACCTCGCATGTTTGCAATATACTGCATTGTATAGCGTCAAATTGGAATTTCAGGGCACACCTGCTAAAGAAAAACACTTACAAGTTACAACAGTATCGAGTTCAAATAAAAATGAGTGTCTCCCGAATACTTCAGCTAGGACAATTACAAAAGTACCCCCAACATAACTCTCTCTCTCTCTCACACACACACACAGAGGTCTAAACCCTTATAACTTTCACATTAAACTACAAAATACAAATATATAAGTACCCACTCCATTTCTTTAACCTCTCAACGCACACACATAGACATTCACAATCTCCCTCTCTTAGTCACACTCAAAGCTCAGCATTAACACAAAATGGTGCAAAGCCAACAGAAAATAATTCCCATGCAACAACGACAACAGAAAGAAAAGAAACCCAAGTTCTGCATCAACGACGACATCGACATTCTCGCCGAAATCCTCAAACGACTTGACGGTCGCTCCCTCTGCGTCGCCGCCTGCGTCTGCCGCCTCTGGCGCACCCTGGCCCGCAACGACTCTCTCTGGGAAGAGCTCTGCTTCAGCCACGTGTCGTCCCCTCCTCCCTCCAGCGTCCGCCCCGTGGTTCTCGCCCTCGGTGGATACAAGAGGCTCTACATGGTCTGCTTGCGGCCCGTGCTGAGGCGCCTGGGCCTGGCCGAGTTGACCAGTCGCCGAGCCAAAAGAACGTGGACTCGCGATGAACTGCAGCTCTCCCTCTCTTTGTTTTGCGTCGATTATTACGAGAGGCTCGGCGTTGCTGCCGCCCCCGGTGACAGCGATAGATCGCTCGGCGAATGTGATGCTTCCACGTCGTCTCTCATGTTCCTCTGCAAGCCCGTGAACGTCTGATTTGTTGACCTTTTTTCCTTCCATTCATTTATTTAATTTTTTTTTCCTCAATTCGAGTCATCGACAAGAAGCAAGTGATTGGCTAATTAGCACGCCGAAAAAATTAGGAAACGGGAAACCTATTTTGTTCTAGCAATATTAGTAGTTAGTACACATCAATTTATTATAAAAACACTACATTTGTTATGAAAAATAAAATAGAATCACATTTCTTGATTATTTTCTTTTTCAATATATATTAGTGATTAATGAGTATTGCATTCATATACTTTTCGTCTGTTGGAGTTTGAATCTCGCTCATCGTATCATGTTTTTAGATGGTGTATATAGAGATTTGTAGCCTTAAATCCCGCTTCTTAAGAAAAAGATTGATAATAGTAATTTAGAGAGAAAATGGAAAGGAGGCCACCTAGATATCTAGCTCTTGGTGAATTCACATTGAGTGAGAGTAATATTACAAGTAAATGATAGCTGGTTAATATGGTTTTGAAAGTGAAGGTTCAAAAGTGCTTCCAAAATTCATAAATTGCTTTCCTCTTGTTTTCTTTAATTTTGTTTTTATGTATAGGGGCAGGAATATATTTTGTCCCTTACTTGCATGTACAGATGCAATAATTTTCTTTCAACGTTTTTTTTTTATTTTTATTTTTATTTTGATTTTTTTCCCTTGGGTAAATGATTTACATGTCTCGAACATCTACGGGTAGCCGTTAGATATATATAATACATACTATTTATTGTTTTATAATTCTTTCAAGGGTAACTCATAATTTAATTTCTTCATACCTTCAACATAAATGTGAGCCAACAACCAAATTTCAAGTATCTGTTGTTAAGAGGACTGTTCTTCGTTTATTAACTACTCAAAATAGATGTCTATTTGCTTTATTTTATTTTATTTTATTTTATTTATTTTACTTTGACGCGCGCATTGTCATGTTGTTAAGAATCAGGAAAAAAAATATTTATTTATTTTATACTATTTTTCATAACAACAATATTGGAAGTCATTTTTTGATCCCAAAAAAAAAAATGTTTCTATATAAATAATTGGTTTCATAAGATGATGTAACATACAACTTCACAGAGATTGACAGTATTATCACAACATTCTTTCTCTTTATCACGTCATTTTAATAGTTATATTTGTAAAAATCTATAGCTACTTGCTTTTATGGCTCTCCCTCACTCAATTTCAATTTCGAAGTGAGGACAAAACGATAAACAAGTTTATAAGCAAATATATTTCTTTTGGGTGGGGCTATTTGAACAACCAAGTCATTTTCTACACCCATTGTAAAAAATAAATTCATTATTAAAAATTTAAAATTTAAAAATCTCAAAATTACCATTTACTTCTTTCTCTTTCTACCTCACAATCATGTATTCTCTCTCTAATCTCACATTCTGCAAACTAAACACTTAATTTCACTTTCTATTGAATTCATTTTTTTTTTATTTTTTTTAGTATATCATGATTTCTGTTTCATTTTTTATATATATAAGAATTTTTTATTTTAATTAGTTTTTATGTTTGGTAAAAAATAATTTCTACATTCATTAACTTTCATGGCTGATAAAAATTTGTTGATGTTCATTTGTAAATAGTGGGGTTTTAGTCCTCTTTGATAGTGATATCAATTTATTTTTTGTTAAAAGAATATACCTGAATGAATTGATGAGAATTTCTAAAATTAAGAAAAGAAAGAAGAAAATATAACATGATTCTTTATTAAAAATGGGGTATAGATAATAAATTGGTGGGTTCAAATAGCCCCACCCGCTCTTTTAAAACAAATAGTTGGAATGAAAACAATGTAAGACAAAATTTAATGCAAAATTTCGAATGTTAAATAGAAAAGGATAGTTGCGCCCCCAAATTGAGCCTTTGGGCACTTATTTGGGCTGCCAATACTCATAGGTTCGTTACAATCGTGTCTGTTTTTTGTACTCTATAATCCAGTTAATGGTGTCAAAATTTAATGGTAAATTAAAGAAATACTAAATTTGATGCTAAAAACTAATACACAACAATATTGATTGAGGGTAAGAAAAAAAAAACCCAAAAAAGTTAGGTAAAATTTTCCATTTTCTTTTAATTTGGAGACATCAAATAAAATCTCTTTAAGGTTTTTGTTTTCATCTCGATAGAGAAACATGGACCTCATGTTTATCAAATGGGTGGTCCAGTGATGCCAATAATTTCCAACCAACCTAAGTGTTTAATAAAATAGTAGGTAAAGACATTTTTAGTCAATTGATTTAAATAATAAATATCAACATCTTAAAGCACTCTTATATATATTTTACGATGAACTTATATATATATATATATATATATATATAATTTTTTCATAAGAAATTTAATTATATCTTTGTTTACGATAAAGTTCTTAAAGCTATTTTGTTAAGAGTCATTTTCTTCTCGATTGTTCTTATTGTATTTTAACATTGTTCTACGATTAACTAAGAATGACAAGTCAATTTATTCTTATGTATTTTCTAATCAGTGTTACCATATTATTGATATAACTAGAATAAATTATTGTTTTCATAGCATAAAGTTGTTGATTTACTGGTCTTATAGTATATTGGAAGCTCTAGCTACAATGGCTCATTAGATACACGAGCCGATTACCATGAAATTTATAACGAATTTAAATAGAATTATTTCATTAATTATATATGGCTTAGGAGTTACTTTTGTTAATTTTTTATTTGAGTTCGGATCTCACTTTGATAAACTGATTCCTTCTCAGGTCTTTTCAATCTTTGGATGGTGCAAATCAATGCTGACCCCTACTTTTAAGATCTTTTTACCTAGTTGACCATCTCATTTTCCCATTACTTCCATTCTTCTCGTCTTGATTAAAGGATTGTATGATTTACTAAAGGCACTTGTTATCTTACGTAATGAGGTAATAAATATAACTGTTTCATAATCATTTGATGAAAATCTTATCTAACGTAAAAAGATAATAAATATAATTGTCTTATAATTGTTTGATGAAAATCTAACAATTATAGAAATATAAGGTAACAGAATTCTATTATTTTCACAACCGTTAGATTTTCATCAAACGACTATAAAATAGTTATGTACCTCATATAATTATATAAGGTAATAAGAGCCTTTACTAAATTAGGTGGAATGGGATGAGTTATTTTAACTTAAATCTTTTACTTAAAGTTTTTGACTTAAATCTAGACAATGAAAACTAGTCATTTATTGGATTTAATCCAAGGGCTAAAATAAATGTTTAAGTGATATTAGAACTTCATTGTGTATAAGACTAAAAAAAGAAATTAAGATAACATATTAAAACCTAAAAAAGAAAAAGAGAGATAATCCTAACTTTTAGAGTATGTTTGAAATTGCTTTTGGGAGATTCAAAAGTGATTTTAAAAAACTAAAAGCTAATTTTAATATTTCATAAATTTTTTTAGAAATCACTTTTAATAAAATCACTTTATCATAGAGCATATTTTGAAAAGTAGTAGAAGGAATAGCTTTTCAAAATTAAATTTTGAGAATTAATTTTATATTTAATATGATTTCATATATATTCTCATATATATTATAAAAATAAAAAATTATCCTTATTAATTAGGAAATAAAATCATTAACTTTAAAAAGATTATTATTATTATTACTAATTATATTGTAATAACAAAATAAAAAATAAAATTAGTAATATAAAATATTCATTTTAGTTATTAGTTATTATGTATACACAATAAAGCAAATATTTTATATACCTGTTTATAAATATGTAGATAAATTTTTAATTAAAATTATTTCTAATTCAATCATTATATTCATTCAGCAGTTTAATAATGAAATTTACTCAAGATATATATTATTTTTAAAACTCAGAGTATTTTTAAAAATAATTTTTTATCAAATATTTAATCGATTCTCTTCACAACTGATTGTTTCTACAAAACAACTAACAACAATTATTATAAAAACCACTGCCTTCTTTAAAAAATATTAAACCAACAAAAACTTTTCTTCCCTAAGTTTCCCAACGAAATTATAGAGAAATAGAATTAAGAAAACTATTCTTTGCTGAAAAGAAAATTCGATAAGAAAATTGCAAATTGTGGAATTCGTACAACAGGAAAATCGTGATAGTGGCCATCATAAAAAGTGCAGATTTGACATCAGTACGCGGCACAACAGCATCCGACATCCTGCTTCTCGCTCGGCTGACTCCCTTTGAGAAAAATATCAAACACCAACAATCTTTTCGATAGCCTACGCCATAATCTAATAATAAGTCTTTAGTGAGCTTCCAAAGCCAACCCCCCCTCTCTTTTTTTTTTTTTCCGATTTAGTTTAAAAATTATTGTTCCTATCTAACTCTTAGAGAGGAAAAATCAGAATTTCCGTTCTTTTTTTTTATTATTAAGTTTGATATGCCACCTAGCTTTTTACCTTTTTGAGTCTTATATTTAGAGTATTGTTTGCTATTGTACAAGTTTATTTTTCTCATTATATGTATGATTTCTTTTGGCATGAAATATCTCACATCATAAGTTGAATTTTTATGTGATCTTCGTTTGGCGCTAAAAAAATGATGGTATTAAATCATATAAAAAGCTACGGACGTAAAATGTGCTTTAGATAAACAGTTGAATTTTAGAAATGAGCCAAATGCAAAGGTAGTGTGGTGGTGTTAATGATTCTAGATTTCTATTAATGTTTTCTGAATAAAATGAATAATTGGTAATTTTCATCGTCAATGCAAATGAGTTTCTTTCACACGAAAAAAAAAAATATAAAAAAATTAAATAAATAACTGTTTGGGGAATCTTTACTTTGCTTTTCCTCTACGAACCAGAAAACAAAAGTAAATAAAAAAGTAAAACTTTTTCTCAATTTTTGTTTTAGATAAAGTATATCTTACTAAATGCAAGCAAAGAATAATAGATTAGTTATTTTTTAAAAAAAAAAAATTATCCTTAACCATTTCCACTTCTACCCACCACCAAACACATCCCTAAGAAATCATGTAGTTGTAATAATTAATAATTTTTCTTCATTTTTTCTCCTAAAAAAAATTAAATTGAGTATGCACGATACGCACCGCGGCGCACAATAGTAGTCCCCACCTTAAATACTATTAACTCTGTTTACTTCCCCTGAAAAAAAAAATTATCATTTTTATTATTAATTTTTCCTCTCATTTTTTCTAATCGGCGGACGGCCAGCGACGGAATCTCCAATTATCGCCGCCGATTCATCTTCTTCACGAAATCGAACTCTTTTCTTCGACAAAGCCCCTAAACTTTTCAAAAATTTACCGTTTTGACACTCCACTTCGCTGTAAATTCATTATTAAAAAAAAAAAGTTCATAGTGTTTTGTGAATTTTATTTTTAGTACTTCACTGAGTTTCACAATTAGTTCACTAATCTTGATTTGCTCGAGCTCAATGGGACACGTGGCGATCTGGGTCTAGCTTCACTTCCATTTCAGCTCAAATCTCAGTAAGTAATTTTTTTTTAATTAATATTAGAGCATGTTTTTTAATTTTTATATTTGTAGTGGAGGGTTAAGATTTGTTTTATCGATTCGTAGGGTTTCTGTGATTTTGAAACTTGGATCCATGTGCATTTATTTTAGTACTGAGCTTAATGAGATTTGGGTTTGATTTGGGATATTTTAGTTAAAAAATTGTGATCTTGGGTGGTAATTATGAAATGGGGCTTTTGATTTTTGTGCTGATGAGTGTTTGGTAGCTGAGAAAATAGGGGAAAATGAAATTTGGATGCTTAACGTTTATGATCAGTTGAAAATAAGTCAACTGTAGCAAATGATTTTATTATGGCGACTTCAGTTGATGAATTCATTTTAACTATTCATTAGCTTATTGATTGATACATTTAAGCTTTTAATCGAACAGATCTCAAATTAAAAACCAAAGAATTAGGGTTAGTCATGTTAGTACTACTTGTTGAAAGTGTTTTGACCTGGTCAAATTAAAGTCTTTATGTGGAAAATGTTGAAGCTTGATATTAAGAAAGAATTGTACTTAATGTTATCTCACTGAATATTTGCAGATGAAAGAATGGAGTTAGGCATGAGAATTGGATTTGTTACGAGGTTTGTAATGCCTGGTTGGTTGTAGCTTTTGTTTGAAAATTTTGGTTTTGAAGTCGTTTGAATTTCTACATGGAAGCTAACATAGAGGAGGCCCTTAGAGCGAAAGAAATCGCAGAGAAGCGATTTGTAGAGAAGGATTTTGCTGGTGCGAAGAACTATGCATTGAAGGCTAAATCATTGTGTCCGGGCCTGGAGGGTATAGCACAGATGGTTGCCACATTTGAAGTTTATTTTGCCTCTGAGATTAAATGTAATGGGGAAATCGATTATTATTCAGTTCTTGGGTTGAAGCCTTCTGCAAACAAAGAGGCGGTGAAGAAACAGTACAGGAAGATGGCTGTATTGCTCCACCCTGACAAGAACAAATGTGTGGGAGCTGATGGAGCATTCAAGCTTGTTTCTGAGGCTTGGACACTATTGTCAGATAGTGGGAAGAGAAGCTCTTATGATCTTAAGAGAAGTAAACAGGTGGCACCCGGGGTTGTTCAGACAAATTTGTCTTCGGTATATGCTTCTGGGGTTGCAGGATTTGGCAATTGCCCCAATTCTCCAATTCCACATACTAGACTTGATACTTTCTGGACAGTATGCACCTCTTGTAAAGTTCAATATGAGTATCTCCGGAAGTATGTGAATAAGAGGCTTTCATGTAAGAACTGCCGAGGCACATTTATTGCTGTAGAAACTGGTGCAGCCCCAGTGAATGGCTCTTTTCCTTATAGTCCTTGGTCATATGTGTCTACTAATGGATATGGAAGTCATGGATATGATGGAGTAACTTATGTTACAACCAATCCTGCTGTTATTACTGGAAATGGAATTGCAGGATTTCATTCTGGACATGGTTATGAGTATGTGTCTAATGTTTCATTTCAGTATAGTTCACTTTCTGGAACTTCAACTGGCATTGTCAGTCCTAATGGATCATCTACTACAACTGCTGATGCAATTTATCATATTAATGGAAACATTAATGGTGGCGGGCCCAAGGTTAAGTCAGGCTCCAAAGGAAAACATTCCAGTTCTGGATCTAGTGAACCTATGTTAACCAAGTCTGGTAGACCTGATAAGAGAAGGAAGGTGGTTGTGGAAGCCAATTTTAGAAACGGGTCTGAAGAAGAGGCAGCAAAATCTGGTACTGAAGTCAATTTTGCTAATGGTAGCACAAATAATGAGCATGATCCCAAGGTTTCCCGCCCAATTGAACACCTGAATAAACGATGCTCAGTTGCACCAACATTTGATGCGAGGAAGTTGTTGATTGAGAAGGCAAGGACAGAAATTCGGAAGAAATTGGAAGAGATAAGGTTGGCTGCAGAAGCTTTTGTGGAAAATGCAAAGTCAGAGAATGATTCTGGGCCATTTGGGGAGGCATCTATGAGAGCAGATTTGGCTGTTAATGGTAATAAACCCAAGCCCAAAACAGGACCAATAACAGTACCTGACCCGGATTTCCATGATTTTGACAAAGATAGATCAGAAGAATGCTTCAAGCCAAAGCAAATATGGGCTATATATGATGAAGATGATGGCATGCCTCGCTTATATTGTCTAATCCGCCAGATCATCTCAATCAAACCTTTTAAGATTCTCATAACCTACTTGAGCTCCAAAACCGATAGTGAATTTGGTTCTGTCAATTGGGTGGATTCAGGGTTCACCAAATCTTGTGGACACTTCAGGGCTTATAATTCTGACGTTGTTGATCAAGTCAACATTTTCTCTCATCTTCTGAAAGGAGCAAAGGCTGGCAGGGGAGGTTGTGTTCGAATATTTCCCAAAAGTGGAGAGATATGGGCTGTTTACCGCAACTGGTCAACGGATTGGAATAGATTGACCCCGGATGATGTAAGGCACCGGTATGAAATGGTGGAGGTTCTTGATGATTACTCTGAGGATCTTGGAGTTTGCGTTACTCCGCTTATCAAGCTGGCTGGCTTCAAGACGGTATATCAAGCAGACACTGATAAGAGTGCTATTAGATGGATTCCCAGAAGAGAAATGTTACGGTTTTCACACCAGGTGCCATCTAGCCTACTTAAAGGAGAAGCAAGTAACTTGCCAGAGAAGTGCTGGGATTTGGACCCAGCCGCAACTCCAGACGAGCTGCTTCATGCTGCACCAGAGGCAAACGCTTGACAAAAATCTAGTCTGGCAGAAAAGCTAGATTAGGTTTTGAACTCCCTTTTCATCATTCTTATAAAAGAAAATATAGGTAGAATGTGAAAATATTTCACACTTGGTTTATAGGCCAATGCAAACATTAACTCCAGATGATTGTAGAGGTGCAATGTTCACCAAAGAACTTTCTGTCTAGCTTTCTGAATTATTAACTTCTTGGTTACTGAAATACCTTTTGGTTCATCCATGAGAACTGTAACATGGACCTGGTGATCAGCTCAGATTGAGAACCTGTCAATGTAATCTCTATGTTCTGCACCAGGATTCTATACTAAGAAATTGTGATACCGTTGGAATTTTTGTTTTACTGATGAATCGATGTGATATTTGTATGATAAGAACTAAATTGTTTTACAATCACTAGAGCATTAGGTGAATTATGTTCAATGCCTTTAAGTAGTCGGAGGATATCAGATCTTGCCTGCGGTCCAGTTTTGGCGTAGTCCTTCTGTTTATGGCACTGCCTTCATTTCCGTTCATCATTTACCTCGCTCATCTCATGAAGTAGGTTAATGTCTGGCACGACGACTTTGAATCATGAAATCAAACTTCAAATGCACTTGATAATCAAGGGGGATGCATGTGCTTCCGTTCCTGCTTGGGCTCGTGGGCAATGTAGATATTTGGGTGCCTAACGCTGTGTTGTACACGAGTAAACTAGGCAATGTAAAAAGAGCTTGGGTTCAAAGCTAAATGGGGTTCTTTCAGTTGCTCTCACTTGCAAGCAGAGTGTGGTAAACTAGTGATAGGCCGAAGAGGACCCGTCCATTTCAGTTCCCAGGCTGAAGCTTAAATATCAAAAGGTCATTCTCTCTAAAATGATGCTCTCTCTCTCTCTCTCTCTATATATATATATATATATATATATATATATATATATATATATTTACTTATTTAATATGGGGTAACAAGACTACCCCATGAATACTTATCAATCTTAGCTGTACAAAGCTAATCCCATGAGCGTCTATTTGAAATGTTAATAGAACAGTATGGCCATCGGGGGTCCACAAATCTTGAACAAAATCACAATCAGGTCCACTCCCTCCCTTCTCGTCATCAATCACTCCACATCAAGCCCACTTTACAACATGCAATTCTTACCTCATTCTCAAAAGTCAATTATCTTATTGGATGACAATCAATTTTGATTATCCACTAATTTGTTATTATATAACAACTAGACTGAGATGGAGAAATAAAGGTTTCCTTTGCGAAAAACAAAGACATAATAATACAAGAAGAAGATTGAAATTTAGAAAAACATAGACCCAATGATGCAGCAACCACAACGCAGAACAATGATTATGCACAATTTTTTTCTCTCCCGCAATTTAAGGGCCTGTTTACAGATTCTTCCAAGTTGTTTTGCATTAGTAATTTTCAATATGTAATAAAAATATAAAGATGTCCGAAATAAAGCCACAAAATATACACACGTGCATGGATTCAAATACTAGGTTAAAACCTGCAGCCTTTGTATAAAATTAGATTATTAGCATTTGTATCTCAGTGTTGCAGAGATCTCTACACTCTCTCTTCTTTTTCTCTGCACCCTTCACATAAATATGTATATTTTCCTACTGGAGCAGACTATATATTACATTCTCTTCTAAAAGCTGGCAAGCTCGCCGGCTAACTTTCTGTGATTACATTAATTAATTAGGAAATTTAATAGGGATCATAAAAAGAAAAGACCTGTAACATATTAGCTTTCTGTATCAATTTTCTCTTTGCAATATCCTCCACCAAGTAGTGTGGAGAAGAACTTACTACTACTTTCTCTCCTTCATCCGGGATGCACTCTTAGGAGCTGACTTGATCAACGTTTGGTATTGTAAAGGGAAAGAAAAATATAAGTGCTGATGGTGTATCATACCCGTTAAAGTACTCTTCATACTCAGTCTTCTACCTCTATAATCATTCTGTTTCTGAATCTCTATATAACCGTAGAAATGCCGCTTCCTATGGGAGACGCAAACGGGCTCTCAGGAAGGTTAAGTCCTTGGCTGCGGCAAATGGTTTGAGAAACAAAACAGAGGGGAAAACAATCAGTTAAAAGGTGGAAGATGCTGCCTTGCAAAACATAAAACTATTGATACATCTAGAATGGGGACCAAAATATACTTTGCCTCTGAATATCCACGAGAGGATAAAAGTTATCCTCCATTTGATTCCCCAAAAGTGGGAAGAGCACTAACCAAAAAGGTCGCATAGCTTTATATATATTTTTATATAATTGAAACTAATTCTAAAAGCTGGCTTAAAAGCATATGAAAGCACACCTATCCTGGTCATTGTAATGGGTATTTATATGCCTGACTTTGTCCTCACTGGTGGAACCATTATTGAGAACATCCAACAAGTAATTGAAACGCTCCGCAGACGGGAAATCCCCTTGTTCTGCATGGGCTAGAGAGACAGATACAACGGACAAATATATCAGTCGACAATAAGAGGTCACGGAAAAGTGGAAGAGGAAATAAGGAGTCAAACATATTTCAGTGGTAAAATCAGCGTACCTTCAAAGAGCTGCAACTCATCCTTTGAGTAGCCAAAATATGAGTGATGGTTCATTGGTTTAGATGCTAATTGCATCTCAGAAAGACGCCTTCTCTCGAGTTCAATTGCTTGCTCCTGTTCCTCCACGAGCTGCTTTCGGAGTAATCTTGAATTATTACACACTCTTGGCACTGTTAAAAGAATACACAATTGAAGGACATCAGCAGCGAGGACAATAACACGATAGTCTAAAATATTAAAAACAAAAAGAAAGATGCGTTCGCAGGGCATGAATGTTATACTCACTTGCGTGAAGCTCTGCATCTCCATCTGCGAAGTGCAGACTGCAAAACAAAGGGTGCTGCATTTTTTCTATATACTTCCTGCACAAATGACTTCTCTCAACTATAAAAACCACATTCAAAACTAATCACAGAAGATGACATGTAGAAACAAGCTAAGCAAACTAAAGAAGATTACGAAATAAATAATGCGGGAAAATACTCTTTGTTTTGATATTGTATAAGCGGCAACATCACACAGATATGAACCCAATGACGTTGAAATTTTCAAATTACATATTTTGCACAAGTCTACTGCTGGTGGTGATGAAATTGGTCATGCTTTAGTCCTAATCAGAGCAATGGGTATCATTGCCACTTCTAGTAAATAACTTCAATTGCTCTTGGTTTGATTTCTAAAAAGATAAGTACTATCGTTTGCATTTGCCATAGGCGGGTGTAGAATTTCAAAAGTAATGGCCCTACATCACATGCATTATCACCAACTATGAAGATGCTGTTTTGAAAGAGACAATAAAAAGAGAAAGCTGAATATAATAAAACTATAAACAAACGCACAGCTGCAATAAGGAATCCATTGAGTAATACAATTTCAACGGAAACCAATCACACCAATCAAAAGAAAAGCAGTGGCATGCTTTAAAGTAGTTAAAGTCGAAGATCAGGACTGAAACAACATGCCTATAATCATTACAAAGAGATGCTTGTATTTGCAGAAATGATTTATCAAAGTTGGGTCCTTAGGAATATCAAGCAATAATTATTCGTTTATAAATAACATCAAATAAATGAGATAAAGGAAAAATACAAATTCCATAGAGTCTAATCACAACGCAGGGAAATAAAATTAGACTAATTTGTCTACAACCAAAGAGAACATATTTTACCTGTCAACAAGCCTTGACTTTTCCCGGTACGGTTTCACCAGGACTCGAGCCCCACACACAAAATGAGGATTGCCCTTGGCCAAAATTTGCTTGACTGTCTCAGCAAAAACAAAAGTGACAAAACCAAACATCCTCTTCTGCTGGCATGGAATCCTAACATCTTGAACAGGCCCAAATTTGCTGCAAAACGAAGCAACAACACAATATGGAAATTTAGAACCAGGAAACCAGGTTAAAAAAAAATTAAGTCCAAAAAGTGGTGCCAAACATCACTACCTGAAGTAATTTGAAACATCTTGTTCTGTAAAAGTACTTTCTGCCGGAAATGTAAGATATATTTGCCGGGAACCAGCAACAATTCCACCAGGATCACTTTTTTCACCAGAATACTCCAAGTACTTTGGCACATCCTCTACCAAAATGACTGAGTGCTGCCCATGAGGCCTGCAACAAAAACAACACTGATTGAGAATTCAACTTCTTAAACTGTAAACTTAAGATTCAAGAAAACACAAAATTTACAAATTGCACCTGTCAATGAGGCGAATGCTGTTCTTCAGTCGAGCAAGAAGCTTGGTCAGACTATAACCAGCCTTGCCGTGCCTCTGGCTCTCTGTGAGGTACCCCTCAGCCTGAAGTGTCTTCCCATACTTCTCATAATACATCATTGGTAAAGAGGCAATTGATACGGGCAACCCCCTTCTTTGTTTCAAAAGCTCGGTAATCTCCATTTCAAGCCTCTCAAGAGACCCAGGTGAGAGAACATGATCTTCATTTCGAATGTCATTTGCATTAGGGCTGAAAATCTGAGAAAAGCTCTCTGGCATTGGATGGCCATGGAAGTACCTACAGTTGTTGCCATGCTTACAAAAGCCCTTATTGAAGTAATGGCAAACCTTAACAGGAAACTCAGGCAAGCTTGGAGACCTTCGACTCATTCTTACATGACCCAATGCAGGCTCCGGGTAGAAGTAACTGCTTGAAAAGTCTGAGTTAACTGAATTCACAGAATCCAACTGATCTTCCAAAGTCAAGAACTGCATCTGATTTTGAAGGCAGAAATCCTCAGCAGCAGTATCTGAGTACCCTGGTTGGACAAACTCTATACTGTTAACCTGTTGTTGCTGATCAGCAGCCATTTGCGGGTCCCAGAAAGGACTGGCAGCAGCTCTCATACTTGCCGGAGAAGAAACTGGATGCGTTGAAGCTGGTGAAAATGGCGCAAACTGTAAGGGAAGATCAGCAACAGATGCTGGAGATATTGGAGGAGAAACTGTATGTTTGCCTAAGCCAAGTTTGATTTTGGCTTCATTGATCAAAGAGTAGATCAAGTGATCAGGACTAAATGCCAGTCGAATCATATCACGCTCACCATGGTCTTGTAAAAGAAGATACCCAATAATCTTAGAGACATTTTCAGGTTCTAGTTTCTGAATTCTATTGTACACAGCCTTTGTCGACTCTGTAAAATCCATGTCTAAGCCTCAATCCTACAATTACAAAGTGAAATTCAAATCAAATCAAGACTTTACAAAAACATACACAAAAAAAAAAAACAAAAACAAAAACAAAATATGCATTAAGTAGAAATTAAATTCTTTTAGAACCTAGAGTAAGCAGATCTAAAAGACACGTACAAATTTGTTCCTAGGAGAGAAAAGATTCATAATGATAATATGGTTAACATTGGAACTAGCATATTCCATAAATTTCATTAAATTCGCCTGACCATAATTAGCATTACAATGGATAAGACTATAAACTGCAGCTTTATAGCCACAAAAAGAAAAGAAAGATCCAGACAACATGATTTAAAAAGGAAAAGTTGACAGCAAAACAATAGCTAAATATAACAAATAGAAAAGCTGGAAAAATAATTTGCCGGTTCAAGAACAGCAACATCAGCAGTATACACGTAAATTAATTTCTCAATTTAGCACAAAATAAGTATAAATAAATTGATTTTTTTTTTAAGCAGAAATAATATCATCTCAACTGCTAAAAGAAACAAACCAATTTCTTTGCTGACTACAGATATAAGTCACAACATGTTTGTGGCTTCCTAAATTAAAATTCAGAAAATAAAACCTGAAATAATGCTCGTGACCTTAAAAATTTATCTGGCTTCATGGGCTTATATCGTGATATAATTATTATCAAACCACAAAAGTCAAATCCGCTGCATTATACAAATTCAACACTTATCTGGGGAAAAAAAGAAAAAATCTTTAACACTCAAATCACTGTTGTGAAACCTTTAAGAGACAAGCCCTTATCCAAAATCAGATGTTTACAGAAGAATTGGCCATAAAGAACAGCATGAGCAAGAGCAACAGAAAAAAAAAAAATACAAACAGTTAAGGTCAGAAACCCTTTTCAAACACTTAAAATCACAGTCTAAAAACATTTCTCAAAACCAACCAGTTAACAGAAGCAAAACAACATGAAATAGAGAAGTTACAGCAGAAAGAGAGTCAAAACAAAAATCTCAAAAACCCCATATCAAAAAAACATGTTTTCCACACCAAGGAAGCTAGAATACAGAGAAACAAACACTATGTAGCCATTTTTCATGCAAAAGATAGATCCAACGTACCCACCAAATGAAAAAACCGTTGGCTGTATTAGTATATATAAAGATGAACAGGACGAAACAAAGTTAAACAAACCAATCAGAGGCCTTAAACTCTAGCATGGCCATGAGTGATTGATCAACCACTTTGTCTCTGTTTATCTACTCTCTCTCTCTCTCTGTCTGAGTGTTATGTTTTTCTTATATATACATACATATTTTTTCTCTGCTGCGTTTATCTTCTTCTTCTTCTTCTTCTATTCTGTAACTCTCAACTCTCAACAAAAACGACACTAATCTTAAAAAAGGCAAAATGACAGAAAGGATAGCTTTAAAGGGCGCCTTGTCTTTAGTTCAAATCAAACACATACTTAAATATATAGTTGTCTTCTGCCATATGCACATTTCTCTCCCCCCCCCCCCCCCTCCCCTCTTCCCCCTTCTTTGAAATCTCACATGAAGCAAAATTATTTAATTTATTCTCATTTATTTATTTATTTCTCTTGAATGATTTTAGACTTTTAGTAGTAAATTATTAATATTAATATTAATATTAAATTAATTATTTAAAGTCACTACTCTCGCTCTCTCTCTTTGTCGTTTCATGTCTCTCACTCTTATATTTATTTAAGTTTTTTTATTACTTTTTTTTTAATTTTCAAATATTTTTGTTGTTCCGAAATAAATAAATAAATAATTGAATAATTCATATAATTTACAGCTTGTATTTGTCGTTACATAAAATTTCGGAAATTTATTGTTTATGCGCCTGAATTTCCGAAACAGCCTGTTTTACATAATTGACATCACTGCCCTCACTACATTTTTTACTTTTTGCCATCAACAATTCACAAACGTAAAATAACATCCGGCTCCCTAACGTTTTGTATTGTCTACACATATGACATAAGTTGTAAAATTTTTCATGCCACTCCACACTGTTATCATTGATTTTATACTTTTATTGACAATTTTAAAAGCTAATGGCTCAAATTATGTTAATTAGAATCACGTGTTACGAAATATGGCGATTGGGGCTAATGTCAAAATAATTGCAAAGTACATCCTTAACTATAATTTTATTAAAACTAACAGTACCGATGTTATTACTCCAATCACAAACACCGTTGGATCAAAAATTTTTCTATCATCAAAGATCAAACATAGTATGGTCTGACAGTCTGAGTACTGGTCGCACAGTGAACTGATTCTAGGGTCAACATGTCGCACATGCAAGGAAACTTGGACCCACGTTTCTAGATGAGCGGTGCTGATCGTTTCTTATGGGTAACAACCCGGCGGTTGCAGACAGAATGACTGCAACTGATGGTATATCTGAGAATCTGCATGTTTGCCACGTGTCATGACCACAGCAAATTACAGCTTTGGATTTTGGATGCTCAGCAGTATCAGGAAAGACACAGAATGACAGAAACACAACTCATATGGTACAACCCACGTCACCCGTGTGTCAATGTTATCTTAGCTGGCGATTGTGGGTCCCACTTTTAGGGTGTCCAGTTCACTTCTGCGTGATTGGTGCGTTAAGATTTGCTGAATAACATGAAAGTGAGAGGGAGTGATTAAAAAATAATTAATTAATTTAAAATTTTGGAAATATAAAAGAAGGAAGGGGTAAAATGGTGATTTTGGTTTTTGGAGATCAAGCGGTGGTGACCGGTTCAACCGGCAGAAAAAGTGGCGGTAACCGGTTCTGGATTTGAAGAATCTATTTTGGATTTACAACGAGGAGAAATGGAGCCGTTTCAAATCCCCGTTAGAATAGGGACCTCTTGTTATGCCACGTAGCTTCTGTCTCGTTCTTTTAAGCCATTGCACAATAAAAATTTACTGCAATGTTGTACTTGGGGGCTTGTTATCAGTTAGCAATTATCATTATGTTGTGATGAAAAAGACAAAATTGGTGAAGTGATAATCAATTGCATGTGCTTCTTACCTATCATTTTCATTTTATTCTTGCTCGTAAAAATAAAATAAAAAAAAAAGAATCTAAATAATAATAATAATAATAATAATAATAATTCTCTCGAAAGCATTGGTGTTTTAAAAGACAAACTAATGATAAGAATAGGGGTGTAGCAAAGTTACATACAACCCCGTAATTACTCTCAACAGTAATAAATTTGTTTGATTATGAAAATATTATTGAGAATTTTTATGCGTTATGTTATTTAAAACCTACAGAATTATCAAATTGGCTCAGAGAATGATTCGAGGATATCAATAGATTAGGATAGTATTGATTTGTATTTGCATTATGGGAGATTAATCCAATAATTGCTCAACAGCCTTTGGTCAATTTGTGGACACCACTAAGTATAATTTATGATTATAATTATTTAATTAAAATTTTCTGTATGACAATCCGAGCAATGCTCTTAACGATAATTAAAAGCATTTTGTATTCAAGTATTAAGCAACCGTTCGTGGTTTTTTAGACCAAAACATAAACCTATCGCAAATTTCGATGTCTATTGCTGTGGTAAGAATAGATTAATGCACGTCACAACGTGGGATTAGAAGTTAATTAATGATTAAACGGAAGCTCCAGGCATCACACGCAGGATTAATTGTATTATTGTTATTGTTATGCCTCGTTGACAGAGTTTGTTGATAAATCCGAAACGGGGATATATTTCGTGTTCGAAACGTTGCTTAAAAATAAAATCGGAGGCCGGACTCGATATCGATCACAATAATTATACTGTTTTTAATTAGTCAGGGAGTCAGGACCGCCATTATATTTTACTAAGGGTCACATCTTTTCCAAATTAGCTAGGTTGCAAAATACTTTGGGCTTTGGGAGTTCCTAATTGTCTATTCTAAAATACTTCTCCGATGCTTGACGTCCATTTATTTTATAATACGAAGTTCAAATTAGGTTATATTATTTCATTACAATACATAATATATTAAATTAGAGATACACGTCAAGTGCAATCTCGTATTTATATTTTAAAATGTATGTATGTGTGTGGATATATCTGTGCACTTTATGAGGTTATTTACATTAATATTTAGTAATTTTATTCCAAATTTTACTTTCTACAGATATCCACACTTAAAATTTTCATGCAAGATTGTTTTAATTACATCATTACTCGCTATGCCATACACATATATGACATAGTAATAATGAATATTGAATGTCATAGAGGTTAAATAGGCATGTGATTTGGACAGTATTGTCTTAATCAGCCAGTTACTTAAATTATACGCAATTGACATTGCAAGGCTTTGTTTTGAATGATTTTGATCTATTCCGATTCAAAGGAAAGATCATATTAGATAAGCCAATAGTGACTGTCATATTATTAGTGATGTGTACAACATGTTATTGGGTGTTAATAAAGAATTAATCACAACATCACAAAAAGTGATTGCTCAACTATCCACATATTAGTGCTTAATTATTCAGGCAACAACTTTCAATATTGCAAAATACAAATGCTAACATATGTTATCTTATGGCATAGCATAGATGTTCGATTTCTAAAGAGATAGATGGAATTTATTTCTAAATATTTGAAAGAATATATATATATACACACACACTTATTTATTTATTTATTTATAGAGAAGGAATGTTAAACATTCTAATTTTGAGTTTGGATTACAAAGTATATATAGTTAAATAATATTATGATTAGATAACACTAGATAACAGAATAATAATGAAAATGTGGTTTCTGTTAGCTTGCGCTCACTTGCATTCAATTTATTTCTTTATTAGGTTAACATGCAGCATTTGTGGTGCAGGCAAAAGAGAACAAATTGGGGCTACAGTGAAGGTAGTAAAGGCTATGGAAAGGAAACAAAAGCGAAAGGAGAGGATCTTTTTTTAGCTTGGTTATCTTCACGACGATCTTATCCATCTTCAAATCAACCTCGGCCGCGGATTCTATTTTGGCAAATCTCAGTCGATGCTGATATATTATTGACGGCTGGGATTTGACGTTTTTTCCTTTTTTTCAAATCGGCCTGGCTTTTCTGGCCATGCAAATATAGTTCCTTAACATTTTTCCCTTTTAAAAAAAGGCTGAAGTGGCGAATCTGCTCAGCTGGGGGGACCTTATCGCAATGTTACTGGCTGAGAAACATCAGACAAGCTTCCTAGTTAGCAGTTACTATAACCAACAGGCGAAGCCAGAAATCCAGACTCGAAAATGTGGAGGGCTAAAATGTCACAGAGGTAAAGTCTTATGGGTCAAAGTTTAAAAGAACGTTTTAATTTGGGACAACGACGACAAATTTTTTAAATTTAACGTGAAAAATGCAAAAATAAAAATGTTGTTCACTTGCGTGGTGCTGAACAAAACAAGAACAATTGGATGATTGTACGCAAAGTAGCGTTGTTGGTATTATTACGAGTCCATGAAATTGGAGAATGTACTGCGTACCTAGTTCACAGAGGTTGATTTGACTGGACTGATTTTCTGATCTTCATGTGAATGAAACCGAGGCCACAAATTGTGAAAACTAACAGTCTATAGGCACTTGAGTGCCCCTATCATGTGAATGAAATCAATGCTTGATTTTGCTTTACCTGCCACATGACCCAGTTTTATTTGACTTTTCTTTTTTCTTTTTTTTTTTAGCATCGATATTTTGATTAAAAAAATATAAGTAAAAATGTCGATAAAAATAACGTCGAACTTCAATTCAGTCTTGTTTACGAACATAATTTCTGACATAACGACCAAATATATATACACGACTGTTTTTTTATTATTTATCTTTTTAATATTTATTTATTAATTAGTAATATTTGATTCCTCAATTTCTCTTACCATTCTTGTTAGTGTATTCAGTTAACCCTATTTATTTTCAACATTATCCTTATTAACGTATAAAAATTTAATTAAAAAATAAAAACTATTCCAAAAATCATAATTACTTTTGAGAACCTTAAGTCACCATTCTTAATCATTGTTTTTAATCTCGGCCACTTTATTGCTAACTAATTTTAATTATTTATCATTCATTTCAGTTCATTCATAATTTCTTCATCGTGTATTGAAATTTTTTTTTTTTGCCTCTTTTCATTTGATATTATTTTGATTTTGATACTATCATATCAATCTCGCTAAGATCAATTTAAATAAATTAGGGGTTTTGGTTTGCGTCTGTTTGGAAATTTGCTAGTACAGTCAATGGTGACTAAGAACTAATGATGCGGTGACTTAAGAGGGTGACAATAGTGGTCAAAGGTCAGTAGGATTTTTAGAATTGTATTTGTTTTTTAATTGTTTTTTATTATTTACAGGAATAAGTATCTAAATAAGTGAGATTAATTGAAAAATAGGGGCGGATGAAAGAAATTAAGGGGGTTAAATATCACTTTTTTTCTATCTTTTCATAGATTCTCTCTCTGTGTCACTGGAGCACCGGCAGGCGGCCACGAAGTGTCTCAATTTCAATCACTAAAATTGGGTTTTGTAAAAACCATTTCCTAGAGGCCCAATCTGGCAAAGACGTTAAAGACTGATACGATATCGTTTGAGTATGCAAATAGCCCAATATTAAAAGACTGGAGATTGTTTAGCACCCCTAAGTGTTGCTTATAACACCCCATTCGAATTTTATTCCATAAAATATTCCTAACTGAATTTATTGAATATTAACCTATAAATTAAAAATCTATTATCTTGTCATTAAATTTTTACCTAATAAAGAGTATTTCCTTTAAGTATTTATTTATAAATACATACAGATTCTAAAATTTAAAAATATTTTTTATTGTCTCTGATAATTCTTAAAAAATTTTATAAAATATATATTAAAATTTAAAATATAAATATAAATTTACGAAATGAGATGGATGTAAGATATTATCAAAAAATTAATTTATTTAAATATTTAATAAAATTTGCATCTAAAAAAATAATGTATTTTTATTATTTAAATAACATCATTTGAAAAGCGGTTCCAGAGGATGTCAGAAGTCCTGCTCGCAATAAAAAGGACTCCAGGTCCAATGGAAGGCCTCCTTCTTCCTGACTAAACGACGCCGTCGCATGTAAAAAAAATTAGCACGCACCACAGAGACGAGCACGGAGAAAAAGAACTGAAAAAACGACCTCTCCAACAAAGCAATTGCGCAATTGCACTTGTTGATCCATCTCCGCTGGCCGTCGGATCCACACGAGGGCCGTTTGATCGTTCAAAGAGAAAATGTACCAGTGGAGGAAATTCGAATTCTTCGAGGAGAAATACGGAGGAAAGAGCACAATCCCGGAGGAAGTTAGTGGGAACATCACGTGCTGCTCAAGTGGCAGAGGAAAGGTAGTGATCGGCTGCGACGACGGTGCAGTAAGCCTCCTTGATCGCGGCCTCAAGTTCAATTTCGGCTTCCAAGCTCACTCCTCCTCCGTCCTCTTCCTCCAGCAGCTCAAGGTCCGCCTTATCCCCTCAATTTTGAATTTCGTACTATCTTTTTAAATTTTCCTGGTTCTGTTTGGTTACGGTGAAAATTAAAGAGAACATAGGAAAGTAAAGGAAGTTGAATTTGCAGGTGATAGTGATGTTGTTTGATGTAATTGGGAATTGTTGTGAATTTTTTATTTAAATTGGTGAAACAGCAACGGAACTTTCTGGTGACGGTTGGAGAAGATGAGCAAGTATCGGCACGGCAATCAGCTGTGTGTCTTAAGGTTTTTGACCTTGATAAAATGGAACCGGAGGGGACGAGCTCAACGAGTCCTAATTGTATTGGAATTTTGCGAGTATTTACCAGCCAGTTTCCTGAAGCCAAGGTAGCATATTTTTCACTTGCTAATTGACATTTACTGTAATGTCATATATTCTTCTGCTTAATTTTGAAAGCTTAACAGCTTAAGTTACACCAACTCCCTTATCCCAAAAATACCCCGAATTTGTTTAAATGAACAAAGGTGGTTAGTACTTTTACATTCTGGTTTTACTTGCCTTGTGATTTTGGAAATTGTGATATGATACAGATTACGTCATTTCTAGTACTAGAGGAAGCTCCGCCGATACTACTTATAGCTATTGGGTTAGACAATGGTTGTGTTTATTGTATTAAAGGGGATATTGCACGGGAGCGTATCACACGTTTCAAGCTTCAGGTGGATAGTCAGTGCTCTGTTATGGGTTTAGGATTCAGAGTGGATGGTCAAGCTCTTCAGTTATTTGCTGTGACCCCAAATTCAGTGATCTTGTTCAGTTTGCAGAACCAACCACCTAAGCGGCAGTTTCTAGATAACATTGGAAGCAGTACCAACAGTGTCGCTATGAGTGATCGCTTGGTACGCAGTTCCGGATGTCCTTCGCTTTTTGCACTATCGAAAAAGTTGTGTATTCATACTGTTTTAATCAGCTGACAGTCTTTTTTTGTTGTCTTCTGAGCAGGAGTTGATTATTGGCAGACCTGAGGCTGTGTATTTTTATGAAGTTGATGGACGTGGCCCTTGTTGGGCTTTTGAAGGGGAGAAGAAACTCCTTGGGTGGTTCCGTGGATACCTTTTATGTGTCATTGCAGATCAAAGAAATAGCAAGAATACTTTCAATATCTATGACTTGAAGAATCGTTTAATAGCCCACAGTCTACTGGTTAAGGAAGTTTCTCACATGCTCTGTGAATGGGGTAATATAATACTTGTAATGACTGACAAGTCAGTTTTGTGCATTGGGGAGAAGGACATGGAGAGCAAGTTAGATATGCTCTTTAAGAAAAACCTTTATACAGTAGCTATAAATCTTGTACAGAGTCAGCAAGCTGATGCTGCTGCAACTGCTGAAGTGCTAAGGAAGTATGGGGATCATCTATATAGCAAACAAGACTACGATGAAGCAATGTCGCAGTACATTCTTACCATTGGTCACCTTGAACCTTCGTATGTAATACAAAAGTTTCTTGATGCACAAAGGATCTACAACCTTACAAATTACTTGGAGAAGTTACATGAAAAGGGGTTTGCTTCTAAAGATCATACTACTCTTTTGTTAAATTGCTACACTAAATTGAAAGATGTTGAAAAATTGAATATGTTCATAAAAGGTGAAGATGGTGTAGGGGAACATAAATTTGATGTTGAGACTGCTATAAGGGTCTGCCGCGCTGCCAATTACCATGAGCATGCCATGTATGTTGCGAAGAAGGCAGGGAAGCATGAATTGTATTTGAAGATTTTACTTGAAGACCTTGGGAGGTATGATGAAGCCTTGCAATATATTTCAAGCCTAGACCCAAGTCAAGCTGGGGTGACTGTCAAAGAGTATGGTAAGATTCTCATAGAGCACAAGCCAGTGGAGACAATTGACATACTTCTGGGGCTTTGTACTGAGGATGGAGAATCGGCCAAAAGAGGAGCTTCAAGCAGTATGTACATGTCCATGTTGCCATCTCCTGTTGATTTTCTCAACATTTTTGTCCATCATCCTCAGTCTCTTATGGATTTTCTTGAAAAATATACTAACAAGGTGAAAGACTCACCTGCTCAAGTAGAAATTCATAACACTCTCTTGGAGCTCTACTTGTCCTATGACTTAAACTTTCCATCAATCTCACAACTGAACAATGGGGTAGATCTTAGACTTAGAGCAGGATCAGGGCTGCCGAAAGCAGAATCCAATGGAGAAGTAACTGCTGATGGTAAAGATACGTATAAGGGGAAGGATGTTTTGGAAAGGCGTGAGAAGGGTTTACGTTTGCTGAAGACTGCATGGCCTTCTGAACTGGAACATCCACTTTATGATGTTGATCTTGCTATAATTCTTTGTGAAACGAATGCATTTAAGGAAGGGCTTCTGTATTTGTATGAGAAGTTGAAACTCTATAAGGAGGTGATTGCTTGCTACATGCAGGCCCATGACCATGAGGGACTAATTGCTTGCTGCAAAAGGCTGGGAGATTCAGGTAAAGGAGGGGATGCTTCTCTTTGGGTAGATCTGCTGAAATATTTTGGTGAACTTGGAGAAGATTGCTCCAAAGAAGTGAAGGAAGTTTTGACTTATATTGAAAGGGATGACATCTTGCCACCTATTATTGTTCTTCAAACTCTGTCCAGGAATCCTTGTCTCACACTCTCTGTCATAAAAGATTATATTGCTCGGAAGCTCGAACAGGAATCAAAGCTAATTGAAGGGGACCGGCAAGCAATAGAGAAATGCCAGGTTGATGCTTACTTCGTGTGCTTTATAACTCTAGTTTATTTTACACCCTAATGCAGAAATTAAATTCTCCTCGTGCAAAGTTGTCAATTAAAATGATATCGTTTCGTCGAGAGGGCTATGCTAGAAAGTTTGGTTGCAATAATTCCTTTGTTGACCTAAAACAACTTCTCAAACATAAATTTATCTCTGTAGGGGAAAAAAAAAGACACACAAAATTAAGAAAACCTGAAATAATGTGACAATTCACCATTGCAAACGGGCAGGCATGAGAATTCTTGGTTTGAAAGAGACTGCTTCCGAGACAAACTGATTGTTTTGCATTTTTGTGATAAGTGCTAAGACCAAGGCCAAATTATCTAGAAAGGTGATGTATCATTTTATAAAAACTTGATGATAACCAAAATGCCAATGAGAGGATATATAATATATTTGATCTTACTTTTATAATTCTGACACTGTGCAATTTCTGTTCTTCTGATGTGAATAGGAATTATCAATCCGTATTCTAAGTGTTTTTTTCTTGAACATTTTCGTGTCTCTGTGTAATCATTTATATCTAAGTACTACCTTTAGAATGTTCTTTATTGAGGTTGGAGTGGATATTGTGCAGGAAGATACATTGGCTATGAGAAAAGAAATTCATGATCTTAGGACAAATGCCAGAATCTTTCAGCTCAGCAAGTGCACTGCTTGCACCTTCACCCTTGATCTCCCTGCTGTACACTTTATGTGTATGCACTCTTTCCATCAACGCTGCCTTGGTGACAACGAAAAAGAATGCCCAGAGTGTGCTCCTGAATACAGGGCTGTTACGGAAATGAAGAGGGGCTTGGAGCAGAATTCCAAAGATCAAGATCGGTTTTTCCAGCAAGTGAAGAGCTCAAAGGATGGTTTTTCTGTAATTGCTGAATATTTTGGGAAGGGGGTCATTAGCAAAACTTTTAATGGCACTGTTAGATCAGGCAGTGCATCTTCTAGCAGTGGTTTCTGAGGTTTGATTGTTTCAGGCAAGAATTTATGCCTTATGTTCATTGCCTCACAAGCTGAATTTTATCTGGGAACCACAGTGATTTGAGTTGGAATATAGTGAATTTGAGGTTCTTGCTTAGGTCAATAGCCTGGACATAGATAAGTCACTAGTCAGATGAAGCTGTGATTTACCTGTTAGGCTGGCTATATTCAAGGAGTATGGAACAACTGAAAAGACAACCTATTAGAAGAAGGGTCTTGGAGGTATTACATGTGAGCTGTTTCAGATTTCAGTCCAGCTGCTGCTATTTCCTCTTAATTTGGGGTGTATATCATTCTGTTCAAAATAACAGGTTGGGTCCTCCAGGGTGCAATTCCTTATTCTTTGCGTGTGTGAAGTTACTCAAAAGTTGGAAAACCCCCTTTTTTTTATGGCATGGTTTGTGATAGAAATGTGATCCTGTTAAATGTGACATAGCTGGTATTGCCATGTGATTAACTTCTAACTTAGCGATTTGATAGTATCAAGTTTTTAGCTAACTGACGAAAAAGTGCCATAAGATTATGCATTGTTTTTGGGTTCTCAGAGCATGAATATATTGCCTTTGTGTGTGGTTTTTCGTCAATTATTTTCTGACATCCCAACTTCGAAGCTATTTTAGAGAACATGTTGTGCGTGGTTATCTAAAGGTCGGAGGTGGCTCAGAGATTGGTAGAACATCTAGCCTCTGCTACTTCAAATCAATCTTAATGAAAAAGTGAAAAGCATGACCTGTCCCCTCCAATGATTTGGCTGGTGCAAGTTAACGGACAAATTTTGGGTAGTTAATATATCCATACTGCCAGTGAAATTAGGCAAATTTAGTAGTTATGCTCATACCAATAATTCGGATGGAAGCATCAGTTAATCGAGATTGGCCGCCTCGGCTTGAAGAATATAATGATATTTATTGCTCAATGACCTGTTCGCAGTGGTGTTCTCTCTGGACCTAGCAAAAATGCCCGTTTTACCTACTGCCGAGTCCACATACGTATATTTTTAGAATCTCGAGTTATGGTTTGAAGCAAATGTCTGAAAGTGCTAGTACAACTGTACAAGCATGTTTTGGCCTTGCAGGGTTTTATTCAAAGATAACGGGATGAGTTGAATTCGGGCAGTCTATGGGTACTCTACGCAACAGCTTGGGAACTATCAGATTGGGCAGATTTTGTTGATTTTGACCATTTGACGGTGTCCATGGAGTACGGTACCCATGGGGTACTATGGTCGTGAATGTGAGGTCTCCATTATAAGTTCAAACTTAGTTTTTAAAATTATTGTTCCCTTATAATTTTGCGTACCTAATAAACATTTCCCTTTTGTTGTTAGGTGAGCATTCTTATTAGCATAGCAGATACTAGAAAAGATCGTGTTATATGAATTAGGTCATCGCACTTTTCAACACTTTATGAAGTTCTACGTATTCAGTTATTCCAGTTTTTTTTTTTTTTATCAAAGTAGGCACCAAATCAAATCATGCTGTCTCTGTCTTCCATGTGGGTTGTCTATGGAGTTGCAATAATTCTATATCGGGTGGTCCAATGAGGATCATTATTAATCCAATTATATATACAACTTGGTGGTTCAGCCAGGAACTGCAAAAATCCTCGAGCATTTTTCTCTGGTCTCCCGATTAAATCAAGCTCTATCTCTTTTTTTATTTTTTTTTTATTTTCTTCCCCTTTTTTAATAGCATACAATCATTTTCCTAATAGAGCACGGGTTATGCAAAGTTGGATTCCATTAATCCCAAGTATGTCAAATGAATCACATTGACGTCTAATCAGTTGAGGTAGAATTCGATTAAACCTGCATATGCATAAAATTGGCCGTGCTTGGTAAACATTAACAATGAAGTAACAGTACGTATGTGTTTACTGAATACTGCAAAATTTAAGACGTGGAAAGAATTGCGTAACTAACGTTTCTAAAAGTGTTGAATGTCAAACTTAAGAATTGTATTATTGTCAAGTAATTTATTTATTTGCAGTTACATATGTATTTTTTCTTAATGATTTTTTACTTGGATTTTACGCTGAGAATGTATTCGCCATTAATTTATATCCGAAAGAAGTTAAGGAGTTACTGTGGTATTATTAATTATTAGCACTTTTTTATAGCAAGCAAAAAGATTAAAGTGTTTTGCCTTCCTTTAGTTGTGTGATTGAACTGAAGACAAAACACTGGCGTGTGTGGTCCAGGCGTCTTCAATCATGGTGATAATGGTACCGAACGCAGGAGTCGCTAACGTACACGTGCTGCTCATGCACCTTAGCATGGTCGGCATCGGCTAAATGCCCTTTTAAAGAGAATTTTATTCTCCCCACATCAAGGCCGTTGATTCGCTTGACCGGGGGGTTGATCTTGTGGGCCCCACCAGCTACATCGCAATCCTCTGCTTGCTGGACTCCACATTATAGGACGGGGGGGCATGTGTCCATGTGAATAATTTTGGTGATAATTGATTATAGTTTCTGTACAGTAGTCCTTGTTTGATCTCAACATTGTTATTATTGTTTATAATTACTCCGTTACCCAACTATTTTTGTGTTAAACGAATGCATCGATTTTATATTAGTTTTTTAAAGGCAAGGGATAGTCAAAGCGCAAATTCTTTTTCTTGTCACTCCCTCTTTTTTTTCTTTTTTTTCTTTTTTTTTAAGATTCGAATCCAAACAATCGGTCTAATAAAATTATTTAAAAACTATCGGTTATGTCTTTTAAGAGCTAAATGAATGCATCAATTGATTGCTGTTTTCTAATCATTTTTTTTAATAAATAGTAGTCTTATAATATAAATATCAACTAATAAACTTTTAAGAAATTAGATTAGATGATTCATAGTTTTAAAATATTATGTTTTATTAATAAAAATTGAAATCAACTAAAAAAAATTATTATTGAACTGCAAAGGCTTTTATTCTCCTCCCATAATTGGATAGAGATAGAATTTCATTCTCACAATTGTGAGCATAGATAGACATGTCTCCAAATATTAATAAATATAGATTATATAGGTTGAGCTATAGTATAATGGATTTTTATTAGTTCCAATAGATTTCTTTTCTGATGATACAAATATCAAAAATAAAAAATTATGCATCAATAATTTATGGTTGTAATGATTATACAAGTGTCAAAAAAAAAAAAAAAACATTATGCAAGTAATATAACTCACTCTTGAAATTAGGGTTGAAAGAGTAACAATCTAAAATATGAATTGTTAAGAAGAGTACTTTAAAGTTTATATATAATGGTGGATTGACTCTCTCAACAATGTTGATTACATTGATTTTAAAACCCTACGAAAGCTCTTTTTGCTTTCCAAAAAAAAAAGGAAAATGTAGAATATCAGTAGATTTATTCACAGCATTGTTAATAAAAGTTGATTTACTGATTATATTATCATAAATATATGTATGGCGAGTTTTATTTACTTGGTAACATTATATTTTTTCAGAAAAAAAAATTTACCAATGTGAGTAGTAGAGTCGCCATTAGACCTAAAGCCTCAGTGGCGAGCAAAATCAGTGTGATGCATAAAAAAATTTGACAAGCAGCTTCGTTGAGGTCATCGCGCAGTTTAATCCAAACGTGACGACTTTTGGTCAAATCCCCATCCAAAATAAAATTATAACAAAACTATCATTTTCACAATGTGATGATTTTCTTTGGGACGATTACAATTAGTAATTTTAAAATAACTACAGCCATAAACAAATAAAAGCAAAACCCAATTCGCACACCAACAATATAACAAAACAACAAAAAAAGGCCAAAAATAAAAGGTCCCGCGATACCCATTTACATTAAAATAATTTTCTTTCTAATAATAATAATAATAATAATAATAATAATAATAAAAACACAAAGTGTGGGCAGAAGTAAAAGCCAAGCTTCTGTCTCTGTGTGTGAGCATTTTCACCCGCACTTGCTCGCTTTTTTTCATTTTTTATTTTCAAAAAAAAAGATATTTCGGAAATTTTCAATTCCATTTCCATTTCAAATGAAGAAATTCTAACGCAACCGCTAAATTTCTAAACCTTCGTATACGGTGGGTTCCATAATTTTCTCTCTTTCTTTTTTTATTTATTTATTGTAATAATGAATTAAAAAAAAAACTAAAAAAAAGTAGTATTTATTTATTTTGGGATCTGTAACTGTGGCTCTAATAAATCCCCTTTGCGAATCCGAAATTTTAGCTTTTGATATTCTGTTCTGTAAATGATAGGTAAAAATTTTGTGTAGAGGGATTATTTTTTAAAGAATTATGAGCAAAGAGAAGCCACCTGAGCCTCTTGATTTCTTTATCTGGACTGTGGAGGTAAATTTTATTCTCTCTTTTGATTTTTGTTCTTTTTAATTCGAAGAGGTTTGTTTAATTATTTTGGATCTCCTTTTGTTGAATTAGATCTCGTTTGATGCCGTTTTATCTGTTTGTCCAGTTGTTTTTTAGTTGTAATTATTGAATTTGTGAAATAGGAAGTGTGATATTGACTGGACTGTCAATTTTTTAAATGAATTGGCGAGTTGATTATTGAGTGAGGAAATTTAATTGGGGGGGAAAAAGTTTTTAAGCAGCGGGCTTTGATGGAAGATATTGGGTTTTCTTATCCTAGATTAACTGGTTTGTCTGGTAAAGGACGATTTTTGCTAGTTTGGGTAGAAATGATTGCCTGTGTATTGGTTAATGATTTGAGTCTCTCTTGGTAACAACGGTCTTTGAAGTACCATGCCATGGGTTTAATGGTCAGTCTTACTTGTTGTTTAATATTTTTTTTTTTTCATCTTATGCTTGTGGTTTAAATTGTTGAATGCTAATGATGAGGATGATCAAGAAATGTGACAAGCGTAGAAGGTTTGCGTGTGTGGGAGGCTTTGCAATTCGGGAAGTAAGAGTGGGTAGTTGTGTCAAATTATTTCTTTCATGCTCAGATATCATCTGAGTCTGAGTTCTGTTTTGATTATACCTTTGTTACAAAACATGCAACACAAGTTGTAAAGTTTGGTCACAGAATATATTCATGTCAGCAGTCTTTTGTTTGTGAGAGAGTATTGCATGACTGGGAGCGAAGTTGTGGTTGCACATTGATGCGTATAACAGCTACTGGAAAGAGATTCTGTTACGAGTATGAGTATACGGTTATGTTTATAAGGTAGTCTTGAATCTTATTAAGATAAGAAACAATTTTGATAGTACATTTAAGATTCTTTACTGCTGTTGTGTAATTGGATACGATCATAAAACCAGTTTTAAGATATTATGTTGCCTGCGACTGGCCGATTGTAGGATGTATGGAATTTATTGCCGGTAGACAGGACAATTCTTAAAGGAGAACAGAAAAGGCTAATGTTAACTGCTTGGTTGGTCATATTTACGTGCTCATAGCATGGATTTTCTTAATGAATTACGATAAAGATGGACAAAATTTTGATTTCCCTTGTTCATGAGTTATCCGGGTACTAAGAATATGGTGTGACTAAACATGGAAATAACAATAATCATTACTTCGCAGCCTCTCTTTTGAAAAAAGAATTACATGAAATAATTTGAACAAGAATTAATAGTGGGAATGGACTCGGAAACCTAACTTATTGAATTTACTTGAATACATTTACTTTGTGCTGATGAAAAGACTTTTTGATGCATTGATCGATTTGGTTTATGGAAGAAAGCAAAAAGTGTGAATATCTGGTTTAATGACATGCCTCATGCATTGACCTTACTGTCTTTTCAGGATGTTGGTTTATGGTTGGAAGAGATAAATCTGGGTGGCTATCGTCAGATCTTCCAAGAGAATGGTGTCAATGGAGAATACTTGGAGGGCATGTCAATGTTCACGACTGAACAGATTCTTCGGTTTATAAGGCGGTGCCATATGAAATGGGGCGACTTTATCACATTGTGTAAGGAACTCAGACGAATAAAAGGTTGCTCTCTCCCTCTCTCTCTCTCTCTTCCTGTGGAAAAAGTTCTGGCCAATTATGAAAATGAAGTTAACATTATGCCTTAGAGAATGTCTAATTGACTTGCATATTAGATTATTTGAAAGAGAGGCTATTTTTGGTTAGTGATGAATCTTATGGTCGTGACATGGATAACAAGTAATTTATAAAATATGTTCATATCAATTCAAGCTGTTTGAACGAGTGGTAGAGAATAGTTGAGAAAGAGATTGCCTTTCTTGAGGGAAATGAAATGGGATTTATGTGATGTTGGAGAGAGTAGTGCCATACTTTCTTCTATAAATTTTAATGTTTTGATGATGTTTGTCTCCTCTGAAGACTTATCATCTTGTGTACTCGTTACCTAGATAACTTTTCTCTCATCTGATATTGTATTTTGGATGTTTTATATTGTCATCACTGACACGAAAATACATTTTTAGTGGCTTGTCTAAAAGGTGAGCAAAAAGTTCGCCGGCCGTGGTGGGCTCCGTCTTGCCTCTCTGTAGTATTTGTGAAGGTGGCAAAGCGAAACAGACAGTCGCGAGTTGTTTCCTTGAAGCTGGAACCATGATGCAAAATCTGCTTTATGTGCATGTATATCTGGTTTTGTTTTTGTTTAGGAAACAGGGTAGGAAACAAAAACTCAATGTTTGTCTTAAATCTGGCAAGGTGTTGTCCATAGTCCTTCGTTGGAGAACTCCCTTACTTAAGCACGTATACGAAAGCCCTTTTATATATTCTGTACTTGTTGATTTTGTAGTTGTATCAATTGTCTTATATCTGTGAGCAAAGTACACTTTATGTCATATAAAGAAATGCTGATAGTTTGGATCACCCTTGAAGAAATTCACCTGCAGAAAGGTTATTGCTTTTACTTTCCTCTCATGAAATATTTTTATCAGCTGTTGATTGAGATTAATTTTGTCATCTGATTAGGGCTCATGATATATAGTGTTTTCCAGATTCGAAAGAATAACAATATTTCTAATTTCTACTTTGTCTTTGAATTAGCGTCATATATTTCATGTTGCTGTAAAGGGGATGTTTATGTTGCCTCTTACTCGCCGCAACACGGTTTAGGAAATCAATTTGATGCTTTTTCTTAGCTCCAGAAATTTGACAGCAAATAAGAGTACAGTGTTTCAATCCTTTTTAGTAGGCTTGAAATAAATTTCCAAAGCACTTTTCTTCTCTCCCTAAAATAACAATTGTATTAATAAAATTAAAAATTTATACTTGATTCCCGGAAGTAAATAATCACTATTCATTTCAGTAAGTGTGATGAGCAAAATTCGATTATTTTTTAAGTCCTGCATGGTGCATGAACGCTTTGAAAAAACAATTGTGGTTAATTACATAAGATCCACATTTAATCGAACGGATAACCTTGGGCTTAAAAGTGCAATCCAACACCAATCGCCTTAGCTCGAGCCCAGTGGATCTCTACTCTCTCTCTAACAATCAAAAGCAATTCTAATTTCCTCCCACTTCATTCACGTTCAGAGTCACTGGCTGGCATGTGCTGTCGTGCTCACTAGCGAGGAAGACACATAAACCCTAAACCTCGAAAGCCAAACCTCAAAAGTCAAAAACAAAAATAAGAATAAAATTAAAAAAAAAATGTTCTCTCCAGGAACAAAGAGAGCGAATTTGGGCCGGCGAAAAGAGCGAAATCAAATGGATTCACATTCACCGGTAACTCCACTCGCCGAGAACCGTAAATCTCAGCACGACATCACTTCGATCGCCAACAGGCCCAGCACTGGCACTCCTGTTCCTTGGGCTCCACGCTTATCTGTTCTCGCCAGGTATCCTGATTGCATTTCACTACTAGATATATAAGTTGCTCACGTTTTTGTTTCAACTTTAATTTTCCGTTTCGTGATTGGTGATGCTAAATTGCTAAGTAATGTTAGTTAGTGTTCGTACCGTTTATTGTTTATATGATTGTATGAGGTGATGCGACTTTTGATGAACAGTTGTTGGGAATGAAATCACCAGCTGTCGAGTATAAGTGGGGGTAGCTCACCAATAAACATTTTACTAAACACTGCGGCAACTTTAAACCTAAGCTTACAACAGTTGAGGTCATGTTTGTAACTGTTGTATTTTTGCTTAGCTTATATCAGTTAAAAGTGTTTGATAAACACTTGGCCGTTGTTACTTGGCAAGCACCTACTTATATTTGATAGTTAGTGATTTCGTTTTACAGGAGTTGTAGATTAAAAGAGACAATACCTCAATTCAAAACACGTCTCCGGTGTAACATATGTCTTGGGCCTACATTTTAATACTTTGTGATGTATTTTTTCGTTTTATTTTTTTGTCCCTAGAATTCCACCTGCTGGAAAAAGTGAGAAAGGTGATGTGGTAGATCTTATTAAGCCTGTATTTATTGGGGAGTTTCCCCAAGTGGTTCGTGATGAACAGACCAGCATTCTTCAGAAGCACATTCCTGGTCAGTTCAACTGGCTCCAGTGACAAGTCTCTCTTTGCTACTATTTATTTGGAGAAGATGATTACAAACTCTTTTAATTTCTTTTTTGGCAGGTGATGCTTGTATATCTGGTGGAATAGATAAGGAAATGTGCCTTTCCTGGATTATCCGTGAAAGCAGACTCTTTATTTGGAATTACTTGTCGTCTGCAGTGTTAAAAAATTGCATTGCTTTGGAGATCCCTTCGAATGTTTTGGATCAGGGACATACTGGTAGAAATTCTTACCATGGTAGCCATTGGTTGCTTAGTGTTGTTAATTGGGATAGCACCTCAGTGCCAACAAATAAAGTTGTACGACATTGGAACTCTGCTGGAATTGTATTGTGTAACGAAAAAACCAGAGCTCTTGTATACTGGCCTAATATTCGTGAAAGTGTAAATAATCCTGTTATCAGTCTTGCATCATCTGATGAATCAGAGGTTACTTCTTCGCCAGTTGATGGGAAGACTACCCCAAAGGGTCAGCGACATGGAAACAGGGTAAGAAGTAGTTTGATTGTATCGAGTACTTTTAACTCCATGATTGTTTCTGCAGTTCCTGGTAGTCAACAGTCTTGTGTTGCCCTAACATGTAGTTCAAGTGGTGACCTTTGGCTGTTTTACTGCAGCCCTACTGGTATCCACCGTAACAAAGTATATCATGAGTTGGCTGGTGCATCATCTCAGAGCAGTGATGGTGGGCAACTTGCAGGGAGCAAAGGTTATCCAAGGTCACCGACCTGGGGTTACTCTCTGTCTACTTCTAAGGAACCAAACTGGCAGTTCTTTTTGCTGACTGATCATGAGATACAGTGCTTCAATATTAAACTTTTCCCTGATTTGAATGTGTCAAAGCTCTGGTCTCATGAAATTGTTGGCACTGATGGTGATTTGGGTATAAAAAGGGATTTGGCTGGTCAGAAGAGAATCTGGCCTCTGGATTTGCAAGTAGACAATCATGGTAAAGTGATTACGATTCTTGTTGCCACTTTCTGTAAGGATCGTGTCAGCAGTTCAAGTTACACACAGTATTCTCTGCTGACTATGCAATATAAATCTGGGGTAAACATCTACTCTGATATTCATGAAAGGATCTTAGAGAAAAAAGCTCCTATCCAAGTGATAATTCCAAAGGCAAGAGTAGAAGAGGAGGACTTCTTATTCTCAATGAGGCTTAGGGTTGGAGGAAAGCCTTCAGGATCAGCAATCATACTTTCTGGTGATGGAACGGCAACAGTCTCACATTATTATGGGAACTCTACTCGCCTCTATCAGTTTGACCTGCCTTATGATGCTGGAAAAGTTCTTGATGCTTCGGTTCTTCCTTCATCAGATGATGATGAAGATGGTGCATGGGTTGTGCTAACTGAGAAAGCGGGAATATGGGCTATACCAGAAAAGGCCATTGTACTTGGTGGAGTTGAACCACCTGAGCGAAGCTTGTCACGGAAAGGAAGCTCCAATGAAGGATCAGTACCTGAAGAGAGAAGAAATCTTACATTGGCGGGTCCTAGAAGAGTTAGCTCTGATGCTTGGGATGCTGGAGATAGACGAAAGGCTGTTACGACTGGGATTGCACGTCGATCAGCCCAAGATGAAGAATCAGAGGCTTTACTTGGTCATCTTTTCCGTGATTTTCTGTTATCTGGGCAGGTTGATGGTTCACTTGAAAAGCTTCAAAACTCTGGGGCATTTGAAAGAGATGGAGAAACAAGTGTTTTTGTCCGGACTAGCAAAGCCATTGCTGACACCTTGGCTAAACACTGGACAACAACTAGAGGTGCTGAGATTTTGTCTATGGTATCCAGTCAGCTCAAGGATAAGCAGCAGAAGCATGAAAAATTTCTGCAGTTTCTAGCTTTGTCCAAGTGTCACGAGGAGTTATGTTCTAGACAGAGTACGATCTGCTGCTATTTGATTTGCAGTGCTTATTCAGAATTGAAATTCCCCCCCCCCCACCTTACATATAGTGTGTCAGAGCATGAAATCTTGTTACTGTTATTTTGTGAAAATGGATGAGATCTACCATCTGCTTGCCCTTAAATTTCTTGCAGAACATGTAACAATTGATGACATTGCATGATTAAACTTTTTTTAAAAAAAAAAAATTTATATGTTTCAAGATGAGTAAATTTGTTTTCCATGCTAGCAGGACATTCTTTGCAAATCATCTTGGAGCATGGTGAAAAGCTTGCTGGAATGATTCAACTTAGGGAACTGCAAAGCATGATTAGCCAGAGCCGTTCAGAGATTCAAACTTCAGGTGCCCTGTGGGATCTTATTCAGTTAGTTGGTGAAAGAGCACGCCGTAATACTGTGCTTCTGATGGACAGAGACAATGCTGAAGTCTTCTACAGTAAGGTTTCTGATCTTGAAGAGGTATTTTATTGCTTAGATAAACAACTGCAGTGTGTAATTAGTGTAGAACAGCTTCATGGGATTCAGATCCAGAGAACGTGTGAACTCTCAAATGTATGTGTTACTATAGTTCGCACGGCCATGCACTATAGAAATGAGCATCGCATGTGGTATCCACCACCTGAAGGTTTAACACCTTGGTCTTCTCAATATGTTGTACGTAATGGGCTGTGGAGCATTGCTGCTTTCATTCTCGACCTGTTAAATGAAACTCCTGGACTTGATAAGTCTGCAAAATCAGATGTGTATACTCATCTAGAAGCACTCTGTGAAGTTTTACTAGAAGCATATAGTTGGACTGTCACAGCAACAGTTGAGCGTGGAGAAGAGCACAAAGGGCTGTTAAATGAGTATTGGAATAGACGGGATTCACTTCTAAACTCCCTTTATCAACAAGTCAGAGGCTCTCTCGGAGCCCGTTATCAGGTCAATATATTTACAGGTCATTTTTTTCCTTCTTTTAAACCTGCTGGTGGATTTATGCATTCTTAAACTGATTGTCTTTCCAGGATTTGAGTGAAATTGTTGAAGAAAAAGATGTAGAAATGCTCAGAAAGCTTTCTTCAAGGTTGCTGTCTATTGCAAAACGGCATGAAGGCTACAAAGCTATGTGGAAAATATGTTGTGACCTTCATGATTCAGAACTGCTTAGAAATCTCATGGTATGATATGGTTGTTCACTTCTGCATGCTTTCTGTTTCATTTGATCCATTTTCTAGAGCATCTGCAGTGGTCGTTCTTGTGTGAGACAGAGAAATTTTCTCATCTATCACTTGTCCATGATTTATAGCATGATTATCTGTTAAGAAGTTGCCCTCTACTTCTTGAAAGTAATTGAGAATATGTAAGTGAACTTGGTATCATGTATTGGAGTTTGGATGGTATCATATGGTGGATGGATATTTTCTTATTATTATAGGTTTTCATGCATTGATACATGTGCAGAACTATGTACTTTGTAAATATTGTCTTTGCTTATTGTTTTTGGTTGTCATATCAGCAAAACTTACACAATTGTACCAGTTTATATTTCCTTTTCTTTACTTTGTAGATATCGTTGATACAAATTTAACTTTGGTGTTTCGTTATTTTAATCGAGGCTTATGTGGTTCTAAAGCAACGTAAATGATTTATTACACAGCATGAGAGCATGGGGCCTAAGGGAGGTTTCTGTCAGTTTGTATTTAAACAACTATATGAGAAGAGGCAATTTTCCAAGATCTTAAGGCTTGGTGAGGAGTTCCAAGAAGAGCTATCTGTCTTTCTGAAGTATCACCGTGATCTTCTTTGGCTTCATGAAGTGTTTCTTCATCAGTTTTCCTCGGCATCAGAAACTCTTCATGTTTTAGCTCTCTCTGATAATGAGGGCTCTATTTCATCAGCCGAAGATGGGGAAGCCGCTGATCATGTGACTCCTGAACCAACATTGGTGGACAGAAAGCGCCTGTTGAACCTTGCAAAGATAGCTGTCATCGCTGGTAACACTACTCTTTAGTTCTCTGTATGTATATGTTGGCCTTATCTTGTTTTATTTCTGTTAAATTGACCAAGTTTTAAATTTCTTAACTTGAGGCCATTTTGTACATATCCTTTACCCAAAAAGATAAAAATAAAAATAAAAAATAAAAAATGAAAAGCAAAGCAAGTTTGAGGTGAGTGCAGGAGGAAAGGCTCGATCACATCAGTAGGTCACTGTTCAAGAGACCAAGGTCCATCTCTGTCTCAAACATGAACAGATGTGGAGACCAAGGTCCATCTCTGCCTCAAACACGAACAGGTGTAAGTTTTAACTGAATAAAAGTCTGAAATCGGTGGCACTACTCTAAGTGACCACACGAAGACTTAATTAATCTCTATGCCTACTTTTTTTTAGCCAAAAAACTGCCATTAGCACATGCTATGGTGGCTCTATATGCACTATTATCAACAAAACACTAGAATTAAGTTGAGCTTCAGATTTTAATAGTTTAATTGGGCTATCATAGGCAATCTGATTTTTGACCACCAATTCTAGAAGTTACTGCAATTCCATCTATTGAGAATTGGACCTGCAGGATAAAGTAATCTTCTTTATTACAAATTTACAATCTACTTCTAGGTCAGGGAAGATGGTTGGAAGATTTCAGCAATTAATATTATTATTCCATCCATTTTCATATGCTGTTTTTGCTTGTAAGATGGCTTTCTTTTCTTTAGTGTCTACATTGGCAATTTGTTACCAATTTTGTGTTTATCTTACTAATCCTTTTGTAAATACCAGCTGGTAAGGATGCTGATTCTGGAGCAAAAGTAAACCGCATCGAAGCTGATTTGAAAATTTTAAAATTGCAGGTCTGTTGTGAACTTTTGATCTAAGGACCTTTAATGAATATTAGCGTGTTGTTGAATACAATTCATTTTTCACAGTTTATTTTCAAAATCACTGTTTTATCTGAAGTTCGTTTCTGCAACGGATTGTTCATGGAGAAAGCATTAAAATCCATTTTAATTCTCTGCAGGTTTTTCCTGCTGCACATCTGTTAAAAGTTTTTGCTTCCCTACTTATTTGATCAGCTTGTTTGTTCACTGTAAGTCCCAACTTCTTTATCTCTTGCAGGAAGAAATCATGAAAGCTCTAGCTGCTGATGAAGTGCAGCAATATGTTGGAGGACCACTGCTACGCCCAGAGGAATTAGTAGAGCTCTGCCTTAAAAGGGAAAATCCAGAGCTTGCATTGCTGGCTTTTGATGTATTTGCATGGACAAGCTCATCATTTCGAAAGAGCCATAGGCACCTTTTGGAGGATTGCTGGAAAAATGCCGCAAATCAGGATGACTGGGGGCAACTCTACCAAGCGTCAATAGACGAAGGATGGAGTGATGAGGAAACATTGCAACAACTGAGAGACACATTGCTGTTCCAAGCGTCAAATAGGAGTTATGGACCCAGTGCAGAAACTATTGATGAAGGATTTGAAGAAGTGTTGCCACTGCGAGAAGGAGACTCAGAGGATCAGATTTTGAATGATCCAAATTCTTCTGTAGAAGCGATATTGAAGCAGCATAAGGACTTTCCATTTGCTGGCAAGCTAATGCTGACTGCTATCATGCTAGGCAGTGTGCAGGATGATGTCAAAGTGGGTGACAGTCCTTCCCCAATGGAATAACATTGATTCTGAATGGTACACACTGACCAATTTTCCTGTATTACTCTTGTTAAAACTTGTATAATTGTGCCGAGCTGTTGTAGCTCACCATGTTTCGCCATTTTAGAAACTTGTATACAATTTCTACAATGGTGAATCACCCCAACTGATCCTCTCACAGATGATGGTAACTTCACAACAGAGATCAAATTTGGCCATCAGAGTTAAAGACTGTCTTGTCACGGCAGGTGCACTTCATTTTTAATTGTGCAGTTTACCTATGGAGTCTTTATCCAGTGTGCACATTCCTACGTAGAGATAGTAAAATTTGACACGACTTGATTGCCCAACACGAACACGACACGAGTAAATGAGTATGGGTCATCGAATTTAACACAATTATTAAATGGGTCGTGTCTAAGTCAACGTAATTTTTTTTTGTGTCATGTTAAAGTTAAAGTTCTTGACCCATTTATCCAATCAATGATATAATTATATTTTTTATTTTAAAATAATTTGAATATTCTTGTCATCAAAATTTAAATATTATAGATGATTCTCTCTTTTATTATTATTTTTTGAAATGATGAATATAAACACATTATTTTATTTATAAAATTTTATATACATTTAGAGTTTCAATAGTATAAATGTGTAAAATATTGGTATGTATATATATATATAATTAAAACTTTAATAATGTAAATATGTAATATTTTGGTAGATATGTATATTTTATAATATCGATAAAGTATGTATATATGTATATATATATATGAATGACAGCGTGTAAATATTTGATGTAAATTTTGTTTAATATATAAATATTAAGTAAGTTATTGGGTAATCTAATTATTTTCTGTATCGGGTTTAGATCTCAATATTTTGACACGATTATTAAATGGACTAGGTGTGGGTCGACTTAAATTTGACACGACACGAATATAATTCGATGATCTATTTTACCAACTCTATTCCTATGTATTTAAAATATGAATATGATGTCCAAAAAGAAATCAAATTTGTTATCGGATCCATATACCAGGATGCTAAACTGAGGCCTAGATACAAAGCGTTGTTTAAGGCCTAGCTGAAAACTCTCATATTTTGACTTAAGTGTTCGTTTAATATATTAAAATATTGTTGTTGTTAAGTATACTATACCTTTATTGTAACACTCCAATTCCACTATCAATGTATCAAAGTGAAATTAGAGTGAACCTGTATTTTATCACTTTTTTCTAAAGTCATCAAATTGGAAATCATAATAAATGTTCTAAATCTTTAAAAGAAATAATAAGCAATGAAATAAAAATAAAGCTCTTCAATAAATATCATCCCAAAAGAAGTTAATATTCGTAACTAATTAATGTAATATTATTCTCGAAAATGATATCACAATCTTATTATTTTTCCTAAGATCTCGAGCTCACATTATCTAACTCTGGGCCATTTTGGAATTGCGGTTGAAATTCAATAAGCTGGTTATTTCATAATTTTTTATTAAAATAGTATTTGGTAAATTTTATAAAAGCAGCTTATTTTATAATTTTCTCCATTTTGTTAGCAATTTTTTAAAATAGGTAAAGAGTTACTTTTCATAAGTAGCTTATTCAATAAGATGCCACACTTTTTTAAAATCCTTATTATAACCTTAGATTTTAATAAAAAGATAATTATATCATATTTATCTATAAATCTTAACATATAAATCATAAATTTATTTCTATCATATTTTATATAACAAATTATGAAGTTCTTTAGATTTCTTTAATTGAGTTTTTTTAATGTAATTTTACATATTTTAAAAAAATATATGTTTAAATAATTTATTAAACATACTCTAAAAATAAAAAGTAATTAAAACTTATGTCTATTTTGGTCATTATATAATAAAATATCACTTTGTAATCAAATTTACCAAACGTATATACTCTACTTTTCAAACCCATAGAAATTGCAACAACACATTTTATCAAACGCCAAACAATTTTTTAAATCAGCAATTTATTTCATCCGCACAGCATAAGTAGTTTATTTTATCAGTCTCCGCAATCCCAAACTGGCTCTCTATCTATAAAAAAATATAATAACGAAGGGTGAGCTGTTAACTCGGTAAGTAAACTCATACAAAATATTAAAAATTGTTACAAATATAATTTAATAAAATTTCTTACATATGCATAATAATAGTAATAAGAGAATATACTTTTGTAAACCATCATTTCACAAAAATAAATCAAAATATCATAAAGTCATTTAAATCATTTAAACATAACATTAGCCTTTGTAATACATAAAACATAATTAACTTTTTAAAACATATAAAACATAGTTAACCTTTTAAAACATATGAAATATAGTTAGCCCATGTCACATAGTATCACCTGTAAATCTAGTGATCCGGCTATATAACATCATTTAGGGTACTATACCCTGAGGGAATCATTAACATCAACATCGTATGTGCATATAATTCAACTACCATTTCATAACATAACATAACATTACTACGGACAATAAGCCAAAACATTTAAAATCATCCTTGAACTTTTAATCATTTATAAGCTTTCATAAATTACATTTGAATAATTGATAATTATTTCAAAGTGTTTGACTTATAACAATTTAATAAAAGTTTTACTTTTTAAAATAATTTATTGCACAAGTTTTTAATAAATAAAGTTTTGCCATAAATAATTTTGAAATAGTGATTTACTTTAACAAAATATTATAATAGACTAAAACAATTCAGCATCATATATTTTTCATTTAACATAATACATACCTCAATTTAAAAGTATTTTAATAGTAAAATACGTGTACTATACATGAATCTACTTATCTCGATCCTCAACAATAAAGAACGATAACCTCAACTTCAACCTCAATCTCGTCCTAAACATCAAAACACACCCTTATCAATATCACTACTCATTCTGGTCTTGATATAACTTTAACATAATCAAACATAGTTGTAAGCACTAAACCATTAAAGTTAATCTAAACCTGACCATCTAAGCTAATCATATGTCAGAAAATTATAAAAATTACAAAAGAAATACATAAACATGTGTAGCGTTTCATATAAAACTTCAAAAAAATGAATGAAGGTAAAAAATATATTGCAAACAGAATTTTACACATACATATGCACACTGTCTAGTAGTGGTAAAAACAGAAATAACTGATTTAGAAAATTCGTAAAATATTTAATAGAACTCATAAAAATTAGATTACTTAATTTAACAATGATAGAGACATTAAGAAACAATATATCAACGTTCTAGAATTTTTTAAAATGAAAAATTATTTTAAACAAATTTACATTAAGAGACTAGGAAGCCTGTCCAGAAACATTCAGGTTTATGTTTTGTATTTAAAAATTTCATAACTTAATGCTCATTCAATGAAAATTAGTGAAATAAACTTTACATCATGAAGGATTCATAATATTATAAAAATATTATTTTTATATGTCATTTTAAAGCCTTTTAGCAATCTAAAATAGTCTTATCGCTACCCATCACAATTCTGGAAAACAGTTTCCAAAACTGCAGTAGCCTAACATAACAATTTTTATTAATTTTTATACTCAACCAAAAATTATGAAATTAAACATGCTGTAATTAGACATAACAAAGATTAGACAGAAAAATCGAAAAACTTTTCAGAGAGCATTTGAATAGTCCGAAAAATCGATGAAGTCAGACATGCTGCTGAAATCGGAATTTTCCAGCGCCACTGTTCCAACTTCGAAAATTCACTACAAATTTGGCTACTTGGAATCTCTTTGCATAAAATATATCATTGAAAACCTTAAGATGTCTAGTTTAATTTTATGAAAAGTTTCGTGTAGAGATATATAAAAAATAAAGGAAAACTAATAATTAAATCACAATACACATACCTACCAAGTCATTCATGATAAAAAGAATAATTCATACATTCATCATCAAACTCATAAGATTAGAGAACATGGATTAGAGAAATATAATTACCGTAGAAATTCTTTCAAACGTGCATAAAGTAAAACCCTAGATTTCTTTGCTTTTATATAGTTATTAAGTTAAAATTTTTAATCGCAAGGAGATAAAAAGAGTTTAGGTTTTATAAAAATTCTTACCTTTATATATAATAAATAAATAAATAAAAATATTATACAATAAAGATTATAATCTTTTATATTTTATTTAGAAACTAAATAAATAAAAAATAAATCAATAAAAATAGATAAATAAAAAGAAGCATACCTTAACCTAAATAATGCTAATTAAAATAAAATCACTCATACAAAAGATAAATAATTGAATAGATAAAAAAAAATTAAATATCAAACATACATGGAATGGGTGTTACATTTATTCTTTATTTTTCTTTTCTTTTTTAATAATGCTTCTGTTAAAATATTTTTGGGATGTTGATAAGAAGAAAAAATGATAAATTATCAAAATAATTTTAAAAGTAACAAATTTTTATATTATTAATTTATTTTTAGAATTAATTTTATAAATTATTTTTTTGTAAAATAATTACTAGTAAGATTATTGCATATGTATAAATTCTTTCACACTAGTATTTATTGGTTAATTTATTAATAAATAATTATATGTTAATTTTTTAATTAATTTTTTTTAGAAAAATTATTTAATGTTAATAATATCATAGGAAGGGTACTATTGTTAAAGAAAAAAAAAAGTAAGGGTAAAAATATGATATATATATATATAATTGTAGAAATATTTTGAGGTATTTTTTAATAATGTAAGAACTAAATAAATTCTTAAGCCAAAATAAAAACCAAACTAGTATTTACCCAACTATGACTAAACAACGTCAGTTTAATCCTAAGGTGACGTTTATTTTTTCATCTGAAATTTGAATAAATATGAACTAGTCTGAATTATAAATAGACATGAATGTCTAAATCTGAATAATATGTTTATTTTTTATCTGAATCTCTAAAAATAAGTATTAAGTTGTTTGTTTTTTCAACTTAAAAATCTGAAAATATATACTTTTACATTTGTAATCTTATTAAATTTAAATGTCAAATAAATAATATATTAAATAACATAATATTTTAATATTTATAAGTAAAACTACATTCAAGTAAATACATAATGATTTTAGAATTGTAATATATAAAATAATATAATTTCAAAATTTATCACCAATTTTCAATAATAGTACATAATTTGAGGAAAAAAATAACAAAATATTTGAAATAGTTGATTTGTCATTTCATCTCAAAGTTATTGTGTGTAAATATAAGATTATGTAGGGTAAACGTCTATGGGTGAGTTTTTGGATAGACATGAAAATAAATTATAAAATAAGAATATTTTTACATTAAAGATTAATTAGCTTAATTCAGATTCCTCTATTCAGTAAAAAATTAAAAAAATTGACTTATTTTATTAAATCAAAATTATCTGAAAAATTTTAATAAACTATATAAATAAACATATCTAATTAATTTAATTAATTAAATTAAATTACTTTAAATTATTAAATAAAAAATAAACGCTACCTAAATTTATATTTTCAAGCTTGTGAAAGTCTGCATTTGACAGCTTGGGGTTACTTTTGACCTTGTGCATTTTTCTTTTCTAGAACACATTCTATTGAGGACAAAACTATCCTGCCATTAATTAATCTAGTAGGACGTGGTAAAGGAAAAGCGTTGGTGGCTGGATTCATTGCACCGCACCGTAGGAGGCGGAAGGGACTCATTTGTACGTACGGATACGACTTTTTGTTTCTGGGATTTTAAGTCCCTTTTTCTACCCCGCCCCCCCCAAAAGAATTACTTGGCCATATATATAGAAACGAATTACTTGGCTACGTTTACTGCTAAGAGAAAGATTGCAATGACAGTGTGAATATACCCACCCACGTTGTGGAAAAAAAGTGTACCTGTTGACGCAAAAGCGTTCCAAGAGGCCCAAGACGGGTCAATTGAGAAGCCTCGCTACAATATGATTTTGTTTCTAATTAAACTTTAACAAAATACCCCGTCCAAAAAAATCAGACGTCATTGCATTCAGTTCTAGATTAAATTCTTAAGTTCTGCCCTTATCAGCAAACGCGGTATGTGCCACGTACGCGGACGGGCGGACTGGCGGCCGGCTATATATACAACATTTATTATGAATGCCCAGCAATGCCGTGCCTTATATTTTGATTGGAAAAGTATCTGCAGGCAAGTGCTTTTAACACATGAGTTGTTACTTGGTAACTTCAACTGCCTTTCAATGTATCTTCGGCTTTCAGTTCTAGTAAGAACCTAGCTTGTTTGAATAATTAGCATAATGCAGGTGCTTCTCCTCATCGCTGCTCGCTTCACTTAAAAAGGAAACCTTTTTTGCTTGCCAATCATCAGACTTTTCCAGCCTTTCTCCATAAGTGAAACGAAAAATTCCTGAAGCTCTCAAATCACTCAACTCAACCATCATTGGCTGAAACTTGAATCGGACTCTTGGTAGTTTCTGTTTCTGGTTCTGGTTTTGTCTCTTTCACGCCCTCCTCAGCTGCTTGGATTCGAAAACATGTTTCACACAAACACCAACAATCAAACTTGTGACAGCAATGGCAATGCTCTCGGTGCTGGCTTGCTCGTCACCGCGTCCGCCTCCGCCACCGCCACCAGTTCCGCCTCCTCGTCTGTCAAGTATGGCCGTCTCTGGCGCCGGAGCATAACCGTGGGCGTTATTGTTTCTCTCAAGAAAACAACTTATTTCCCTGGACAAGATTTACTGCCATCACCAACGTCTTCATCACCCCTACTTGTAAATCAAGAAAACGACTCAGATTCTCTGCAGCAGGAACCCTCAAACACTGACAACGCTGTTCCTGAAAATGGTTTCATCAACTTTGTCTCAAAAGCCTGCAACAGTTTTTCCAGAAGATCTTTCCAGGATCAAGGAGCTTCAAGTTCGACTCCAAGTTATGCTCCTGTGCCAACATCATCTGTTGAACAGGGACTCTGTAGAAACTTGTCCACTCAATCTCGACATGCCATTGACATTCCATCTGAGATTGTGGAGGAAGAAAAGAGTGAAGACCAGATACTTCGTGATCGTGTTGACCGGATTGTGAAAGCGAGGAACCTGAATTCGCTTAAGGAAATTGGTGGTCTGGAAATAGTTGCATCAGCCTTTGGTTCCCATTTGGAGGATGGAATGCAGGGTGATGAATTGCCACAGTCACAGAGTTGGATCAACATCAAACCGAATCATGCAAGAGAGTTTTTCTTCTTCTTACTCAAGGCTAGCAACAATTTCAACATTCTCCTCTTGTTAATTGCGGCTGCCCTGTCATTTGTCACCGGGACCATGGAGCAGGGGCCTAAAGACGGGTGGCATGATGGGGCTGCTATACTGACTGCAGTTTTTGTGCTTCTTACTTTTCCGGCAGTAACCAATTTTCGCCAAGCAAGAAAGCTGGAGAAGAAGCAATGGGAGGAGAAAAACAAATTGGAAGTGAAAGTTGTAAGAAGCGGGAAAGAACAACTCATTGCCGTATCCAATCTGCTAGAGGGCGATGTAGTACGGTTGGCAGAGGGGGATCGAGTTCCTGGTGATGGCTTGGTTGTGAACAGCGATGGTTTAATGTTGGATGATGTGCTAAACTCCAAAATTGATCCTGATCGAAACCCGTTCCTGTTCTCTGGTTCAAAGGTGATGGAGGGGCGTGGTACTATGCTCGTGATATCAGTTGGTGGGAACATAGCATCTGGCCAGGTGCTGAGATTGGTGATCCAGGATCCTAACGAGAAGACGCTGCTAGAAGCTCAGACGGAAAAGCCAAACGCCTTTATGGAGAATCTGTCTCTTGCTGTCACTGTGCTAATTGCTCTTGTGGCGTTTGTACGCTTATTATGCAGGAAACACAGTGGCGATGATAATGGATTGCCAGAACTGAAGGCAAATGTTTCGGTGGGGACGGTGATGAAGTTCTTTGAGAGGATTTTGGTAAAACCTCAAGGAAAGATTAGCATTTTGGTAAGCGCCCTCACTGTGGTAGTGATCGCAGTACAGCATGGCATGCCGTTTGTGATTACAGTTTCCCTCTTTTTCTGGAATGATAAACTGTTGATAAATCATCGTGCAAAATCTCAGAATTTATCAGCCAGTGCCACGATGGGTATTGTTTCAGTTATCTGCATCGATGTAACTGGTGGTCTCGTGTGTAACCGTGTAGAGGTTAGCAAATTTTGTATTGGTGAAAAGGATGTGAACAATGACGCGGCCTCTGAAATCAACCAAGCAGTTCTTCAAGCTCTTGAGCGAGGAATTGTTGCATCGGTACTTGTGCCTGAGATTTCTGTGTGGCCGACTACTGATTGGCTGGTTTCTTGGGCAAAATCAAGGAGTTTGAATGTGGAGTTTGTGGATAAGAATCTTTCCGTCCTACAATATAGAAAATTGAGCTATAATAACAAAGTTTGTGGGGTTCTGGTGAAGAATAATGGTGGTGATGAAGATAAAATTATGCATATGCACTGGACTGGAACTGCATCAACAATTCTGAACATGTGTTCATACTACTATGATAGCGAGGGGAGAAGTTTTGAAATCAAAGATGAGAAAAGAAAATTTCAGAAATTGATCAAAGATATGGAGGACAGTGGTCTCAGACCCATAGCATTTGCTTGTAGTCAAACAGAGGATTCAGAGATTAAAGAAGATGGGTTACACTTGTTGGCATTGGCAGGTCTGAGAGAAGAGATTAAATCAACAGTTGAAGCTCTCAGAAATGCTGGTGTACGAATAATATTGGTATCAGAGGATGAACTTTTAGCAGTCACAGAAGTAGCACGCGAACTTGGAAATTTTAGGCCGGGGTCTAATGATATAGCACTTGAAGGTGAACAGTTCCGAGAACTGAATTCCATTGAAAGGATGGCCAAATTGGATTCAATAACTTTAATGGGCAGTTGCCTAGCCAATGACAAGCTTCTTCTTGTTCAGAGCGCGAAAGAAAAAGGTCACATTGTTGCGTTCTTTGGGGGCTCATCAACCAGAGATACACCAGCTTTAAAAGAAGCCGACATAGGGATCACTGAGGATGGTAAGTGCGCTGAAATGGCCAGAGAGAGCTCTCACATTGTAATATCAGCTGTTGGTTCATTGCCTCCAATTTTGAAGCTTGGCAGGTATGCTTACTGCAACATTCAGAAGTTCACTAAACTTCAGCTGACTGGATGTATCTCTGGCTTACTTATAACCTTGGTCACAACATTGAGTTTGGAAGAGTCCCCTATAACATCAATCCAGTTGATTTGGGTCTACTGGATTATGTATATTCTGGGTGGCCTCATGATGAGAATGGAGTTCAAAGACCAGGAGCCAATCACCAATCCAGCGGCTAGGAGGACCAAGTCAATCCTTGACAAAGTTATGTGGAAAGACACAGCAGTTCAAGTTCTATGCCAGGCGGCTGTCCTGCTGACCTTTCAGTTGGCAGGGCAGGTCATTCCCGGCATGAACAGAGACATTCGAAAAGCAATGACCTTCAATAGTTTCACACTCTGCCAGGTTTTCAATCAGTTTGACGCCATGTGCCTGCTAAAAAAGGAAGTGCTACCAGTTGTCCTAAGAAACTATAACTTTCTTGTGGCTTTGGTGATTGTTATAGCTGCGCACGTTCTGGTGGTTGAGTTTGCAACGAGCCTAGCTGGTTACCAGCGGTTGAATGGGATGCAGTGGGGCATCTGTTTCATTTTAGCTGTACTGCCATGGGTTATTCATTGTGCTGTAAACTTCATTTCAGATTCATTCTTAAACTGGTCCTTGTCTGGTATTTTAAGGCTAGAGTTCTCGAGGAGGCAGCAGCATTGGCCTTATGTTTCATTTCTGAGTATCCCCTTTTCAATGTTCCTTTACATCTCTATATCTCACTATTACAGCCCAGATACTTCCTTCACTGTTCGCTAGGTTGTAGCAGAACAGAATAGAAGAGGCCACATAGTCTCTTGTAAATAAACCAGAATCATCCTCTCGTTTGATGCTACCATATTTATAGTCCCACTTCATTGATTATGTATTGGAGAAGCCTGCCCTTCCTAGCTAGTTGGGCTCTCTCGACGTTGTAACTAAACAGTAACAAATTCCTTGTTTATTCCAATAATCTACTTGTTCTTTGCATATCAAGCAATTCCCATCTGGACTTCAATAATATATGGGTGGCGCGTGGGATTGCGTAGCATTATGTGTGGACCCAGCGTTAAATTAAAGCAATCTCATGTCTGGCAACTGATTCATTACGCATTGGTTTCATCTTCGGAAGTGTGCTGCCGCATTAGCTGCTTTTTTTTTTTTTTCCTTCCGCTTTTTGCTTTTGCAGCCTTTGAATTTGCTTTATAATAATAATAATAATAAATAAATAAATATAAGTTTTTAATTTAATATAATATTATATAATTTTTTTATTTTTATTTTTACATTGTAATTATTAATATAAATTACTAAATATATAATTTATTATTTAATAATATTATTTTATATTTTATATTTTTACATTACAATTTATTAATAGATTTATAATTTAATATAACTAATAATAAATCTTTAAATTTGAATACTATTAATTTAAAATTAATAATAATATAAGATATTAATAAATTTAAATATATTAATATATTATAATATATAATTTAAATTAATTATAAAAAATTAATACAATATAATATAATACTAAAAATTATATAATATTATTATAATAAAATATTAATATAATATAATATAATAATATTAAAATAATATAATACAATATAGTATGTCAAACACCCCGTATAAAAAATGCATGATATGCACAGAGATCTACTATTGAATGGTTTTGAAAATTGAGAATGTACTCAATAATTATCTCATCCTTCGAACTTACGAGCTAATATTTAAAAAACATAGATATCTTGAAAAATTCTGTGATAGGCTAAAGGGCACACATGATTTTTTCACTGGATCAATTTTCTGGCAAGCTACCAGCCAATTTTATACGCGATTATCTTGTGGCCTCTATTCTCCGTTGAAGACATGGCACCCACAAGATCTGTCAAATCCGACGTGGCAAAAATCTAACCTCTTTATAATCAGAAAAAATCTACATGGAAATCCACATCCATTACCAGAGCCAATTAGATGCTGCTGACGTGTAGATTTCCTAATCCACAACATCTCCCCATTTCGGATATAACCCATCGCACGCTAAGCTCCTAAACATCGTCACAGTGTGAAAAGAAGCATCAGCAACAAAAGAAAAGGCTTTCGCATAAAAAAAATATGGCAACCTCTGCTATCCAACAATCAGCATTTGCTGGCCAGACCGCCTTGAGGCAATCCAATGAGTTTGTCCGCAAGGTTGGAGTTTCCGACGGTGGCCGTATCACCATGAGGAGGACGGTCAAATCCGCTCCCCAGAGCATCTGGTAACTACATTTTACACATTCTTAGTTGCTAAGCTTGTTTGTATTGTTGCTTCTTTATCAAGCGTGGCATGCATATTTGATTTTGGTAACCGATGTGGCACTAGTTTTCAGCTCAAGTAAAAATTTTTAAAAAAAAAACAAGAATCAGACATAACTTCATGTTAAAACAAAAAGCTCTAGGCACAAGAAAAATTGTAATTCTAGCAATAGTAGTATTAAGTATCTGACCAAGTAAACCCGTAATTGACAAACAGGTACGGCCCAGACCGCCCAAAGTACTTGGGTCCATTCTCTGAGCAAACACCGTCATACTTGACTGGTGAGTTCCCTGGTGACTATGGGTGGGATACCGCTGGTTTATCAGCAGACCCCGAGACATTTGCTAAGAACCGTGAGCTAGAGGTGATCCACAGCAGATGGGCAATGCTTGGAGCTCTTGGCTGTGTCTTCCCTGAAATCCTTTCCAAGAATGGAGTGAAGTTCGGCGAAGCAGTTTGGTTCAAGGCTGGTGCTCAAATCTTCTCTGAAGGTGGCCTTGACTATCTTGGCAACCCCAACCTCATTCATGCTCAGAGCATTTTGGCTATCTGGGCTTGCCAGGTTGTGCTCATGGGGTTTGTTGAAGGATACAGAATTGGTGGTGGTCCTCTTGGTGAAGGACTTGACCCACTTTACCCTGGTGGTGCTTTTGACCCGCTTGGTTTGGCTGATGATCCCGATCAATTTGCTGAGTTGAAGGTCAAGGAGCTCAAGAATGGCCGACTGGCTATGTTCTCCATGTTTGGATTCTTTGTTCAGGCTATTGTCACTGGAAAGGGTCCAATTGAGAACCTCTTCGACCACATTGCTGATCCTGTGGCCAACAATGCCTGGGCTTATGCCACTAACTTTGTTCCCGGAAAGTGAAGAAACTAATGACTTCATGGTGTCTGTTTCGGCTGTCACATTATTCTATCTATTGTATGTGCTTTTGTTGAAAACTCTGTTGTGGATTTATTAGTAGCGCTGTAATCTTACCAGTAGAAATATTATGTGCCTGATATTTTTATTTTCCCCAGAATTTCAGAAGTTAATTTAGAATTTAAAGTATTGATTGATACTTGGAAGACTACTGGAAACTGAAACATCTTTAGACTCAATGCATGCTAAAACAGATTAATGAGAGCCTTCATACTTGAAAAAGCACCAGGGACTCACCAAAAGTCCATGCAGGAGCAAGATCCATTTTTGAAATGATGGAAGCGGCTATTATCTCTTACAATAATTTCACGATTATAAATACCAGAAAGGAGTTTTGTTACAGAATGACAATCTTTGCAAACACGAAGGTTCTTCATTATGCGAATAGGACTCCCGGATTTGACATTAATAAGACCAAATGCAATAGCCAACCTCTCACTATGATTTTCCAATTCTGCTTCCTTCTCCTTTTGATCTTCAATACACAGTAGAACTTGAGTCGTGTCTGGAACATGGCCTGCAGCTTTCAATTTGTCTCTCATTTCACTCAACTTGGAATGCATCTCATCTGTTTGGGGATGTGACTTATCACCCACAACAAACTCATGAAGCACACCTCTATGCTCAATGGAACTGCAACCAGGGTCTTTTCTGAATCCTGTCTTCTTCATCATTTCTCTGACCTCTGAAACCTTTTCCCACTGACCAGCAGCAGCATATATATTAGAAAGGATGACATAGCATCCGATGGTGTCTGGAGCCACCTTCATCAAATTGTTAGCTGCATATTCACCAATATCCTTATTTCCATGGTTCCTCGCTCCACTAAGTAAACTCATCCAAATGACAAAGTTTGGCCTCATGGGCATACTCTCAATGGTACTTTTTGCCTCTTCTAGATATCCTGTTCGACAAAAAATGTCCACCAGGCAACCATAGTGTTCAATTGTTGGCTCAATTCCATAATCATTGATCATTATATTAAAATATCGGCGACCATCATTGACCAAACCTGCATGACTACAAGCATTCAAAACCCCAATAAAGGTTATAGCAAGAGGCTTCATTCCCATTCTACACATTTTATTAAATAGATCAAAAGCTTGTGTAGCCATCCCATGCATTCCCAAGCCTACAATCATCGCAGTCCAATGTCCTACCTTCTTCTTGGAAATAGCTCGAAAAACTGTGAGAGCACTTTCTATGCTCCCACACTTGGAATACATTTGTATCAACAATGTTCCAAGCACACCATCTACAACAAATCCATTTTTAACAATGTAAGAATGTATCCATCTTCCTTTATTAAGAATAGCTAATCCAGCGACGGCTGAGAGAGCACTAACTAATGTGGCATCATTAGGCAAAACATCACCTCTCAACATGGTCTCAAACAATTCCAGAGCCTCCATAAACCTTCCATTCAACTCATAACCAGCTATCATCGAATTCCAAGAGATTAAATCCCTAATTTCCATGTCATTAAACAAGTCACATGCTGAATCAACATCCCCTGCCTTCATATACCCATTAATCATCGCATTCCATGAAACCAAGTTCCTATTTGGCATCCTATCAAAAATCTCTCTAGCAATCTCAACTTTCCCACATTTAGAAAACCCATCAACCAAACAAGTCCAAGAAAACAAATCCCTCTCAGGCATTTCATCAAACAGCTTCGTCGCAACCTCGACCTCACCCTTTTTCACATACCCGTCGATCAAACAATTCCAGGACACCAAATCCTTATCATCCATCACGTCAAAAACTCTCCTTCCCAAATCAATCTCACCCAATTTAGCATACATACTAACCAAACTACTCAACACAAATTTATCAACCCCAAACCCAAGTTTCAAAACTAACCCATGAATTTGCTTCCCTTCTTTAATAGCACCTAATCTAGCAGCACCCTTGATCACACAAGGCAAAGTAAAATTATCAGGCAACAAAAACCGATCTAGCAAATCGCAAAACAGGGTTAAAGCTTCGTGGGATCGTTGGTTAAAGACGTAGCACTTGATGAGAAGGTTGTAGAGAACCAAAGAGGGATGTTGAAGAGTTCGATCAAAAATGGAGCGAGCATGGTGAAGGTTATTGATATGAGGGTCAACGTAAAGAGACAGAAGGCGAGAAGAGATTCCGGAGTGATAAATGAGGTTGGTTTTGACAGAAAGGGCGTGGAGTTGTTGGGTTTCTTCGTGAGTGTTTGAGAATTTGAGAATATTCCAGTGAAGACGAGATGGCAAATGCTGCTGGAGAGCATGAACTGGTGATGAGTGTTGCAGCGTTTGCGTTTGCATGGGCGCGCGCTCTTTGTGCAGCGTAGGAGCTGCAGAGCAAGTAAAATGAGGTTTATTGGAGTCTCAGAACACAGACAGCAACATTAGTTCATAGAGATTTACATTTACAGTTTATAGGGTCCACTTAGAGTAATTTTTTTAACACTTATGTTTGATTGGTAATGAGTTGTAATCTCGGGGAAAGTTAGAAATTAAAAAATTAATTTAAATTTTATCCAACTCTACCTTTTAAAAAATTAGTTACAAAAACAATAGATATATATTCAACACAATATAGATCCTTGAAAGGATCTCCAAGACCCACCAAAGCATGAAAGCCAAGATCTTTCAAAAAATAGATTTCCATTCCAAGAGTGCATAACCAAATGGATAAGCTCATACTAACTTATCAATCTGGGATCTACTTCGGAATTTTCTTTGGGAGGTATGAGAAAGGAATTGAAATGGAATAATAAAAAAAATTGAGAATTCGAAAAATCTGTGCAGTTGTGAGAAGAGAATTTGTTAATTATTATTAGCGCTTGGCAATGCGTTGTTAGTGACTATTTGAATCATCTTATGTAGCTCGAGATTCACAGTATCTGCAGTCTGTAAATTTTAGTATGCTAATTTGATTTTGGACGGTCCTTGTTTTAACTTAATTATTACACTTCCTTTTACCCGTTTTGGCAGTTATCCTTGCAGTTCACTACCTCCCATTGGCTTTTAAGATGCTGTATTGGTGTTACTCGGAAGTGCATTCTTTTGGTTGCCTCCATTACGTTTTTAGCACATCTTTCACGTCCTTTCCACTGGCTGCAGCTAATTCTTTCAAATCTGTAGTAAGTGAGACTCTTCCCATATGCCATAATATCCGTCCGGAGAGAACCCCCATTTTATAAATGCAAGCATGGAGCAATAACCATAAAACACCAGAAGCTACATACTCGTGTAAAATTTGAACTCCAGTTGATTAATTAATCATTATGTAAAAGATATTCACCCAGAAGAGAAGAGTTTAGTTGAAGGATGATCTGCAAAATCCATTCCAAATTGAACATCTCAATCTCACGCTCATCGTCAAACAAACACAGTTGCCTAAATTCAAATGTATGATTAATTTTATCATCTGCATCTTCTGTTAGAAAATTTATAGGTGAAGAAGGATTACAACTAAAATGAAAATGAAAGGAAATGAAGAACAATCACACAAAGAGGACACAGAAATTTACGTGGTTCGATTTTTAACCTACGTCCTCAGGCTAAGACAGAAAGAAAATATTTTACTAATGAATTGAGGATTACAAGTATTGTAATATTTTGGCTCACTATCCAAAATCTCAATACACCAAATTCCTCACTCACTAGTTACTCAAGAGTTTTATAATTTTAAGCTCTTCTAAATTCTCTTTCTTTCATTGCTTTCGCTTAATTAAAGAAGAAGAAGAAACTTGGATACAAAAAAAAAAAAAAGGAAATTGGAAACTGGAAATGAGGAAATGCTCCTCCTTATACCGCCAAAATTTGGCTACTATTTATTCTTTTATTTTATTATCATTTTCTTTCAAATCTTCCGGCTTCTTCTTTCTTTTTCTTTTTCTTCTTCAATTTTTGTAGCTTCAAAATTTGCTGCTTTCCAAAATAACGGCTTCTAGAATATGATAAATTCTAGCCACCTTTCTTGACATTCTCCTACTTGGAGATTAGATTGAAAATCAATCAATTTCCACACCATTCTTTCAGCTTCGCCATTGTCTTGTTGCTTACGTCTCTACAATGCCACAAGAGGATCTATTCCATACAAACTTATCAGCATTGATTGGCTTGGTCAAAACATTTACTAGGTTTTCCTTGGTATGGATTTTCCATAAATCCACATTTCCATCTTTCATTACTTCACGAACGAAGTAATATTATACCCCTATATGCTTTATCCTAGAATGAAAGATTGGATTCTTTGCAATGTACAAGGCACTTTAATTGTCACAAAACATATAAATTTTCTCTTGTTTATGCCTGAGCTCCTCCAATAACTTTTGCATCCAAACAACTTCCTTACAAACTTGTGTAGCTGCCATGTATTCTACTTCTATTGTAGATAAGGCCATAACAGTCTGCAGTTTCGAAACCCAGCTTACAGCTTTTTCTGCAAGTGTAAACATATAGTCAGTAGTAGATTTCCTTTTATTAAGGTCTTCTATAAAATCTGAATCCACATAGCCCTTGACAGTAAACTTTGATCCTCCATACCATAACGCAACATCTGAGGTTCCTTTAATATATCTCAAAATCCTTTTTACAGTTTTCCAATGTTTTTCACTAGGATTCGCCATGTATCGACTGACTGCTCCCATTTCTTATGCAATATCTGGTCTTGTACAAATCATAACGAACACCAACTTCCCACTGCTGATGCATATGGTACTCAAGACATCTCCTTCCTTTCTACTTCATTGCTAGGATATATACTTGAGGATAATTTAAAATTAACAGGAAGTGGGGTAGAAATTGACTTACAATCGTGCATGTTGAAACACCGCAAAATTTTCTTAAAGTAATTCTTTTAAGAAAGCCAAATCTTCATGTTATTTCTGTCTTGGTGAATTTGCATTACTAAAATCTTATTTGTTGGTCACAAGTCCTTCATTTTAAACTCCCTAGCCAACTGTGCCTTCAATTTGTGGACTCGATTTTGTTAGGGCATACTACCAACATGTCATCCACATATAACAACAGAATGATGAAATCATTATCTTCAAACCTTTTGTAATATGCACAATGGTCTGATCTAATTCTATTGTATCCAAGGCTCATGATAAAGGAATCAAATCTCTTATACCAACACCTTGGCACCTGTTTGAGACCGTACAGAGATTTGTTCAACCTGCAAACCAAGTTCTCATTTTTTATTTCAGCAAAACCTTTTGGTTGCTGCATATAAATTTCTTTTTCAAGTTCTCTAAAAAGAAATGCATTTTTCACATTCAACTACCCTAAATATAGGTCAAATGTAGCACACATTGTCAAGACTATTTTGACTGTCGTGAGCGGAATCATCGGATAAAATATCTCGTTGAAGTCAATACCTTCTTTTTGAGCATAGCCTTTTACCACCAATCTTGCACAATATTGTTCCACTTGATCATTGCCATCACACTTGATCTTGTAGACCCATTTATTTCCAATGGCTTTTCTTCCACGTGGCAGCGGTACAAATTTCTATATCTTATTCTTGTGTAGAGCTTCAATTTCTTCCTGCATTGCTGTAATCCACAAAGCAACATCTGAACTTTTTAAAGCTTTATAAAAAGCTGATGGCTCTTCATCTCTGTTAGAAGACAGTATGTGACATTAATCTCTATAACATACTCCGAGTACCAAATTGGTTGTTGTCTCTCACGAGTTGACCGACAAACTTTTGGAGCCTCGGACTCAATTAATACTTGTTCCTCATACTCTGGTGCTGCTTCAGAAGAATCTGAATCTTCTATTCCCAAATTATTTTTCACATATACCGGTACACTCTATGACTTTTCTTTTTCACTGCTATCATCCCCATCTTTACTTTGCAGTTGATTTTCGACAAAGATAACATCTCTGCTGATGACAATCTTATTGGCAGTGGGATCCCACAAATGATACCCCTTTACTCCATCAACATATCCTAAGAAGATACACCTCTTAGATTTAAGATCTAACTTTGTCCTTTCTTGTACATTGTACATCACGTACATAGGACATCCAAATGCATGTAAGTGGGAGTAAGCAGCTAGTTTTCTAGTCTGTATCTCCATCGGTGTCTTCAACTCAATTGCTGTTGACGGAGACTTATTCACCACATAACAGACAGTTTTAGCTATTTCTGCCTAGAATGAGTTGGGTAAACCAGTAGTCCTCAATATAACTCTTATTCTTTCTATAAGAGTTCTGTTCATCAACTTTTCCACTCTATTTTGTTAAAGAGTGTATGCCACCGTGAACTATCTCTGGATGCCTTCTTATTTATAGTATATGAGAAACTCGTTATCTGTATACTCTCTACCATTATTTGTCCTCAAACACTTGATCTGTTTCACGGATTCAAGTTCTACCTGCGTTTTGTATTCCTTGAACACTAGAAATAAATATGACTTTTTCTTAATTGGATACACCCAACATCTCCTGCAATAACCATCAATGAAAGTCACCATGTACTTTGCACTTCTCATGGACATATCCTGCGATTCCCAAACATCAGAATGAACCAGGTCTAAAACACATTTACCTTTGATGGTGGATCTGTTGAACTTCAATCTATGCTGCTTACTTGTAACATAATGCTTGCAAAACGGTAGATTAACCAATTTAAGTCTCGGAAGTAAATTTCGATCAGAGAGAATCTTCAAATCTTGTTCTAACATATGGCCGAGCTTGAGATGCCACATCATTATTGACTCTTCTCCATTTGATGTGACACGCGCATCTACTTCTTGTAGTGTTTCTCCTTTAAGCATGAATAGCTTAACACCGATCTTTTCTCCCTTCATCAATACAAGCGCACCTTTAACTATCTTCATTATCCCATTTTCTATATGAGTTTTGCACCCATGACTATCTATTTGTCCTAAAGACAATAGATTTTTCTTTAGACCCTTGACATGTCGTACCTCCTCAATTGTGCGAACCGTACCATCAAACATTTTTATTTTAATAACAATAGTACTAATACCAACGATCTCCAAGGCATGATCATCACCCATGTATACAAATCCTTTTAAGATAAGCTCATATTTGTGGAACCACTCTCTCTGAGAGGTCATGTGTCAAGTAGCTCTTGAGTCTATAAGCCAGACATTAGATGATCATTTTTTACCTTCTATAACAGTAGATGCTCCGTTGTAGAGAATTTCGCCATCATCTGAGGTAATTGCTATACACCCCCGAGCATTTGACATCTCAGGATCTTTGCCCTCTCTTTTCTTTTGATTGTTCCAACACTCTTTCTTAGCATGTTTTTTCTTGCCACACTTGTAGCATTTAACATTTTTCTTACTTTTTGACTTTGATCTTCCATTATTATGACTCCCACTAGGGCCACGTTTAGTTAATCTCCCTCTTGTCATCGATAGGGCTTCTACTTACTGCGAACTCACTTGTTTGTCTTCCTTATTTTTTCGCTTGCCCTCTTCATTCAATATAGAGGCTGCTACATCCTCTTCATTCAATACAGAGGTTGTGACATCGTTGAAGACTAAACTGTCTGCTTAGTTGTTGTTCGTCAGGTTGATTATAAGTTGATCATATGAATCAGGTAGACTTTAAAATAGAAGCTCCACACATTCATTTTCTTCTATTTTATTACCCAACGTTATATGTTGTGAAAATAAAGTTTTCAGAGTGTTGATATGGTCAGTCACCGATGTAGTTTCTGCTATTCAAAGTGTGTAAAGTCTACTCTTCAAGAAGATTTTATTGTGTAGCGATTTGGCCTCGTACAGTCTTATGAGAGTATCTCATATTTCATTTGCTGTCTTTTTCTTTGCCACACTAGATAACACTTCATCTACAAGTCCCAAGTGTAGATCAGCAATGGCATTGTCGTCCAGTTCGTTCTACTTGTCATCATTAGTTATCTCCGTGGGTCTTTCTCCAATTGTTGCCAAGTAATTATTTTTCCTCAATATAGCCTTCATCTTCATTTTCCACAACAAAATTATTTCCGTTGAACTTCTCAATTTCGTACTTTGCCGCTATCACTTTTCACCGCAAACTGTTTTTACTAAAATCAGCTCTCATGGTTTCACGTGAACAGTACCGTATATATGAATAGTACCGTATACATAAACAGTACTCCCTGACTCCAGAAAATACAACTAGTAGCTCTAATACCACTATTAGGAAATTTATGGGTAAAGTAGGGTCATAGCTAAAGTGAAATTGAAAGAAAATGAAGAACAATCACACAAAGAGGACACAAAAATTTACGTGGTTCGGCTTTGAGCTTACGTCCACGGGCGAAGACAGACGGAAAATATTTTACTAGTGAATTAAGGATTACAAGTATTGTATTATTTTGGCTCATTACCCAAAATCCCAATACACCAAATCTGTCACTCACTAGCTACTCAAGAGCTTTATAATTTTAAGCTCGTCTAAATTCTCTCTCTTTCATGGCTTTCTTAATTAAAGAAGAAGAAGAAAAATGGATACAAAGAGAAGAAAGGAAATTGGATATTGGAAATGAGGAAATACTCCTCTTTATATAGCCAAAATTTGGCTACTATTCATCCTTTTATTTTATTATTATTTTCTTTCAAATCTTGCAACTTCTTCTTTCTTCTTCTTTTTCTTCTTCAATTTTTGCAGCTTCAAACTTTGCTGCTTTCCAAAATAGCGACTTCTAGAATATGGCAAATTCTAGCCACCTTTCTTGACATCTTCCATTCTAATATACGATATTGGTTGCCTTGCTCCTATATATACAAATACTAAAAACATTTTGGACTTCAAAAGCAATTTTTGCTCTTTATTGTTTTGATTGATGTACATCCTAATTCAATCAATATTGTACATGTTGAAACCATACATGTTCAATGAGTTTGCAAATCGATCTCGTCAGCAGGATCGTCTGTTGTTATTTATTTATTTATTTATTTTTTGAACTGAGAATAAAATCAAGATTATTAATTTTTTTTAGGGCAAACTCGTCACTCTTAAGAATGGAAGACTGACTCCCACCTCAATTAAAAATTAATCTCCTATTTTCTTTTTCCAAATTGACATAGGTCCTATTATTCTCATTCATTTTTTCATCTTTATTTTGTGAAGTAAATGTATGAAATTTTCTGATAAGTAAACACACCATAATTATGTTTTTAAGGAGAATGCATGGGATTGGACTTGTGCCCATGATTTTATAATTTCTAACTTCCGCCTTTATTTTGTTAAGTAAATGTATGGGATTATCCGAAAAGTAAACACACCATAATTATGTTTTTAAGGGAATGCATGGGATTGAACTTTTGCCCATGATTTTATAATTTCTAACTTTTTCAGTTTTGTCGCATGTACTTCTTTGGATTATTTCCTTTAATGCACATAATTGTATTTAATACATGTCTTTGGATTGTTTTAGCTTCATCTTAATTAATGTACATGTTATTCTAGTGGAGATTTTCGAGAGATTTATATGAGAGTGATTAAAAAGATCAGATTTTAAGAGAAAAGACGAATCTTTGTTTGGATAATTGCGAGTGAACTATGAGTTTAAACTTTTGAAATTCTAGGAGAATTCAACAATATATCGAGAGAGATAATGGATTTAAATTTTAAGCACAGGCATCTCTATCTCATCATCAAAAGACTACATTGATTTGAATTTTTAACATTTTGATAACATACTGTCTGTCAATAAATGACCGGTTAATATGACTTACAATTAACAAATTTTAACAACATTCAGCCACAATCAATTTTTTTTTTTAATTAGTAAATTATATGTCTTCAAGATTTGAGAGAACATTCAGCATGCTGATGATTGTGATTATGATTATAGTGACTTGGGCATCTCATCAAGTCATGTCCTACACGTTGCATGAAACTGGCAATATTGCTGCAAAACATGAGCAATGGATGCTTGAATCTGCACGCACTTACAAGGACCAAGCAGAGAAGGAAATGCGGTTTAAGATATTCAAGAAAAATCATGAATTCATTGAGAAATTCAATCGCGAGCAGGGCATTAACAATAATCATGCGTACAAGTTAAGACTCAATAAATTTGCAGACTTAACTCATGAGGAATTTCTTGCCTCTTTCACCGGATACAAGCTGCCTCCAACTGATCATCCCCACAACAACAGAAGTAATTGGTTCAAGAACTTGAACTCGAGCAAAATGTCTTTTTATGATAGCATTGATTGGAGTGCAAGAGGCGCTGTCACTCCTGTTAAAGATCAAGGCTCATGTAGTGAGTGAAGTAATTCAATAAATAAATAAATATATATATATATATATATATAGTTCATTAAAACCTATACTAGACGGGTCGGGCTAGGGTTTATCATTGTTTCTGTCAGCATTTTGTCTGATTAATGGATTAACATGGTTAAATATTGTTCGTACACAGATTGTTGTTGGGCATTTACAGCAGTGGCAGCAGTAGAAGGACTGAACAAGATCAGAACCGGGCAATTAGTATCACTTTCGGAGCAACAACTAGTGGACTGCTCCACCCTAAACGGGTGCGCCAGCAATTTTATGGAAAATGCCTTCGAGTACATAAGGCAAAACCAGGGACTTGCGAGCGAATGTGTGTATCCCTATCAGGGAAGGCAAGACTATTACTGTGACTGGCGGCGGAGCAGTGCCAGCAGGAGATATGGCCCGATAAGAGGGTACCAATACGTGCAGCCGGCCACCGAGGAGGGCCTGCAATCCGCTGTGTCAAGGCAACCGGTGTCGGTCGCCATCGATGCCACCTGGTTTAACTTCTACCATGGGGGCATTTTCACGGGACCTTGTGGGAATACTCCTAATCATGGTGTCACGATCGTTGGATATGGGACAACTACTGATGCTGAAGGGCGGCAGCCATATTGGTTGGTTAAGAATCAGTGGGGAACGAATTGGGGTGAGGGAGGTTTTATGAGGATCTATAGAGGTGTTGGTGGATCAGGTCTTTGCAATATTGCAGCCCATGCTGCGTATCCTCTATGATTTTTTTTTTCTTCCTTTTTTTTTCTTAATGATTATTACCATTAGCTAGCTTAGACTGGTCACCTAGAATTAAGTGCAAGTGTGCAACTTTTTTGAATGCTTGCTTGCTTTAGACTAGTGTTTAAGTGTTTTCGGGCTTTGAAAATACTGTATGTTTTGAGTGTAATAAATAATGTTGGAGCTTCGATTTTAACTTTATTGAAGTATTTTTCAAGTCCAGTGGATTGAGTTGAAACCCACAATGCTGCTGTTGTGACTTCGGTTAGATGATTACTTGGCCAAGGCCGTTGAGTGCATGGTTCGATTGGTGAATTAATTAAATTTAAGAAAAGAAACATCCTCCAAGAAGTCTAAAATGTGAAGCAGTGAGAGTGATACACTTGACTCTCTAAAAAAAATCCTCTGCTCTCTGGTCTCTAGCTCCTGAAGAAGGAGATCTCTTCTCCCTGTCTGGTGGGTCACGTTTCTCCTTTCTTTTGGGTGTGAGGTTGGGTGTTTGGTTTCTGCTGTGTGAGGATGGCTACTTTGTGATAGTTTTTATCTGTTTTCGTTGAGCTTTTTAGTGAACAAGGGCTCTATTTCTAGATTTATAGTTTGTGTGTGCTCCAAATCTGGAAAATTAGAGACCATAGATCAAGCATTGCACTAGATTTGTTCCAGTATGTTCAGTTAAAAAGACTAAGGTAGCGTTTGTTTTTTCGTCTGAAATTTGAATAAAGCTGAATTAGTCTGAATTCTGAATAGATCTGAATGTCTGAATCTGAATAATGTGTTTATTTTTTTTATCTGAAAATAAGTATTAAGTTGTTTGTTTTTTAAACTTAAAAATCTGAAAATATATATTTTTACATTTGTACCCTTATTAAATTTAAATGTCAAATAAATAATACACTAAATACCATAATATTTTAATATTTATAAGTAAAACTATATTCAAGTGAATACATAATAATTTTAGAATTATAATATATAAAATATCATAAATTTTAAACTTTATCACTAATTCTCAATAATAGTACATAATATAAGAAAAAAAAACTAACAAAATGATTGAAATAGTTGATTTGTTATTCCATCTCGAAATTGTTTCATGTAAAGATGAGATTATGTAGGATAAACGTCTATGGGTGAGTTTTGGAATACATATGAAAAATAAATTATAAAATAAGGATATTTTTTATATTAGAAATTAATTAACTTAATTCAGATTCTTCTCCTTAGCAAAAAGCTAAAAAAATTGACTTCTTTTATTAAGTCAAAATTATCTGAAAAATCCTATTAAGTTATAAAAACAAACACCTCTAATTAACTTAATTAATTAAGTTAAGTCACTTTAAGTTATTAAATTAAAAAACAAACGACACCTAACTATGGTTGTGGAGACTATCCCAACGAGCTGGAATGTATTCCAAATGAAGCTCAAATTTGTTAATTTTGTGTACTGTAAATGAAGGCATCTCCTTTTGATACCTCGAAGCGCGCAAATCTATCTCCGTGCATGGAGTATTTTTTATTTGAATTTTTAATGAAATATTATCATTCTGCAGCTAACACGGGCGATGGCTCCAAATACTCACAACCCATCGCCTGTAACTAACCAACGCGGTTGCCCGCAGCTAATCAAATTCGTTTAAGGATAATTTGCTTGAAAACAATTGTAATAATAATTTAGTAAAAAATGGGCGGAAGTGGCTATTATAGTAAAAAAAATTTGTTTCATGATTAATTTTAATAATAATCTTATGAAAAATTACTAAATAGGTAAATTCTCACCCCAAAAAAAAATTGTTGTGATATACTGATATCACTCATGGCCCAACCTATCCAATTTTTGTGTTTTGAGGTATAAACCTACCTAGTAGTAGCTTGTGATCAAGCATGTATCACTGGGCTATAAAAGAAGTACGCCCCCACTTGGTGCCAATTGCATGCATTTAGCATCAATGGACATTTTAGGGATTTTCATTTTCTTCACATTTCTTCAATCTTTTAAAATTTTTATTCTACTTTTCATTTTCTTAAAGATCATAGTTGCGTGGTCATTCTTTTCAAGTGCCCTAGGCTTTTAATTGATAATTTTTCATCACAAAAGTTGTTCTTGTATGACTGGGTCTCCTTTTACTATTCTGTTATTCATCCATACATTATTTTACTTACTTGTAAGGTATAATAATTATAACAGAGAGAAACCCTGCATGAATACAGAGGGTTCTAATCAAAACATTGAAAAGTATCATTTAAAAATAGTTTTTTTTGAAAAGTATCATTTAAAAATAGTTTTTTTTGAAAAGTATTATTCAAAAATAAGATTTAAATATGACAAAAAATTATGCCAAAAACACATTGGGTAACCCTAAATGAGTTTCAAGTAAGAAGTTGCCAATTCTATGACGTAATGACCGAACCAGCTTCGCTATTACGGGCATTACTGTTTGTTTTCCCCACGGCTATGGTCGATCAATGACCACGTTCACCAACTCGCCGAGTCCACTCACCCCCATCACCCAAACTTCCCCAATCTCTAGATTTTTTTCCAAAGGCGTTCAGCTGCAACAGCAACAACGCATGAACGCACTTAAGTACAAGCAATGTTGCTAAAGCCCCTACCTAAAAACCCACCTCCATTTCGCCTCAAACAACTCCATTTCTCATTGCCCCCATTTAATTTCCTCACATTTTCTTCGGGACCCAATCATTATTTACCCAGAGATCAGTTCCCAAACCTGGTCACTAGAGTTTGTGAAATTTTGTCTAATCTTCAATGGAAGAAGAGCCCTGAACTGAATCACTTGAGCGCCAAGCTCAGAGCTCACCATGTCTCGAATATCATCAATACCCATCAAAATACGGATGTTGTTTTGCAGTTTTTTTACTGGGTCTCCAAGAGGGGTTTTTACAAACATGATATGGGCTGTTTCGTTTCGATGTTGAATAGGCTTGTTCGTGATCGGAACTTTGCTCCTGCTGATCATGTGAGGATTTTGATGATTAAAGCTTGTAGAAATGAGGAGGAATTGGAAAGGGTATTTGAGTTTTTGATTGAATTGAATGGGAATGCTGGCTTTCGGTTTACTTTGTATAGTTTCAACACTCTTTTGATTCAATTGAGCAAGTTTGATATGATTGATTTAGCTAAAATTGTATATAGCCAGATGTTGTATGATGGGATTAGGCCTAGTTTATTGACATTTAATACTATGATTAATATGTTGTGTAATAAAGGGAAGATTAATGAGGCTGAGCTGATTTTCAGTAAGATATATCAGTATGAAATGTGCCCGGACACGTTTACGTATACTTCATTGATTTTAGGCCATTGTAGGAACCATAATTTGGACAGAGCATTTGAGGTTTTTGATAGAATGGTAAAGGAGGGTTGTAGTCCTAATGCAGGTACATATTCCAATTTGATTAATGGGTTGTGTAATGAGGGGAGAATTGATGAGGGGCTTGACATGATTAAAGAAATGATTGAGATGGACATTGAACCAACAGTTTTTACTTATACAGTTCCAATTTCTTCACTGTGTGAGGTTGGGCGTGTGAATGAGGCAATTGAGCTTTTGGGGAGTATGAAAAAAAGATGTTGTAATCCAAATGTGCAAACATACACTGCATTGATTACTGGATTGGCTAAAGCAGGGAAACTTGAAGTTGCAGTTGGGTTGTACCACAAAATGCTGAAGGTTGGTTTGGTCCCTAATACAGTTACGTACAACGCTTTGATAAATGCTTTGTGCATGGGTCGAAGATTTGACAATGCTTTGAAGATCTTTTCTTGGATTGAGGTGCATGGTAAGCCAAATGTGAAAACATATAATGAAATTTTGAAGGGACTCTGCTTGGCGGGTGACATGGACAAGGCTATGGTCCTTTTCAATAAAATGACTAAAGCTGGTCCCCCTCCTGCTGTGATTACATATAATACTCTTATTGGTGGATACCTCAAAATGGGGAATCTAAACAATGCTAAGAGATTATTGGATATAATGAAGGAGGGTGGATGTGCACCAGATGAGTGGACTTATTCTGAACTGATTTCAGGGTTCTGCAAGGGTGATAAGCTGGATTCAGCCTCAGGACTCTTCAGTGAGATGATGGAACGGGGTTTAAGTCCAAATCAGGTAAACTATACTGCTATGATTGATGGTTATTGTAAGGAGGGGAAGATTGATGTTGCCTTGTCCTTATTTGAGAAGATGGAGCAGAACAATTGCCGGCCCAAAATCGAAACGTACAATGCCATTATAAATGGGTTGTCCAAAGATAACCGGCTATCGGAAGCTGAGAAATTATGTGGGAAGATGGCAGAACAAGGATTGCTGCCAAATGTCATTACCTATACGTCTTTGATTGACGGGCTTTGTAAGAATGGTGGAACCAATCTTGCATTTAAGATTTTCCATGAAATGGAGAGAAAGAATTGCTTTCCAAATCTACACACCTATAGTTCTCTTATTTACGGCTTATGTCAAGAGGGCAAGGCTTATGATGCAAAGAAATTACTTGAAGAAATGGAGAAAAAAGGATTGGCCCCTGATCAGGTTACATTTACCTCACTAATGGATGGTTTTGTTATGCTTGGTAGGCTGGATCATGCATTCTTGCTTCTTCAGAGGATGATTGGCATGGGATGCAAACCCAACTACAGAACGTATGGTGTGTTGTTGAAGGGTTTGCAAAAAGAATCCCAACTTCTCACTGAAAAGGTTGTGGCCCAGAATGATGTTGTTTATGGTTGCAGCTCATATGGGAAAGTTGGTAATCATGAATTGATGTGTAATCTTTTATCTAGATTGTCAGAGTGTGGATGTGAACCTACAGTTGATACATACAGTACCTTAATTTGTGGCCTCTGTAGGGAAGGCAGATCTTACGAGGCAGATCAATTGTTAGAAATTATGAAAGAAAAAGGCTTCTGTCCTGACAGAGCGATCTATTACTCTCTTTTAGGTGCTCATTGTAGAAATTTGGACGTGGACTCTGCCCTGGAAATTTTAGACTTGATGGGAATCAGTGGTCTAGAGCTTCACTTGTCAATTTATGCAGCACTTATCTCTGCTCTCTGCAGAACCTCTCGAACACAAGAAGCTCAACATTTTTTTGAGAGCATGCTTGATAAGCAATGGAATACTGATGAGATTGTGTGGACAGTTTTGGTTGATGGGTTAGTGACGAAAGGGCTGCCAGATCTTTGCTTGAAGTTTTTGCGCATAATGGAATCTAGAAATTGCAGTATCAATCTACAGACATATGTTATCTTGGCCAATGAACTTTCCAAAGTTGACAAATCAATTGACACTGATCATCTTCTTAAGCGGGTTAATGAGGGCTTTCCTTCAATATCATCAGGACAGACAAAATGCATTGTTTCCTAAAGATTAAGGGTATATCTGTAAAATAAACCTTGCTGGTACTCCGACCTGGATGTAAAATTTTCTGGGGGCAAGGTGTATATAGATTTTGGAGCTGTCATTACCTTGTGATGTTATCTGATAAATGGTAAGCAGATGATGTTATTAACTTTTGTTACTGATTATAATATTGTTGCATTTCTATATCTGGTATCTTATCAGCTTAATCTCTGATGACTATTTTTGTTTCATATTGCACCAGAAAAAGTTATCCTTGACTTTCCCAAGCCTGATGTTGGGTTGCATAGAAATGACAGTATGGAGAAGCTTTTGGCATACTATCTGAAGCCAGTAATATTGAGGTAAAAAAGAAAAAAAAATGAAATGCTTGGTTATTGACTTATTGGGTAAATATAGAGATATACTTACATATAGCTGAACTCTTGTTGTGAAAACATGTGCTATTAGTTAATTATTTGTTACTTTGCTCTTTTTACGTTGGCCATGGATTAAACTTCTCTTCAAGTTCTTCGGATCAATTTTTATGAATCACTGGTTGTTTGACATATTAAGTTGCAGAATTTAGGAGTTTGAATTTTGTCATTTGGTCTTCAGTAGGGCCCGCTGCTAGTACAACATATTGATTTCATTTCTATAATCATATGCCCTGTATGTTCATCATGCAATAGCCATATGGAAATGCTTTTGACTCATTTACACCCAAATTTGTATGCTAAAGAATTAGAGATAGTATCCATAAATCATATAGACATGGAGATTTGACCATGCTTTTTTTTTCTTTTTGTTTCCCCTCAGGTTTTGACAGTGCAGCTTTAGTTGTTCCCCTATCAGCTGTTCCTAGTACCAATCCTTAAGGGACACAATATATAACACCAAAAAAATCATACTGCGGTTGTATACGGCATGAAACAGTCATTCTTTATTTTTCCAATTACAAATACTCTTCAATAAAATATACAAAATTTTTACCGTGTAATTGCTTGTGGAATTTGGTCTTGTAAACGAGTAACAAATAAGCTGCCTTCCCTGTTACTTTATAATTTTTGGATCAGCCACCAGCCAAATCCCAGCTGCATTATCTTTCCTATAATGCTTTTTGGTTAATTTTTGGATCAGCCTTCAGCCAAATCCAATGAGTGACAGAAAACACGATTCTGCAATTAACCCCATGGGTTCTGTTTACTTGTCTTCGAATGTGACCGAAGTTCCCAGGTCCTTTTTAACACAATTTTGAGGAAGATAATCATCTAATGGCTGCTAGGGTTTATATGTCGTTTATTCCTGTCAAGTACAGTTCTATTTAAATCTGCGAACCACGAAAAACACAATGTAAGCCAGCAAAATTATTCATGTGACATTGTTTAAACTTCCATGCATCTATGTTAGGCGAGAGTTCAAACTGAAGCTAAAAGAGTCAAGCTGAACTGAATGCTCAATTTTGGGCAACGTTGGCTTGATAAATTAGCTTGTTTGTGCGCATGTCTTTGAATTGATCTGATTTTTGCCCTGCTATGACAAATCTAAAGAAGTGAAACCCTTGTTAAATATACAAGGTTATATTCTTGCAAACGGTAATGCTGATGGGGAAAAAACAGTTATTTGGCAATGGCTATAAATTGCCCCAAAGGATCAAAGGCAACAGTTCATGCCGGGGTTGACTAAAATTGGTAATGGTGTTGGGTGCAAGCTGTTAAAGGTAAATCACAACATCCGAAAAAGTACAAGTTATCACAGCATGGCAAGAGCTTGCCTCGACTTGTTCTGGTTTTATTATTCATTAGAAGCTGATTTTGAGGATTTTCTTGGATTATTGCATAGTGGGCGTGTCGCAACCATGTGTATGCTTACCATTGTTTGCTGCGTAGGAAAATGAAATAAAAATGAGTAGTGGCTTCACACATGTTCACTGATATGACTACCAAACATAACGATTATACAATTGCTCTATCAACTCCTTTTTTCTTTTTTCTTTTTAAATAAAATAGGATAGAAATGACTGTTTATTAGCTTATCTACATAATTATTATCATGGTTAGGCAAGCTCCCCATGAAATGTGAGAATAAGAACATGTGAAATTGAGTTGGCTGGTAATGTTAAACTATATTGATTCTGTTAATTAAGTACAGCAATTTTAATGGCAGAAATTGATGGAACATACTATCTTGGCCTGAAAGATACAGAGAGAAAGTGGTGATGTTGGTGGGTTTTCTTTCTCTTTCCACCATATGAAAGTCCGTATAAAAACATAAAACTCCAAAATGTTCTTTCTTATTCTTGTCAATTTCCTCATACCCACCTACCAAAAACTTCACTACTCGAAGGCAAAAGAATAGGAACAAACTGAGTTGAACACAGGGAAAGAATAATAATAATAATAATATCATATCCTCTCAAAGCACATCATATCAATGTACCAATATTCTTTGAAGCCGACACTGCATTACCTAATCGTTTATTCTCCTCAAAGCAACTTCCAAATGCTACTCTCCATTTTGTTTTGGAGTTTAGCTTTCGCACTTATCTTCTTTCAAAAAGTCCTTTTGCCTACACATCCACCAACCCAGGCCTCTCTAGACTAGCTTTTCAAACTCTTCTTCTTGGATAATCTTGAATAGTAGCCGATTCTCAATTATATTACATCAGCTAGAATCAATAAGAAAACAGAAAAAAAGCATAAATTGTTGGTGAACAGGACACGACTACTTACTCTATATATATATATATATATGTATGTATATATAAGCAAATGCAGCCCTTCAGAAGCCAAGAGTAGCTCTTACCTATCAGATAATCTTCAGCAGTTAGGCTCTCCTCTAATGGGTAGGCAGAGTGGTGATTCCACCATGGTCAGCTCCTCTATTGCCCTTTTGCAAGAGAGGTTTAGGCAGCTTGAAAGAGTGAGAGAAAAGAGAGAGGAGAAAGATCTGTTAAAACTGTTTTCGGATTCTGACCAGGCAGCTTCGGCCATGCGTTTTGATCGTAGTAAATCATCTTTCCAGCCAGAGATGATTCTGCCTCATAGTCACAGGCCAGCTCTTCAGAATCACTCACTCTCCCTAGGACTTAACTCTCAGGGAAAGCATGCCGATTTCCAAGCCACGACCGGTCCAGCCTTGGCAAGCTTATGGCCTAATGGTGCTGCCACTCCAAGCACATCGATAAATTTTGATCATTCTGATGTTGATACTTCTCTTCATCTGTAGAAAAATAAACAACTTACCTATATTTGTATTAGGTTCTCTGTATCGTCATCTTCTTCCTCTGTGTTGGCTGTAAGAAATGAATGAGTAATATAACTAATGTTTATAAACGTATTATATTTCCTTGTGTTCGTATTCTGTGATTACACGTTCATGGTAATCACAATTCAAAATGGCCTCCAGTGGGGTGTTTTTTTTTTTTTTTTTTTTTTTCTTTCAGCACCTATAAAAGTTGTCATCAATCTTCACATAATGTAAATGAGATTGCTTCAATCACATGATCAAGTGGCATGTAAACGTTATTCATTGTACAGCCAGGAGCTATTGAAAGAATTGTTATTATCTTTCAATCAGATGTTTGTTTGGTGTGATATGAGACTCTGATTTGCGAATGCTGCTTTTGTACAAGAATAAAAGGACACAATGTAAGATATTTCCTGTTCGTGGAATCTTGTTTCTATAAATTGTTCAGACTTGATTGTTGCTTAGGAACCATGCCGTGTGGGTCGGTTTTGATTTGTAAGCTTGTGTCGTGTTGTTTCTTTGGTGATGCGGTTGGTTCTCAGGTGCTTGTGGTCTACGTTCTGCAACTACAACATTGCTTTCGCTTTGGCTTCTTGCTTGTGTTTTATTTCTGATACAATCTTTTTAATTTTTGATGATGTATATAAAACATTTCATTATTGGGTAGATAATTATTCGGAGGCTGTTGATTCCTCATTGCTTGTATGTCCCATCCATGATTCAGTGTTAAATTTGTGAACCTTTTCTCTTTTGTGAAGATTTAAATGATAGGAAGATAGGTCTTTTCTCTTTTGTTCTTTTGGGTTCATGACAAAAATCCAACCAATCAGACTAAAAATTTTACAAATCAAATAAACATCTTATGTGGTAGAAATTTTAATAAAGCTCGTTGATTTTCGTTAATGCGGCTAAAACTTATAAATGAAAAACTAAAAATTGTATGTTTTAAATTTGACTATTTGAGGGGTCCCCTCAATTTCACTCGCTAGCCCCCATCGTGTCATAATCTCACTTAATTCTAAAATTATCTTTTTAAAAAAGATAAAAATATAATTAAAAAATAAAATAATTTCAGAAACTCTAGCCACCTTTCACTACTATTATCACCACTTCTAGCTACCATTTTTTTTTATCTTTCATTTCAATCTCAGCCGCTTCATTGTTAGCCCAATTTCATTATTTATCATTTGTTCTTATTAATTTTATAATTCCTTGATTCCTATACAAAAATTATTCTTTACATTTTTTCATTTCATTTTTTTTTTTGGGTTTTCATACTATATATGTAAATAATTAATGGTTATTGGAAAATTTGTTGGTAGGGTCAATGGCTAATGGCTAGGGGCGCGGTGGCTTAATGTGATGTGATGATAGTGGTGGTGGTAGGTGATTAGGGTTTCTAAAATTGTATTTTTTTTTTTAAATTATTTATTTATGAAAACATGTGAAATTAATTTTAAAGTGGGGATGAGCGAAATTTTGAGGGAACAAATATCGCCACATTGTAAATCTCTTTAAATTGTATAGAATGGGCCTAGTGGTGAACCCATGTCCTCACGTTCTTCCCTTATAAAAAATTAAATATAAGCATTTTGAAATTGGTTTATAAGTAGAGTTGATTTCATTCTAATATATTTTATCTAATGATAGAAATTTGAGTTGTGTCAAAATAAACTTAATTTAGGTAGTTCAATAAATATCTAATGTAAGCATTAATAAACTTTTGTATTAAATATATATATAGAGAGAGAGAGAGAGAGAATCCTTATTAGAGGTAGGCGTCCTCATTTTCTTTTTCATGTAGATATACAATTAAAATCAATGCAGATACAATATTAAACTATATGACTTTAAAGTGAATTGTGATAATGACTCAACATTAAAAAATATATATTCACATATGATATATCTTTACTTTGTTAAAATGAGAATGTCAACACACACATATATATGTATATTAAAGTGTTGTGGAGATATATAGATTACAAAGATCTTAGGAGTCTTGCCCCTTTTAGGATAACAAAAAAAGAAGAAGAGTTGTTTGGACACTAGATCCAATGGTTAGAAATCACCTATGTATACCAATCATGTAAAACTAGTGGTGGCGCCACATTAGAACTAAGGGGGGCTTAAGCCCCTCCTAAATTTTTTAAAATTTATAAATTTATTTAGATATTTGTCTCATTTTTAATTTGATTCACCATGAAAGTCCTTACTAAAATTAAAAATAACCAATATATTAACTATTTATTTTTACATTTCCAACCTATAAAAAAATATTATTATTTTGAAGTTTCTCAGACCCAAACTCTTTTCACACAAAAAAACAGAAACTACTTCATCTTATTAAGTTTATTCAAATGATTTTTGTTTAGTGAATCTAATGGCACTTAAAATTCAATTTAATGTTTACATTATGAAAGTAGGTTTTGATAACAAATTTTTAAAATTAAAAGGGATTAATAAGTTAACAAGAAAAATAATTGATACTAAAAATGATAAATTGTATTTATTAATTTATTAATTATTTTTATTAGTTGTCATAACTACAGTAAAAAAAAATTTCAACAATGAATTTTGTGAAAAATTGTCTGTAAAATCAAATGAAAGATCAATGATTGAGCGATATTATTATTGTATGTATAGAAAAAAGATTTATTTTGTATTTTTGATGATGAGGTTATTCTTCAATTTTTTAACATATGAAAGCAAGTCTACATTTACAAATGTATTGAATTGAATATATTAATGAATTTTAATTTTTATATTTATTACTTATTAGCCATTTTTAAAATTATATTATTATTTAAATTTAGCCCCTGTTAGGTTAAATTCCTGTCACCGCCATAGTAAAACCAACGAAGTGTAAGGGTGAGTTTGGAATTGAAGTAAAAAAAAAACTGTAATTATAAAATTAAAATCAGTAATATATAATAAATAAAAAATTTAAATAATAATTTTAACAAAATTATTAAAAATATAATAAATTTTTTATTATATAAATAAATAATTATGTTAATATAACTTTTAAATTATGATAATTAGTATTTATTAAATATTTTAATATAATAATTTTTAAATTATAATTACTTAACTTCGATCTCAACCGCAAAGTGATGCATGTTGAAGTTAGACTAGAGAGTTGCTTTCCAAGCTTTACGTGATTTTACTTCGAGTGAATTGCACATGGGGACTAAAAGTTAAAAGTCAAAAAAGTCAATTATTCAAATAGGGCCTCAACTCCACTGGAGATCCAAATCCTTCAAAACAAGGTTTGTTAAAAAATTGACATTATAAATTGTAAAATAACAAATCACTCTAAAATTTAATCAGTCATGTTAAATTACTATTTTTTATTTAATATACTGAACAAAACATAAAGAATGAAAATAGAACATTAGATTCTCATAGATTAGTTATTCAATTAAAAAAATTTCTTGCAATAGATAAAAGGCATATGATTTTAACTCCCCCCATATGAATTGAAGGAGATTTAAATTATGTTGATATAATATTTTAAAGAAGAATAATCAAGTGCGTAAGAAATCACGATTCACTTGATTATTGATTGACCTCATTATCATCTAATTATTGATTGAACTATTAACTGTTAATTAATAATCAAGTGACACGTGATTCATCACGTACAATAATGTGTGCGACTGCACGCACCTAATCAAATCTCATATTTTAAATAAAAAAAGAGAAAAAATTTTATTTATTTTTTCTATAATAACAAAATAGTCATGGCATAAAAAATATATTTGATTCCTCCATGGTAAATATAAATTGATGATGTATCTTTATGTCGCTCATTTTTGGGTAAAAAACACACAAGAAAATAATCATTGTTTTTGTGGGTATCATGTAAACAGTAAGTAAATCTCTACACTAGTTATTTTCACAAGCACAGGGATGTTTTTGATAATAAACCGGACAAGTAATTTTGAAAAGACCAAAATACCCAAACAGCCGATCGTTAATTTCGCGGAGTACGAAAACCAGCGTCATCTCCAGAAGCTTCCGTAAACCCCTTATCAAAAACCCTACTTAAAATTTAAAACACCAACACTGGCTTTTATAAACTGAGTCATCGTTGATCGTTTTTACTGAGCACGCGCACACGACACACGAATTAAACTCACCGTCGAACCTTCTCGATCATGTACAGTCTCGGCAGGCGCTCGGCTTCCGCTCTCTTGCGCCATGACGGCGCTCGTTACCACAGACATGCCATCGCGGCGGCGATTTTTTCCGCCACTCTCTCCGGCGATTCGGTAACTTGTTTTTGCTGTATTTTGAATTATTTTATGCCGTTGAAGAAAGAAATTCTAGTTTTGATTAAGAGTACAGAAGCGCTTTTTGAAAAAGGATTGATCAAGTGCTTCTCTAAAAAGAACTTGAACTACTACTCCTACTGTAATCAGTAGGTTCTTTATGGAAAAGCGTTTATGGAGCATTTTAAAAAATCAGTCTTTGTCTATTAATAATCTATTATATTCAGACGTTACATAATATATAGAAATCTCTTCCAAAGTGTTATAAGGACTATTGATTCCAGTTATTTGAAGGATTCGTTTCTTTTTAAAGAAAAGAAAAATCTGTACAATGATTCATCTGGATGAATTTACTTGCCTCTGCTTTTTATGTTACTCATTAGCTTGTAGTGCCATTAACTTGAAAGCCAAGTATTTTGTATGATACAATCGCTTGTGGGTTTGTATTTTTATTTAAAGGGAGATATTTTGGGGACTATATTGTAAACAAATTTTTATTATAATAGCTTATGGGTTATCTTGGTATCAGATACAATTGATATATTCCTTTGACCATTTGCAGGTGCTGGAAACCAGTGCCAAAACTAGATGGTACTCGGTGCTGGCCTCAGGGAGGTGTAATACTTCCCAGTCTTCAACAGCATTTAACTTGAATAAAAATGGCTTCTTTTTGGGCAATCGTTATGAGTCAACTGCAGCATCTGATGCATCTTCCCCTCCTTCACTCGAGAAGTACGAGTATCAAGCAGAGGTATGCTATTTGCACCTGGGGATTTCATTTGAATGGTTGATGACTCTTGGAGTTTTATTAACGTACCATGCCTGGTGGCAGGTTAGTCGTCTCATGGACCTTATTGTTAACAGCCTGTACAGCAACAAAGAAGTGTTCCTGCGGGAGCTTATTAGGTATATTCTGATTTTGTATATTTATAATTTTGTATAAGTAATGCCCGCTTCTACAAACAGTTTGTTCCTGCTTTTATTCTCTTGAGTTTTGGGGTCTGGTTAATGAAAGCTAATATTATGGTTTCTTTTATCATTTCTGCTATCCAACTGCGGTTGTAAAGTTGTGTAATTGTTTTTATAATAATTATAGTACCTTTGGTTTAAAAGGGTGATATTATAGCACTACTTCATCTTGCTTTGAACATTCCAAATCGATTAACTTACTTTTTGGTTTCAATTACTTGATACTGTTGTCCCCAATAGCGGATTTGTAAATCTTGTGATTGGTGTTTACAGTAATGCAAGTGATGCCTTGGACAAGTTGCGGTATCTTGGTGTTACTGAGCCTGGGCTTTTGAAGGATGCAGTTGATCTTGATATCCGCATCCAAACAGATAAAGATAATGGCATTATAACTATCACGTATGCTTAGTGTGGTTAAGAAATTGGTTTGGTTTATGATATTTTTTTTCCCCATATTGATAATGTCATCCGTTACTATGCATTTGATGCAGTGATTCTGGCATTGGTATGACTCGGCAAGAACTTGTTGACTGTCTCGGAACTATTGCACAAAGTGGAACAGCAAAGTTCCTGAAAGCAGTGAAGGTCTATCAATTGAACTGAGTATATACTGAACATATTAAGTACTTTTATTGTGTTTGTTGATGGATTCTGAGAAATTATTTTATTTAACAGGATAGTAAAGATGCTGGTGGGGATAACAATTTAATTGGTCAATTTGGTGTAGGCTTTTACTCTGCTTTCTTGGTTTCTGATCGGGTATGATTCTTATCTTAATTCTTTGATTTTTTTCAGCCAGTAAATCTAGTTCTTGCACTGCCTTTTACTTATGTATCTTTTGATTTTGAAAGGTTGTTGTCGAGACAAAAAGCCCAAAATCTGATAAACAATATGTTTGGGAAGGTGAGGCCAATGCTAGCTCCTATACAATTCATGAGGAGACAAACCCAGAGAAACTCCTTCCTAGAGGAACACGTCTCACATTGTATCTTAAGGTCAGTTAAATAGTTTTTCTTAAGTGGTTTGTTTGCCCTTTTATTTTGATTCTTTTATTTGAAAGCTTACAATATTTGTTTTTCATTTTCTGCCTATTCTCAGCATGATGACAAGGGTTTTGCTCACCCGGAACGGATTCAAAAGCTAGTAAAAAACTATTCCCAGTTTGTTTCATTCCCAATATACACTTGGCAGGAAAAGGGATACACTAAAGAGGTATGATTACAACTAATTTCCTTTTGCGTAAAGTAATCTATCTGTGGGATTGTTCCTGATGAGACCTTTAACCTTCCATATAGGTTGAGGTTGATGAGGATCCAGCTGAAGCCAATAAGGATAAACAGGATGATACTACTGAGGTTAGCATCTTATAATTTGTTTAATTGTTTATTCTTTTTCTATATGTTTGGAATTCTAGTTTGATGAGCAACTTATGCGTAATTGGTTCATGACCGTAACAGAAGAAAAAGAAAACCAAGACTGTCGTTGAGAGGTACTGGGACTGGGAGCTCACTAATGAGACTCAGCCAATCTGGGTGAGTTTTTAGATAGTCGTATTTTGATGTCCATAATATTGTGATGCACACATTATCTTTAACTTCTCTTAAAATTTGTGCAGCTTCGCAACCCCAAGGAAGTTACTACTGAAGAATACAATGAATTTTATAAGAAAACCTTCAATGAATACTTGGATCCATTAGCATCGTCACACTTTACGACAGAGGTAATCATAATGCTTATGCACATTTGATCAGATTCTTTTTGCAATCTTTGCCTATCTTGCTGGACTTTCCATGTGTTACTTGGATCTGTTCACATTATCGCACTTCACGGCAGTGGTTATAATAAAGGTTAGACATGATAGAATCTGCAAGATTACCATGCATGTTGTAATTCCTGCCATTAATTAACCACTTTATTTTCTTCATGTCTGCTTCTAAAATTGATTTGCAACTACACTATTACCTTTGAATCACTACTACATGTCAAGGATAAAACTTGGCAGTTGTCCTAATTTGAAAGGAAAGGGAAAATCTATGTCTTCTTTGATAATTATCTTGTTGAATTCACTCTGATAAGAATTATACAGTCATTTTACAAAAGTGCTGCTCCCCCAGCTGATTAATGTTGATTATGCAGGGTGAGGTTGAGTTCAGGTCCATTCTTTATGTACCAGCTGTTGCACCTATGGGGAAGGATGACTTGATCAATCCCAAGACCAAAAACATTAGACTCTATGTGAAACGGGTGTTTATTTCAGATGATTTTGATGGAGAATTGGTAAGCGGATTTTCTTTTAAAATATGCATATTGCAGTGGGGTAAGCACGAGGTGTAACTGACTTGTTTCATTGTTGGTTGAATAGTTCCCTCGATATCTTAGCTTTGTGAAGGGTGTGGTGGATTCAAATGACCTTCCTCTCAATGTATCGCGTGAGATTCTTCAAGAAAGTCGCATTGTACGTGCTACCAGTTCTTTCCCTCTTGTAGATCTTAGGAGAGGATGAATTTGTTATTACCTGTGTCTCTGACTTTTCTTTGATGTTGTCCTCTAAAGGTACGTATTATGAGGAAACGCTTGGTTCGAAAGGCCTTTGACATGATTCTAGGAATATCCATGAGTGAGAACAGAGCTGTATGTACCTGATATCCCTAGATTGTTCCCTACATCTTTAATGATTCATAAAAATTCAGTTTAAATGTAGGATGGTATTCTTTTTCATTTTTAATTTGTAATCTCTATATTACATTCTGTTGCAGGATTATGAGAAGTTCTGGGATAACTTTGGCAAATACTTGAAAATGGGATGCATAGATGATCGTGAAAATCACAAGCGGCTTGCACCATTGCTTCGATTTTTCTCTTCCCAGAGTGAAGATGAGATGATAAGCTTGGATGAATATGTTGAGAACATGAAACCTGAACAGAAAGACATCTATTTCATTGCTGCTGACAGTGTGGCCAGTGCTCGGAACACACCTTTCCTTGAGAAACTTTTGGAGAAGGACCTTGAGGTATGCAATTTCTTTGAGAAGTTGTGATCTTGGAAGTTCTGTTTTTCTTTGCTGCTATGTTCTGAACAATATTTTTTTCTCTGTGTCTACTGCCTTAGGTGTTGTATTTGGTGGATCCCATCGATGAGATCGCGGTCCAGAACCTGAAATCATATAAGGAGAAGAATTTTGTCGACATTAGCAAGGAAGACTTGGATTTAGGTTAACATTTTGAAACTTCTTTTTTTTTTCCTTTTTGTTCTTTTGGGATTCTGGTATAGAGGATGTTTAAAGAAAAGACCAGCATTCTGGATTTGTTATTTAATGGAGAAAAAATATTGAGCTTGCTGTTTACCAGTTCAGTCACCTTTCATGGTGGGATTGTTAGGATGATGTCGAACTGTTAGTATGTAACAACTTCAATTTGTCAGCCTTAGTTGATGTAATTGCATTGTGATATGTCTGATGGAATAAGGAAAGGTATTTGTTTTACCTGTTCATGTTTGTTAATTGGCAGGAGGCAGTCCTGTGATGTCTATGATTTAATGATTGCAGGTGAAAAGAATGAGGAAAAAGAGAAGGTGATGAAGGAGGAGTTTGGCCAAACTTGTGATTGGATTAAGAAGCGGTTGGGTGACAAGGTAGCTAGTGTTCAAATCTCAAATCGTCTGAGCTCATCACCCTGTGTTCTGGTTTCTGCTAAGTTTGGTTGGTCAGCCAACATGGAGAGGTGCAGTTAGTCTCCCATCTTGGTAGCATGATTAGTCATTCTTCTGTTGGACAAGCTTAATATGAATTCATTTTCCTGTAGGTTAATGAAGGCTCAAACAGTTGGTGATACCTCAAGTATGGAGTTCATGAGAGGAAGAAGAGTGTTTGAGATTAATCCTGAACACCCCATCATTCAAAACCTGAATGTACGTTGAAGAACAAGAAACATTATCTACTTGCCACCTCTTCTTTTTCCTTCTTTTTAAAAGTTGGACAATGCTTAGTGCGATTGCATTAATTACTTTTAACCCTCAATTGCAGGCTGCAAGCAAAAATTGCCCAGATGACAATGATGCCCTTCGAGTTGTGGATTTATTGTATGATGCAGCTCTGGTCTCTAGTGGATTTACTGTAAGTACCCTGGCTGTATATTTTCTCTCTTATTATTTGTGGCTCTGGTCTCTGGTCTTTGTTTTATCCTCATCCTATTAAACTAGTCATGTAACAAACTTGCAAATTATATGCTTTTGTAAGGTCGTCTATGATCTACAACATAATCTTATATTTGTGCAGCCTGAGAATCCCGCAGAGCTTGGCAGCAAGATATATGAAATGTTAGGCATGAATTTACAAGGTAAATGGTCAGTTCCAGATGCTGCTGGCATTCAGCATCCAGCAGCAACCCAATCGCAGACCACCCAAACTTATGAAGCTGAGGTGGTTGAGCCTGTAGAAGCTGGTGGTCAGAAATGAGGAGCTCAACATTTTTCCCTTTTTATGTCCTTAATTTAGCATTCTATAAATTATTTCAGTAAAGGGCATTAGGACTTAGCCATTGATAATGAATGTTAACTGTTTATGGGGTGGTTTTGTAGGCATAACTTTTATTTTTTTGCCTCGGCAATCTCATAATGTCCAGTTCTTTTGGCTGTATTTTCGTAGGTTATTGATAAATAATCCAACATATTAGGAGATTTGCCATTTTGTCTTTCTTTTTTGTTGGTTATTATATATATATATATATATATATATATCTTTGATGTATCCAGGTGTTAGTTTTAAAAAGCTTTAAACCAATCAACAATTTCTAATTTCGACATTAATTTTTTTTTTTTTTCTTCGATTTTTCCGACCTTTTTGATGAGGAGGTCTTCGAATCACTGATTGAGGAGTGATTACGATTTTACGAATCCATGAAAAGTCTTAAACTATTTTTGACGCAACGGCTTTTTTGTTAAAATTATATTATGTTTGCGGTGAACCTTTCACCAAAACTTTTGTGTATACATCATGCATGGGCCACGAGTAGGATACAAAGAATTTAAAGTAAACAGAAAGAAAAATGCTCGTGATCAAACATGCTATTTCAGGGATTTTTTTTATTGCATTTTGTTATATTGACGACATTTTTTTTTAAGTGTAATATATCTAATCTAGGTTTTTACGGGTGTCTTTGGTGTGCTGCATTGTATTTTATTAATCTATATTATATTAAGATAGTATGTATTAATTTGGATTTTAGTATTAAAACATAAACTATGTAAGACTTGGTATGGTATTGTACTGCGTTACTTATCAGGTGTCATGTGTTTGGTGCATAAGTGTTCTAGATTATATAGATTTTTATTAAAAATAAATAATTTAAGTGAAAAAAAAATAACTTACTTTGTTATTATGTTACATTTAATAGCATCATTTTTGGCATGGGCATCTCCATACCCATTTTCAATGTTTTGTATATGTTTTCATTCCTTCCTCGTCCCCATCAGAATCACTTGAGAAGATCCTTTTTATTTTAAAATTTAATTAAATTATATTAACCTAAAAATAAAATGAGAATTATCATAAGTAAGTCTTACTTTATTCTACTCCATCAAACTTTTGCATATATAATATTGATGCAAGTGTTGTCCATTAGCAATGATATTTCTTGGCCATCGATTATAGCACCACGAACATCATGAGCATGGCTATTGGTTGGCGTAATGATGAACTAGGTTGCTTGGCCACCACCATCGTGACGTCTTATTAGATTATGCTATGGCATGAATAATTTAGGTAAGGTATGCAAGACTGTAAGAGAGTGTTTTAGAGTTAAAATTATGGATTGCAGGCTTATGGGATTTGTCTCTAGGCTATAGTTAAGTTTAAATTGCATTAAAAATCTTTATATTAATTGATATTTATATTATTTATATGAATATTTTGATATTTGTTATTTAGATCAATATTTAATATTTTATAATTTAAATTTTGTTATTTATTTACTAATAATTCTAGAAAAATAAGACAAATTAAAAATTAAAATAGAGAAATTGGGAGGGGATGGAGATTTTACTTTATCTCCGTCCCTTCCTCGAATAAGAAATTAAATAAAAAATCACCTCCAATCCTTTTTTTGAATAATAAATTAAATATAAAAGTATATGATATTCTCCTTAAATGGAGAGAATCTCCCAGAGTCCTTTCCCCATAGGGATTTCTGTCATTCTTTTTACCTTTGTTTTGTTTTTAATTTTTTTGACCAATCCAATAAACTCAATGCTGGTAAATTTCACTTTTTTATTTGTATATATCACTTGAATAATTTTACCAAACATAGGTTAAAAAAAGTTACTATAGTAGATACCCTTATAATACATGCAGCCAAATATGCTCTAATGGTCTTGATTGTTTGAAATGAAAATATCCTCTGAGAAGTGATCTAATTTAATAACGGTCTTGATTTCTTAATAAAACATTCAAGAATGAAGATTACACATGATATTTTTTATGTAGGAATGACAGAAATCCCTAAGGGCATAGGGTCGCTTGGGGATTTTCCCATGTGAGAGGGTAAAAGAATGATTTTATACCTAATTTCTTTTTCGAGGAATAGAGGGGATGAGTTGGGATCCCCATCCCCTCCCTAATTCTCCATTTTCTCATTTTGATTTTTAATTTTAATTTTAATTTTTAGATATATTAATGAAGAAATGATAAAATTTAAATTATAAAATATTAAATATCAGTATAAATAACAAGTATCAAAATATTTATACGAATATACTATGAAACTTTCAAGTCTAGTTAACTAGTTTTAATCCTGAATTATGTTTGATCAGGTCTTATTCAAAAGGCCTTGACCTAAAATTTTTATTTTAAACTTTTATCTAATAAAACAAAAAATAAAGCAAAAGTTAAAGATATAACATCTAAACTTTACTAAGATATATTATAAAACTTTACTTTTATTTAAATTTTTTATTTTAATAGATTAAATTAAATTTGAAAATTAAAAATATATTAGTTATTCGGGAGTTTTTCAAAAATTAAAGACTCTTGAATATTTCTTTTTATTATTTGAGGAGGAGACCAGAATCCCTTTAAGTAGTTCTGATGAAAATGAAGAAGGAATAGAGACATATGCATAATATTATGAATGAGTAAAGAGATTTCAGTCTCCTTCTTTCATGCTATACATGATCATTTAAAGCATCATTAATTACTATGTTTTAAATCAATTTTTTTTTTAAAAAAATTGATTTTAATTAATGAAAATATTGCTTAATAAACGCTTTCAAGGGTCAAAAGAAAAGGGAAGCATTCAAGATACACACACAATATATACACACGCACACACACTCACGCTTCTCGAAAAGAGCAAAATTGGACTCCTGTCCAAAGGAGAAAACCACTGTTAATTTTTGTAACTGAGACATTGGGGGTAATTATTAGTATAGTCTCAGATTAATTAATTATCTTCAGACACTTTATTTATAAATGTTGTAGACTTGTAGTGCTCTTTAAATTATTTTTATAAAAATGGAAACAAGCAGATAACCGTTACTACTTATTTGTTTATTTAACGCGCTTTGGGAGATATCTGACATTTGCCCGTTTAACCCGTTTGACTGACCCCGACGAAAGTCATATGACAGGTCACTACGCAGAGAAGAGAGACGCGGTAAACCGGTCAACTCTCCCAAATGCTACCGGCTTAGCTGGTCATCTCATCGCTGATAAAAAAGAATTATAAATAAAACCAATACATGCAGCCGTCTTCTTACATTTCATTTGTCTACTCATGTTGACTTTTTTGTCCAGGGATTTCGCCGGTTGAGCGGACCTAATTCTCCCAGATTCGGAGGGTAAAATGGTCAAAGCTCGTGCTCTTTATTCTTTATCACTTTCTTCTCATTTGTTTTCTCCTGCGATCGGTAGCTTCAGCTCACTTTTCTTCTCTCTGGTGAGTGCTCTCTTCTTCTTTCCGCTTGATTTGTTAATTTTTCCGTTTGGTTGCTGGGAAAACGGAGGAAAGAGAAGGGAAATTTTGACTTTTTTTTTCCCAGCTGGCCATGTTAATTTCATTGCAGTGTGTTTAGTTTGATTTTAGATTCAGAAACTTCATCTTATGTTTTCCTCCGTTTTCTCAGTAGCCAAACAGGCGATTAGAGATTTGTTTAGTTAGTTTATTTGTATTTTATATTTTCCTTTTTTTGATCCGGTGATGCTCTTGTGTTTTCAGTTCATTGATTAATTAAATAATCTATTTTCATTTGAGTTGCTGTTTTATTCTTCATTTTTATTTTGCTACGTTTTTCTTGATCTACTTTTACTGCTTGTTCTGATATTGATCTATGAAGTATTTGCATGGGTGGAAAACTTACTTTTAAAATTAAAAAAGTTGCATTTGCAAAAATTGTTTAATTGATTATGAAGCAAATTTGTGGTTTGAGATGTTACTGATTCATCTTTTGAATAAAATTATAGATATATATTCATTTTGTTATTCGGGGATGTGATTGCTGCTGCCCAGAAAGTTTATCTATTATAATCCCGCACTGTGTAATTTAAAATTATGAATGTCTACCTTACTTATTGCGTGTTTAAACATTGGTTACAATTTAAGTATCATGCTAAGAACCTCGTTCAACTTTGGCCTGTTGCTGTCCATTGACCATTGGGTATATATTTTGTCTCCAAAAACTTGCTTGATTTCTTGCATGTTGTATGCTATTGATAATGAGTAGAATTTTCATTTGGGATATGCAGAGTGTGGGAGAGAATAGTTGATGGGTACATCGTCTGGGTCAAACATACACAACCAATCTTCATCGAAGATGCTACCTCCACGTCAGCAGCCACGATCTGGAGGACTTCAAACTTCACTATCGCTTGTGACTTCTGATCCCATGCTGTCTCCTGATGGACAGGAACCCAGGTCAAACTCAGACAATATTCGTGAGTCCCCAACTGAGAGTGCCAGCTCACGGGAAACTTGGCCTACTGCTGACACTGTCAATGGAAAGAAGATGGAGAATGGGAAGAGTGAGGTTGACTGTCCTGAACAATCAGTAATTCGTCGTGTTTCAAGTGCAGATAAGATATCTCTTCGGGAGATAGCAAGAGAGCGAGTTGATGTAGTCTCAGAAAAGATGCGTCGTCTTCCTGAAGAGTTTCTGGAAGAACTAAAGAATGGCCTCCGGGCTATTCTTGAAGGGAATGGTGGTTCACAGCAGAGGGAGGAGTTTTTGACTCTACAAAGGCTTGTTCAGAGTAGAACAGATTTAACAGCAAAGACATTGATAAGGGCCCATCGGGTACAGCTGGAAATCCTTGTTGCAATAAATTCTGGAATCCAGGCATTTTTGCATCCAAATATTAGTCTATCTCAAACTTCCCTCATTGAGGTATTTGTGTACAAGAGGTGCAGAAATATAGCATGTCAAAACCAGCTTCCAGCTGATGATTGTACCTGTGAAATATGCACCCACAGGAACGGTTTCTGCAATCTTTGCATGTGTGTAATCTGTAACAAGTTTGATTTTGAAGTGAACACCTGCCGTTGGATTGGATGCGATTTGTGTTCGCACTGGACTCACACAGACTGTGCAATTCGTGATGGACAAATTTGCATGGGCCCTTCTGCCAAAAGTAGAGCATGTCCCTCTGAGATGCTTTTCAGGTGCCGGGCTTGCAACCAGACATCTGAGCTGCTAGGCTGGGTGAAAGATGTATTTCAACATTGTGCACCAGCCTGGGACCGTGAAGCTCTTATGAGGGAACTTGATTTTGTTAGTAGGATCTTTCGTGGAAGTGAAGATCCTAGGGGGAGGAAACTCTATTGGAAGTGTGAGGAGCTTCTAGAAAAAATGAAGGGTGGGCTTTTAGAGTCAATGGCCTGCAGAGGAATATTGCTGTTTTTCCAAGGTATGTACTGTACTAGGGACTTAGTTCCTTTTTTCCTGTTAGCTGAGTATATTTTGTGTCTACAAATTATTGATATTTTGCTTTGTGAGTACAAATTCTATTAGTGCTGGCTTGCAAAATAGATGGTGTGAAATTGAATAGATATGGCAAAATAGTTCCCTGCATTTCTCACTGGAATTGACTTGTTAATTCTTTTGTGAGTTGGGAATTGGGATTTTTGGCCATGCACATGCTCATGTACACACTCATCTAGTTGTATGTGAATGTGTAGTAGCTTACTTTTCTCCTTCATCTGAATCTTGAATTGTGTGGTTTCAAAGTGAATTGAAGGGGGGAGCTCAAGTTTCACCTTTTTATGTCTTCTTCATGAGTTGATACTAATCTGCTTCATTCTTTATAGCAAAATGCTGAAAAGAAATTTGCTGGGTGGCTAGGAAGAGAACTCAGACATCCACTCTTCTCAAGTTAAATGCATACCTCCTGTCATCTCAAGTTAGATGCTTGATGTGGTGGCATATTTTCTTCTGTTTTTGACATCCTGATATGTATATAGACTGCACTTTTCCTTACCACTCAACAAAGTTTTATGCATGTCGCATTATCCACTTTACAGAATCTGATTCTGAGGTATCAGATGTTTTTCTTCTGGATGCAAGTTATTTTTGGCTCCATCATTTGTCATTGCCTCTTTAGGAGTGATATACAGTTATTGATGTATTTGACAGCTTGCTCAGATTTTATTTGGATGCTTCTATACTTAGAGCAGTTTATTAATATGTTAAATCTCTTTTTATGCTTTGAGAATGTGGTTCGTTATTAATGTATGTTATTCTTTCCTGTCTCTTGGTATTATTATAAAGAGCTTGAGGTTGACTCTCCAAAGAGCCTGGAAAATGGAGAAGCTGGTAGGCTGATTGCTCCACACGAGGCATGCAACCGAATTGCAGAGGTTGTACAGGAGGCTATAAGAAAGATGGAAATGGTGGCCGATGAGAAGATGAGGATGTTTAAGAAAGCTCGTTTATCCCTTGAGGCTTGTGACCGTGAGCTTGAAGACAAGGCCCGGGAAATGACAGAATTGAACATGGAGAGAACAAAAAAGAAGCTACAGATAGAAGAGCTGGAAAAAATTGTGAGGCTTAAACAAGCTGAGGCTGATATGTTCCAACTTAAAGCCAACGAAGCTAAGCGAGAGGCCGAGAGACTCCAGAGGATTGCTCTTGCCAAAACAGATAAGTCAGAAGAAGAATATGCTAGCAGCTATCTGAAACTTCGCTTGAGTGAGGCTGAAGCTGAGAAGCAGTATCTGTTTGAGAAGATTAAGCTACAGGAAAGCTCACGTGCATCGCAGAGCGGTGGTGGAATGAACCTTCACAGATGTTGATGTAGTTTAATTTATGATTTAAGACATGGTCACCGCTGAGCCACCCAAACTCGTAGAAGAATATTCACCAATGGATTATAATATGTTGTACCATTTAGTAACTTTATGACTTTAGCGATGTTACTTCGATGTGAACTAGTGTGAAATGCACATAAGATGCTATTTTGCTTCACTTGACCTTAACCTTGTAGTGTCTTGACAAGTAAAGGATGAGAATCGGTGAAAGTTTGTGGAATTTGGAAACTGATTCTTTTATCTATTGCTTTTGTACATAGATCTGCAGAAAGCATTTGTTCTTAATAGATGCATCTGTGCTCATTTGCTTCATGTACACAGTTAGATGTTGCGATGCTTCATTAAAGCAGTTGCCTAAATAAGCTATGAATCATAACCTATAGGTAGTACAGGATTTCAAGCTAACAGACTCGGCCATGCCTCTTCTGAGAAGGCATGGACTGAGAAGAAGAAATGGGATGTCGAAAGTAATCTAAGAGCTAATTCCGTGGCACTTTAGCTGAGAATTCGTGGGCACGTTAAAATTGACAAGTTTGGCATTGTTCACATACATGCCTAATTTTCCACTGTTGGTTATGCTGGGCATCCTGCCCGCCTGAGACGAAGGAACCAAAGTTCCATTGGGGAAATGCAGCAAGTTGTTGTACAGCAATGCGGTGGGAATTGAATGACTCAGAATGAAATCATGGAGATGCTCTGGAGTGGCTACGACTTCAGATAGCTTCTCGTCGTTCGGCACCAAGAAAATTACAGCCGTGCTCCGCAGTAGATTCGAGCTCCGGTTAATCATCTTGAGAAGAACTACAAACCCACGGTAAGATTTTGCTCTCCGAATCAGTCTGGTCTATTTGATGTATGAATTGAGCTTCTCCCACAACAACAAAATGAGGAAGAAGGATTCCAAACCAAAGTGCCATCGATGTTTTTCTTTAACTGATATTTGCCGGACGCTATTTTTGCAGTGGACTTTACAGCCTTGATAGAAGTTCATGCTTGGTTTGTTCTTATGCAGTTGAGGTGATGCATGCATTTTGTTGCAACATGCTTAGGTGGCAAGTGGTTTATGCATGAGGAAACTGTAATACTTCTGCCCTATTGGGTCTTGTAAAAAGGCTGTTTTTTTATGCCTAAGCGTTGGGTTAGCAGCTGATGATTACAAATATTGCTGGGAGCGTAATGCTTTGAGTTATTTTTGTGCTTGCGAGTTACGGTTAGCAAATATTAACAACATTATCCAAAGTTCTGGATTTTCTTATAGTTAATCCAAAACTGAATTGGGTCCATCGGAGGTTGAAAAGCTGACAATACTTTTTCAATATTTTGATCATAACTTCATGTTTCGGAAGGACAAAGAAGAACAAGAGAAAAGAAAATACAAACCAAATCCCATTTGAGAATACAAATTTTGAATTCAAGACCAAAGACCAATAGGAAAGGCCTTATGCGTACATAGTGACAGAATTGGAGATTATGATCCTCTAGAGAGATCATATGGGCATTTTCTTAATATATTGGACTATTTTCCATATTTATTATTTTAAGGCCTCGCTAGGTTGACTGACAAGAATTGAACCGTACAGAATAGGACTGGTCACCATTTCATGTCCCACGTTTAATATCTAGTCACAATAATGCCGAGTTCATTTGAGCCATGAAACATTTTAATAAATGACCAAAGATTTTACATGGAAGTGTACAAACAAAAGTCATTAAAACGAAAATGTAATGGACAACAAACCCATGTAGGTGTCAATTCTTGTGATCATGAATGAGAAAGTTCAAAATGGTTGTTAGAAAATGGTTTGGTGAATTGCCTTGTCCCCCTGTGTTTCTATCTCTCATCTTTTGTCACTTCAGCTCATCCTTAATTGATGTTAAGATAGTGTTTGTTTATTTTTAATTGAAATTTAAATAAACCTGAATTAATTTAAATTTTGAAAAAAATAATTCTTGAATATAATTAAATGTTTGAATCTAAATGATATATATTTTTTTAAAAAAATTAAGTTGTTTGTTTTTTAACATAAAAAAAATCTAAAAACTAATATTGTTATATTTGTGCTCTTACAAATTATAAATGTTTAACAAATAATAACCATTTCAAAAAACTTAAATAAGATAATGTATTATTATAATCTAAATCGTGTTCAATTAAATACATTTTATATTCTAAATTAGTACATGTTAATCAATTTTATTGTAGTTTATAATTTTTTTTGTTGTGAAAAATATTCATAAAAAATTATGAAGATAAATAATACTAATTTGAATAAAATAAAAAGATAAAAATAATAATAGTTTATCACTATATTATCATAAGTTATAGAGATGCGCAATAATGCTAATTATTAAATTTTATTTAGGTGATGATGAAAATTAATTAATTAGATTGAGATATTTTAGAAAATATTTTTTAATGATATCATTAAGATTTTTTTAGATTAAGTAAAAAGCTAAAAAGATTGATTTAATTACGTAACGACTTAATGACTAAAATTTTTTTTATTAAGTTAAAAAAATAAATAGATTTTACGAGTTAAATAATTGAAATTAAGTAAGTTACGTAAAAAAAAAAAAAAAAAACCAGCTCTTAACTAATGATTCTTCATAATTCTAGCCTTGGAGGACTAAATTTATTAAGTGGGATTATTTAATCATAAACGAAATAATGAGGGCTTGTTTGAAAATGTTTTCAAAAAGCAGTATTTTACTTTGATGCAACACTTTCGAATGGAGTATATGATGGGTACTTCTCTATAAGGAAATTCTTTTTCGAGAAGCAATTAAAACATTATGAACCAAGTGAAAAAAATAAAATAAAATACTTCGATATTTTAAGTGCTTTCGAAGATTCAATTATATTAACACAACGAACGTGTATGACTAAGTACATAATTAACTTCAAAATAAACTTCTAGGTTCTAACCATAACATATTAAAAATTACTTGTCCTCTTCCTTGTTCAACTCAAACATTCTTAAATAAATAAGTAGATGGTTGATTGTTCCAACCAAGTTGTTCTAGAGTTTGGGACAAAGTCGTACACAATTTTTTTTTCTTGGTCAAACTACAAATATTTTTAAAGGAAACGGCAATGAGAAGATTCGTTTTGCAATGATTTTTTTAAAAGGAATTTTTACTTAGGCATTTCAATTTAAATAAAAGAGATTGTTTAGTTACATAATTACGGAGCATACATCAACACAACAGTTGCTATCAGTAACACACGTATAAATTTTATTATTTATACTTTTATGTTATTGATAGAAACTGTTGTGTTTATGTATATTACATAACTGTGTAACTTAGCAACTGCCTTAAACAAATAAGTTATTGTTGAAACAATCATTAACTAATTTTTTTTTTTAATTTTAAAAATTAACAGAATCCACCCCTTTTCTCTCTCTCTCTCTCTCTCTCTCTCACTCTCTCCCCTCTTCAACCATGCACTAGTCATACTCACATGGGCTTCAAAAGTCACAATGATCTAATTCATTTTTTAACGCTTCTAGCCTCTGGCACTTCTTTTTTGTGTTTTCGTTTTTGTCCTTTTAGGAGCAATTGTGCAAGTGAAGGCTTTAGGGGGAAAAAAAAAAGTGCAATGAATAAATCTTTGGAAATAAAAGAAAATAATTAGAGCAAGATTAACTTATTATAAACACAATTTGCAATTTTGTTCCTCATGTAGATATAATCATGCACTATTGTCCTTCTTTCTTTTCTTTTCTTTTTTTTTTGTTGAGACCTCTTAATGAAGGAGAAGTGGAGAGATTCTTTGCACAAATGGGGACTTCCCCTCAACCGCTGGATTTGCTGCAAAGTACCCAATAGTGGGTTTTGCAGATAAAAAGTTAATGTTCCTCATGATATTCACTTAAAACTTAATTATATGATTTTGAAAGAATTTTTTAAAAAATAAATATACACATTTTTAAATTTTAACTTAAATCATATGTCATTCATAAAATGATCGATAATTTTTCACAAACTCTACATCAATTAATCACATATCTTCACTATTTACTATGTCACTTAATGAATAAATAGCACGTTATTTTAAAAAGAAATCCGATATAGAATATTGGGATTTTGAATACTTCTAAACGAAGAAAACATAACTGATCAAGTTTAATTCAAATTAATTTCATGTACACTGAACTCGATTAGACGTTTTCTAGTTGCTAATTATTCAGTTTTATAATCTAATTAGCTAGATTAAATCTATTAAATCAATAGTTTTAACTTTTGTTAAAATTCGTATTTTTAGGGTCCTGGAGCAAAAGGACAACAAAAGAGCCCATGTGGTTCGTGTCAAAGTCAATCACTCAATCTAATTGTCGTTTTTGTTTTGTTGCGTATGTGATGGATACACGCATCAACTTTTACTGGATATGTGGATCTCTTTGCAACAAGGCCAAAAGTTCAAGGACTTTAATGGAAATTCATCTAACCTACATGCCAGCAAGCATGTGTACAGTTACTTGCACATGGTCCCTCTGTCAGCAGCAGCACTGGCGCCGTCTGGTTATAACTGATCACCGAGTGACGTCGATGACGTGTCTCACTCCGATGCGTTCGCGCCTTTTCTTATCCACCATCGCTCCGGCTAAAGAGAGGGAAAAAAATAAAAGAGGGAAATTGTGGAAATGTGATTCGTCAGATCAAGCTGTCTGCGGGTCCCATTGTTTTCTGTTTTAGCTGTCACGATTCTCGAGCAATTCCAGGACTCGGCGATTTTCTAAGTCGTGGTGGGACCCTGCGAGGGCGTGTTTGTTTTGGGAGAAAATGGTGAAAGGACTTTTGCAAAATTGAATAAGTTGCGATCGTTGAAAACAGATAATGTTACCATTTCTATGTATGTTTGTGAAGCTCATTTAAAGATGGGTTTTGCAGCCTTTTTTTATTGGACGATTACTTATATATATATAAATAGAGAGAGAGAGAGAGAGAAGAGAGAGAGGAATTACATTAGTGGAAGTGCTTATTTGCATCATTACTTTGCAATTTGACTTGTATTATTGAGAGATTAATATGTCAATTTCATGAACCGAAGGAAAAGCTTGCAAGCAAGCAAGCATGATAAAACGAGCATATTCCTTTGAATCACATTTAGTGCTTCTCATCAAATCATGGTTGCATACAATCAATTGTAGCATTTCTTTCACATCAAGTTGTAAAAATTATCATTGGCCTCGTTTCTTTTTAGGAGTTGATTATTTATGAAATAAAGTAACAAATTTCTAAAATTGAGATGTCAATGGAGGGAAAAAAAAAAAATCTACGATAGTGTGGGTCTTTATCCAACTGGATTTTGTAATTATTGAACTCCCAAGTATTATTGCATAATATGGCCCATGCAATTAGGCAATTATCACATGTGCTTGTTATTTCCCACGACTGTAAGTGAGATGAAATGCTGGAATCAAATTGGAAGATGATAACGGAGTGGCTTAAGATAAAAAGGGTGGGCCCAAAGTTTATAATAATCTCAATTAAGGTATCCAAGACAAAAGCAAACAAATTTCGTCAACAGCTCTCCTCCCCTCGGCTCTTAAAAGTCTGATGGTCAAATTCAAGACTGCAAAGAATTTTAGGTAGAAGTGCTACATTGAAATATGCTCTTCGCTACAAGCCTCCATCAGATGAGAAAATTTGGCACGACCAATGAAATAAACATCACCTTCATTGCTTGTGACCCAAAAAAAAAAAAAAAATGCAGCTCGAATGAGCATTCCTTATTGGGTCATTTTAATTACTAATTATTCTACAAACATTATTATTTCTAGCGAGGAGAAAGATTCAAATTGGTGGCTGTTCATTTATATTTTAACACACGAGTGCAAGTGCACTCTCAACTCTCGAGCCACAATGGTGCTTCATAAAATTGGCAATGCGTAGGGGACACGTGATAGAGACCAGTGAGCAGAAAGTGAAGACATGCTGCTGGGGAGGAAAAACCAAATTCACCCCATCAACATTTATTGGGCGGTCATTTTCATTTCTCAAAACAACATAACTTTGAAAAATGGTAAATTCCTTGGTCATCAGCATGAAAGGAAATAGGAATTGACAAGTTCAAGACGCGAGCATCTCTTAATGGTCTGTGCACTGTTTGATAATAGCTTGAGAATCCACCAGTGATCTAAAACTAATCCACTCGCTAGTCGCGCAAGTCCAACTAGGCGCAAGCACAAATCAAAATGCCAGCAAAATTTCAACATAAAAAGTATAAAAATAAGATGAATGTCATGCACATCATCTAGCGATTGAGGAAGCAAAAGTGTAAAAGATTGATAGTTAACAGAAATTAAGTTTATAAATAACAAAAATTTTATTAGAAAATCTTAATAAATAAAACTCAGGCTTTGAGATTCTTTACACCAGCTGTAAATTTCATGAATTTATTAAAATAAACAAATTTAAAATATTATTTTATAATAAATTTCTTTTAATTAGAATAAGAAAAGCAAAACAAACAACTTCCAAATCTGATATGTAGAAAAAAAAAATCCTAAAAGTAATAGAAAATAAATAAAAATTATAAAATGATTAGGAAGAAACAGAATTTTCAAACCATTAGGTAGAACAACATCAATAGTTCTACGTTTGATTGATCTGATTGCATGCTTAAAAATAATATATTATCTGCTTGGAGCAGATACTTATAGCCTAAGTTATGTTTATTAGAAGGTACATTCCTCGTCCTACACAGCCTTCTTATATCATCAATATGTCCGTCAATGATAATTGAAGAATTAATCTAATTTAAATTTTAACATTAATTTACGGCACATAGCTAAAATTACAATCTCTTAACCTTAATCTATAACTGTTCTAATATTTCTTAAACTAAATAGTATCCAGAAATTTTTTATCTACAGTAATGACGACAAAAGAATATATAGCAAGTTTCTAATACTTGAATCGAAAGAAAAAAAAATTGTTGTGATTATGGTCAAACTAATCATGATTTAGATTAAAGTGGTTAGTTTAATCCTTGCTTTAGTAAGTCCCATATCTTCTCAACTCGCATCATGCCCATTTTCTTCAAATTTTAAATGAAATGGTGGGTAATGGTATGTAGCCGACAAATGTTTTCATTGATGCCCACATCACCACTAATTCTCCAAACGATCAAGAATCTTCCTCGCCCAGTTCACGTTTGCCATAACCAAATCCCCGATTAATTCCCGATATTTCTCTCTTATTTATGGGATTTTGTCATTCGGATCCCTTAATTTCTTACTTTCTCTTAAGTACGGGCATACTTTGTCCGTTTGTATAAATATGTCCTCGACCTGCCTCAAAATGACCTTAATACTCTTTTGTATCAATTTTTTTTAATGGATCTTTTGTATCAAGCTACTTGTGCTGATATTGTTGTCGTTAAAATCCAACACTCTAAGGGTAATTTGGTCATTTTAGTAAAAAAATTAAAGACCTTGCTGAAACAGATAGACAAACCATGTATTTTTGAGAATCTGTAAAGTATAGGGATCTTGATGATAATTCTCTTTTTTAATTTTTGTTTATATTTTCATAATTGAACTCTCGGCTCAAAACCGTAAGCCTTTTCTCTCTCTTTTTTTTTTTTAAATCCCCATTTTACCCTCCCTCTATATAGAAGTTTCTCTGTCTAATTTTTCTCTGTTTGTGTCCGTATAACTGCACAATCTTTAATCGCTGAATGGAAGGTGCAGTCACTTTCAAAAGCAAAAGCGGCTCAGAGAGGAAAAAAAATGATAATAATAATAAAATAATAAATTAATTAAAGATAAATAATCATTCTGAAAATGCCAAATAGACAAAATGCTGGAAGAGTTTTTAACTACACCATTGCATATTATAATAATGGTTTTTTATTGACACCTTCTTCTTCATCTCGGGCTTATTTGCTTTAGCTTTAACCGTCACCATCCCCACTTGGATGATGAGGCTATAATGTTTAATGCACCAAAAAACTCTAATTTGAAATGCTAAATTCAGACTGAAGAGAGAGAAAGATAAAAGTGGTCAGTGAAAAAAAGAAATTATTGGAGAGACTTTTTTATACAACTCTGATCATTGATTCCGGTTGGGTTATCAGAGAAATGAAGTTGGTCTGTTTCAAATTTTGGTTTTGCTGAGTTGCTTTGGTAAAGTTTCTGTTTTGATGGTTCACTTGGCTTTGCAGAGCTGATTAAGGCCGAGCGGGGAACTAAATATAGAGGGGGAAAAAAAGCCAATTTTTTTCTTACCTCACTAGTGATTCTCTCACAGGTTGCCAAATTACAAGTGGGATTTTGTTTTTGGTTCAGCTGGTTCTGTTTTGACATGATGATTGGTCAATTTTGTTTGCTTCAAACGAGCTGTGCCTGTGGCTTTGAATTTTAGATGGGATCTATTGGTCCACGTACTAAGGTGAATGAAACTTAGTATTTGAGCCATTAAGTGGAGAGAGCAAAGAGGCTGGACCACATTGTTTGTTTGCATGGTGTGTAATTAGAGCTTCGTCTGTCTAGAAAATGAACTGGGGTTCATGCAGTTTTCACTTTCTAGTTTGTGGTTTTCACATAAAGCAATGATTTTGATGTGTTCAGTATCCAAACTTGAGGAAAAATTTGCTGGCTTTTAGGCAAATTTACATCTTTCCTTTGGGCAGCTTTGAAGACTCTTAGTAAAGGCAAGCGGGTGCTTGTTTAGATGACTATGGCTATGACTTGCAAGCTCTGTGGCTCTAGTAGTAGTAGTAGATTATCAGCAAGTTCAAAGCTGAAGAAGGCAAACGAGCCTTTGCAAGGGCCTGACCGTGTCAATAGAAGGAGGAGCACGCTTGCATTTCTCTGGCTTTTGGGTTTTGTTACTGTAGGGAGCATTTGCTTTCTCTTAAGTTGTGATGGTGGGGCTTTTGTGGGGAATAAGGAAGAGGAAACCCCAATGTCTTGTGAAAAAAAAGCTCAAATCTTCTTGCAGCATTCCAATGTTAGCCACAACCAGCTCCATGCTTTGGCTACTTTGTTCTCTGAGTCAGATCAGGTACTGCCTGTATCTTTTGAACTTCACATTTTTACAACACAAGCTATGGAATGTCCTTGTTTTTCTTTTTGGTTTGGTCAAATCATTTGTAGATTGAAGTAGTGGCCGATAATGAAAACTGGTTCTGCATTATTTTTTGTTTTGGGGTATTGGGCCGGGGGGGTGGGGGGGGGTGGGGGGGTGGGGGGTTGTTAAGTTGTTGGGTAAACTTGCAGATATTCATATAATTCCTATAATATGTACTTCTGTTTTACTTAATTTCATTTACTTCCATTTGAGTTCTGAGTCATATGTTTTTACCTGGACTTTAGAATTAGACAGCAACTTGGGGCAGTAATGAAGCTGAAAATCGGGTTTTGATATGATAGATAATTCAACTCATATGCTTATTACTCATAGTGCTGTGTAAGTGTGCGGAATTTCTGCTTGGTTTGGAAATAAGCGTACTTCAAATACTGTTCTCTATTTCAGAAGCATTGGAAGTCATATGGTTGTTTATTGACGGCTAACATGCTAACATTGAGGAAATCAAACATGCTAGAAGTTTATTTAAAATATAAAAGGGCAGCTATAATTTTAAAACACTTGCATTCTCTTGTGTGTATTACAGATTGCTTCCCTCAAATGTACCAGAGAACCAGGATCTGGAATGCTATTACGTAACGGTGTCAATTGTGCTTTGAAGGTACCATGTTCCAAGAAGCAGGAGTTTCAGAAGCAGAGTATATGGCTTGCAGAAGAAGAAAAGCACATGGACCAATGCCCAGTTGAAGATGTGAATATCTCCTGGAAACTTGACCATTCAGTGTTGAAGGTAATGGTGATTTATGGTTTTATTCCTCAGTGCTTAATGGGTCTGGCAAGAGCCTTTTCTTTTTACTGCCTAAAAGAGTTTGTTTCTATGTCCCGGAAAGTCTCTTTACGTAAATAAAATATGGCTTAATTATTTCTTTGTTACGATATTTTGTCGTGTTTGTCAAAAATTCTAAAAATTATGGACTAATTAACTTAGTGGTTGATTTCACTTTGTTTAGAACATCTCCCAAGCAAGGACATGGAGCAACTGCACGAGAGATTGTTTCAAGCTTTTATCCTTTTGTTTGTTTAAAGGGTGTTGGTGGTTCATTTGTGGAATGGTGGTAATCTGCATCGTTGCCAGTTTTCTTTTTAAATCAAGGAGGAACCACAAGCATAAGCATGATCAGTTGCAGCCCGTGTCCCAACAGCATCAAATGATACTGCAGCAGAAGCAGCAACAGCAAACTCCTCACCCTCCTAGAAGTGCTGGAAAGTGGAGGAAGAAGATCCTAGTGGTCTTTGTTCTGCTTGGTATTGCAATTTCCATCTGGTTGTTTTGGCACTTGAAAGAAAAGATGCATTTGAGAAGGAAAGAGACACTTGCCAGCATGTGTGATGAGCGAGCGAGAATGCTCCAGGATCAGTTCAATGTGAGCATGAATCATGTTCATGCCTTGGCTATTCTGGTATCCACCTTTCACCATAGGAAACATCCATCTGCAATTGATCAGGTAGTCCTCTTTTCTACTGTTTCTAATCTGTCATACCCCAAGCTGATAATTTTATGAAACCATAGGTCTAAGCTTATGGACTCTTATTCATTATTGCTTTGTTTTCAGTTGATATTGATTCTTCCTCTTTTGTTATGCAGAAAACATTTGGTGAATATACTGAGAGAACAGCTTTCGAGAGACCACTTACTAGCGGAGTAGCTTATGCTTTGAAAGTTGTTCACTCAGAGAGAGAGCAATTTGAGAAGCAGCATGGATGGAAAATAAAGAAAATGGAAACAGAGGACCAGACTCTTGTGCAAGATTGTACACCAGAAAATTTGGATCCTGCTCCTGTTCAAGATGAATATGCACCAGTTATATTTTCTCAAGAAACTGTCTCCCACATTGTCTCTATTGACATGATGTCTGGAAAGGTGGGTTTATTTACGCTTTTGGCGCTTGCTTATATATGCTCAATTGTTCTTAAAAAAATCCACTAAATTTGTTTAGTATATTTCTGCTGAAATGTTAGTGCTCAAGACGCAAGATACCTTAAAATATAATTGCTGAATGATATTTATTGTTTATGAACCTACTTAATTTGTTCTATCAAGCTTATCATGCCATTACATCTTGTGCAGGAAGACCGTGAAAACATTTTGCGAGCAAGGGCATCTGGGAAGGGAGTATTGACACCACCATTTAAGCTGTTAAAGTCTAACCACCTTGGCGTTGTACTCACATTTGCTGTCTACAACACTGACCTACCCCAAGATGCTACACCAGCACAGCGTATAGAAGCTACTTTGGGGTAAGTATATCTCCGCCTGAATATTCTTGATTTCCCATATATGTTTTATCTTTTTGAACTATTCTGTGTTTCACTTCAAAAAGATTAAGTTGATTTTTTCACTGAGATTATTACTTCGTAAGGTATCTTGGCGCATCATATGATGTCCCATCCCTAGTGGAGAAGCTTCTGCACCAACTCGCCAGCAAGCAGACAATTGTTGTGAATGTCTATGACACGACTAATGCATCTGCTCCAATCAACATGTATGGTCCTGATGTCACCGACACAGGTCTACTGCGGGTCAGCAACCTTGATTTTGGTGATCCATCACGGAAGCATGAGATGCATTGCAGGTTAGTTCTGTCACAGACTTCAGTGTACGAATCAGCAGAAGGTTATGTAATCACATATTTACCGAGACGAAAGGTCTCTCTTATTTATTTATTTATTTATTTATTATTCTAATTACAGGTTTAAACAAAAGCCTCCTTTACCTTGGATGGCAATAAATGCATCAGTAGGAGTCCTAGTTATTACTTTGCTTGTTGGCCATATCTTCCATGCGGCTATAAATCGAATTGCACAAGTGGAAAATGATTATCATGAGATGATGGAGCTCAAAGCTCGTGCCGAAGCTGCAGATGTGGCAAAATCTCAGGTGCCTCCCCTTGTCCTATTGATGAGTCGCTCTCTGCTGTCCTTAACAAATAGAGGAATCCTGATTGAAACTTTCAATATTGAAGCATAGCTTCCTTTGTTGAGTTTTCTGTGAAGAAATTTATCTTTAGCATTATTTTATTTCTCCTTTTTTCTTCTATATATATATATGTATATATGTACACACATACACGCACACACACAAATACATACATACTGACATACATATACATATACATGTGTGTGTGTGTGTGTGTGTGTGTAACATAGCAATATTTTCATCACTTGAGGTTTCTCTTTTTCTTGTAGTTTCTTGCAACTGTTTCCCATGAGATCAGGACTCCAATGAATGGTGTCTTAGGTAAGTTAAAGAGTCTTTCAATTATTGTAGACTTCTGCAAATATGTCAAGATTAACTGATAGATTGCTGCTTATGATCATTTTCCAGGTATGCTGCAAATGCTGATGGATACAGATCTTGATGCAACCCAGTTGGACTATGCCCAGACTGCTCATAATAGTGGGAAGGATCTTATCTCATTAATAAATGACGTTCTTGATCAGGCTAAGATAGAATCTGGAAGGCTTGAACCAGAATTTGTACCTTTTCATCTGCACGATGTTCTTGATAATGTTCTATCCCTTTTCTCAAGCAAAGCTAATGAGAAAGGAATTGAGGTATTACCTAATTATTCTCTTTTTTCATGTTTTTTCTTCCTATATTCGTTCAGTTGGTATTTACAATATGATTCTTACATAAGGTGTTCTTCTGTGTGAGGGAAGTTGTCCATATATGTCTCTGATCGGGTTCCTGAAGTTGTCATTGGTGATCCTGGACGATTTCGGCAAATAATAACAAATCTCGTCGGAAATTCAATCAAGGTTAGTTATTTTCTTGCTCCTGCATTTCTTCACTTTTGTCTCATATCTAAACGAATTGGTTACAGAAGCGCTGTTAACTTAAGAAAGGAAGCCATTACCGCAGGCAATTGTTTGTTATTTGATGGATTCTGTATATTTGTTTCAAATAATTAGACATTTTCCTTGGTATTTGTGTCATTGTGTGAGGATGCTGCTCTAGGTCCTCCCAGTCTTTTAAGTTATCATGATATGCTAGCTCTGGACCAAAAACATCTATGAAATGATGGTCAAGGATTATGGTAATGTTCATCTTTGGCATTTCTCTCTGGTGAACAATCATGTTATGGTTTAATAAGTTTGTTTTGCTAATTTTTTCACATGCATTGCAGTTCACACAAGATAAGGGGCATATATTTGTCTCAGTGCATTTGGCAGATGACGTAAGGAGCAAAGTTGATGTTAAGGATAAAGTGCTGGAACAAAGTTTAAACTCAGTTCAACACAAATCAGACAAAGTATATGACACACTGAGTGGGTTTCCTGTAGTTGACAGATGGAAAAGCTGGGAAAACTTTAAAATGTTAGATAACACAAATACAATAGAGCAACTTGATAGGATTAAGTTACTAGTAACTGTTGAGGATACAGGTGTTGGAATTCCTCGAGAGGCACAAGTGCGAATTTTCACTCCTTTTATGCAGGCTGACAGTTCCACTTCACGAACATATGGTGGTACTGGAATAGGACTGAGTATCAGCCGTTGTCTGGTGGAACTCATGGGTGGCGAGATTGGGTTTGTGAGTGAACCTGGCACTGGCAGTACTTTTTCATTCACGGTGACTTTTACAGAAGGAGAAAGAAATTCACTGGATCCAAAGTGGCAGCAGTACGTTCCAGATGTTTCAGAGTTCCGAGGATTACGAGCATTGGTAATTGATGACAAAAGCATCCGAGCTGAGGTCACAAGATATCATCTTCAGAGATTGGAAATGTCTGTGCATATAGCCAACAGTATGCAATCGGCATGCTCTTATTTATCTGACACATGCAGCACCAGGTATAATTTGCTCCGATAGAATAGTTGTGAAAACGAATTACAGTAAAAAGTTCAAGGTTATACAATTTATACACTTAAACTAACAAATTTAAAGGTTGACTGAGAAATACCTGTTTTCAATTCTTAGAATCAAGAAAACTAAATTATTGTTATTTCTATTACCTGCCTCATGGAATACATCAACAACTTGTTAAGCTTACAAATGATCAACATTAACCTGGGAGAGATCTGAAGTTTTCAATGGCTTTTCAGATAGCAGTTTGTATGTTTCTATACTCATCAGTTCTCTCTCTGTCTCTCTTGCTCGCTCTTTATGAACTTGACTCATCTCGAGTTCTCTTTTCTCAAACAAGCTAATTAATGGGCTTGCTTGTTACTACAAGATGCATCTTTTCTATAATCTCATTTTATGACTGTCAAAGACACAAATGGCAGTGTCTTATCAAATCTAAGCAAAATGTAATTATTTTCTAAAATTTGAATTATAGAAGAAATTGACTGCTGTAATCTATGATATTGTTTGCATTTTCCTAATGCATGGTTGGTTGTTTTGTCCAGTGTGTTGCTACAGTTAGCATTGGTTCTCATTGACAAAGATGTTTGGGATAAGGAAATTGGTCTTGTGTTGCATTATATGCTGAAACAACGAAGGAGAAAAGGTGGCCTGGAAATGTCAAGAAACCTCCCAAAGATTTTTCTCTTAGCTACCTCCATTAGCGAAACTGAGCGCGAGGAGCTCAGATCTGATAGTATTGTAACATTGTTGACGAAACCTTTTAGGTTGAGTGCCTTGATTGGCTGCTTCCTAGAAGACCCGGAAATCTCTAAGAAGTTGCAACAAAAGAGAAAGAAGCCATCACTTGGGCACCTATTAAAAGGAAAACAAATTTTGGTGGTGGATGACAATATGGTCAATAGAAGAGTGGCAGAAGGTGCTCTAAAGAAACATGGAGCAATTGTTACTTGTGTGGACTGCGGCAGGGCTGCTGTAGATAAGCTTACACCACCCCATAACTTTGATGCTTGCTTCATGGATCTGCAAATGCCAGAAATGGATGGGTAATTACCCTGCTGTTCTATAATAGATAGTTCTGTTCTCTTTAGGCACTATTCTTTCTGAACTAAAGAACCAGGAGTAGTGTGCTAACAATGTTTCATGATAAGAACTTAGGAATTGAGTGCTGCAGATCCAGTTGAAATTTATAAAAGATTTAGTCAGCCGCTAAGCTAGAAAAATCATCCCAAAATTTGTTTGCCGGTTCCATTTGAATTTTGGTTGCTTGCCTAGAATCAAACCCTTTGGCTTCAACCTTCAGTGATACCACTAGTCCACTCGGTGAAGATACTTCTATCTGCATGTGATTTTAATGTGGTTACTGGAGTAATCTTGTTCAATCTAATGGAAACTCATTTAACCACTTTAATCGATAAGCAATAAATTTAGAAGTTGATCAGGCACGTGCATGGTTATGTAGGCATGTTTATTTTTATTGAATATGTCCAAAACATCTTGAGAATGGTAAATATTATCCATTGTCTGAATGCCTCACTCTAGTCTATTTGTTACATGTCTTAGTTCATCGACTTTGTTAAGTAACCCTACTTGTATTATTTACTTCTTCTACTTTGATCTTAATATGTGGCAGATAATCTTAAATGAAAAAGAAAACTATTAGTTCTATCAATGCTCTTAACTTTCAAACATTTTCTGGCACAGTTTTACTGTTCAATAGTACTCCTTAAGCATGCCAAATTCTTGACACTGTCTAAACTTATGCAGGTTTGAAGCAACTCGGCAAATCCGCCACCTCGAGAATGAGATTAATGAGCAAATTGCATCTGGTGAAGCATCGGCTGAGATGTTTGGAAATGTGGGTCAGTGGCGTGTACCAGTATTAGCTATGACAGCTGACGTCATTCAGGCCTCAAATGAACGGTGCGTGAAGTGTGGGATGGATGATTATGTGTCAAAGCCTTTTGAAGATGAGCAACTTTATACAGCAGTGGCACGATTCTTTATGTCTGGTTGATATGGTCATTACATGGCTGTGGTTATAGGCTGATGGTTCCCACTCTGGTTGGTCTTCATTATGTTTGGACTGACACCAACTAATGGCAAGCATCATCGCTCTGTTGTGTTATATTGACCAATCCCTACATTAACCCTAATGCCATTCGATATATGGTAAGTATTACACCAATTGCGTAGGATGGATATGGATATAGGCATCAGCTATCCGCTGTTTCATGCCTGAATCATTTAACGTGAATTTGTGTGTCATATTCTGCACCCAAGCCAATCATGAATCTTTACTGAATAGTTCTCTGATTGCAGGAAGCTGAGCTTGTAACCATAAGTGACCCATTCAAGTAAGTGTAAATTCTGGGGCAGAGTGATCATATGCTTGCCCATTTGACACATCCACAAAGCCTCTTATGCTCACTTAATGCAATCTCTTACAGACTGGTGTCCGTTTTGTATATATCCTCTGTATTTGGCAAACCAACCACCCTCTATTTCCATTCCTCTTTCTCAACATTTGTTCAATCTTCCTTCAAGACAGTGAAGAATGAAATGCTGTAATGCTAAGAGAGAGTAACTGTTTGAATTATTCATCATAGTAGAGTGTAATGGGGATATTTTGGCATTGTATACCATTTTTCTTGCAAGTCTGCTTAATTTGAGGGTGGGGGAATGAAGATTGGGGTTAAATGCAGCAAAGCTAAAGAGCATTTACAGGAAAACCCTGGAAAATGGAACAGTGTGCTCCTGTATCTTAGCTGAAAGATCTTGTTTTCATCTGGATTGCGTTAGAGTTTTGAAGTTGAAGATGACGGTTAATATAATGCTGCTGGGTTATAGGTGATGAATATTTTGTATGTTGAAACCTGTAACCTATGTATACTTTCTATATATTTGTTGGATCTTGTAGCTAGGCTTTGTGTCCTTGCTGTATCTATATCGCATTTTTTCTTGGTAGAGTTAACGTGTAATGAACTACTTTGAATCTTATACATAATATTGCCAAGGAGAATAAATTCTTAGTTTCTTGGTTCAGACTTCAGAGACATCAGCACGGGTATGTTCTTTTCTGGTGGTTTGGTTTGTTTTCATGAACTATTCTTGACCAATATGGAGTGTTTTGGCTCCACTGAGAAATGCTGATATGAGCATCATAATAATTTATTTTCATGATCAGTGATCAGGATAAAAAGGTAGTTGATGCTTCCCATTGCATAATTTGATTAAGGGATAATATTGCAAAAGAAAATGAAAGGAAGGGTAGGCCATAACATGGCAGCCAACGAGAAGATACCCGAGTGAAAAGTAGATAATAAGGAGAGTTGATTTGGCCTTTGCCTTCAAATTTTTACAGTGCAAATTATGTAGTTTAGATACCATTTTAAAAAAAAAAAATCAAAAGTGCCATGCAGCTAGGCTAAAGGTAAAACGAAACAGCCGAAAGAAGGCCCAAATCTTGGTTAATACCACATGGAACTTACTACTTTTGAACGAGGGAAAGCACTTTAGAAAAACCAGCCAATTTTTTTAAGTATTTTTCACACTATATATGAAGCTTCTTGCTGGATGTGGCTGCAAGACCTCTTATTTAGATCTGCTGATTCAGCTATTGTGCATCTTCTCCCTCCCTCCTTCAGTCCTTCTCCCCTCTTCAATGGGAAAGAAGATGTCAATTGTTTTGCTAAGGATAATGCTTGCTCTGCTTGCCACATCTATAATTACTCCAAAATCAAGTAAGCCTTCTAACCAATATTTCTCTTTCTGTCGTTTCATATCAGATTTAGAATTTAAACTTCCAAGTTCATCCCATGTTCTTTACATTTGCTGCTGAATCTTAATGTGAGAGAATTAAGGCTTGGAATATGCATTGTTATGTTTGTGTGTGAATGCACGCGCGCGCGCGCACACACACACACACGCATTCACACATACGTGTACCAGATGGGGAGAATGAGCAATGGTGCATAGCCGATGAGCAGACCCCAGATGAGGAGTTGCAAGCTGCAATGGATTGGGCTTGTGGGAATGGTGCAGATTGTAGCAAGATTCAAATGAACCAGCCTTGCTATTATCCCAACACTACAAGAGACCATGCTTCATATGCTTTCAACAGCTATTTCCAAAAGTTCAAGAACAAAGGTGGATCTTGCTACTTCAAAGGAGCTGCCGTGATTACTGAACTTGATCCCAGTAAGCACTCGAAAAAAATCCTTTTGAGTATAACTAGAGATTCGTGGAGGAAAGCTTGTTGTAAGCAATTAAAATCTTATCAATAATAAGCAGTCCCATGTGCATGTAAATCAAATAGGCCATGCAAAAATTGGCCATGTGTGATCTACTCATCATGTCTACTAAATTCTAATTTTATACATAAATGAGCTCCATTTTAGCTTAGAAAATAATTAAACATAACGATGACCTCAACTCTTATTTCCCTCCTACTTGATTGTTTTCCTATCCCATTATCTTCGTAATGAACATTGTTCCAATTTTTGCAAGCAGGTCACAACTCTTGCCAATATGAGTTCATACCATAACTCATCAACAACCATCAAGATTTGCGCTGACGAAATTGGAAGATGAAAATTCTCATTTCCCATTTAAGTTTGCTCCGGTTTTGCATTTTAATAAGTTTTATTCAGAATAAAATAATGAATTCAAAAGTCAGGTTGAGATGATTTTTGACTCATGTTTTTCCTCGAAAAACATGAGTCAAGAGGGAGAATTAAGTTCTGCATTTCTTCCTTCCCCGGTTCTGTTGAATGTAAGTTATAAATTCTCGCGTATGCATTGCTTTTTCAGTGCTTACACCACGAGTATTGCTTTACAATAAGCTGTGTTCATCTTCACTAACAGACTTTATTGGGCATAAATATGACATTAACAGGGCCATTAAGTTACACAAGAGGCATTCGAGCATACTAGAATATAGTCAAATAATACACATCATAGACCAGAAGCAACAGTGATAAGAGACCAATGACAATAAATTCCTTTCAGCGCCTGTTCGATTACGAAGCAGCAACAGAATGTAGCTTCACCAACCGAGTAAAGACCAAATCGTTAGAATAGCAGGCTCGCCCAAGCTCCAATGACGGCAAAGCCACCAAAGGGAGCTAGAGTAGAATACTTCCTGTCCTCAAGAAATGCCACAGTATAACACCTACAAACCCCAAATATATACATCATTTTCTCTATTGATTAAGAAAAAGAAAAAAAAACTGCTATATCCACAATGCAATATCGTTTTGCATGCTAAACCAACAGGGAGAGAAAATTAACCCACATACAAAACCCTCACAAACATAAATTCAAATAACTAAACCTCACTTCAAAACACATTTATGCTCAAAAGATGCATCAATTCAGTAGAAACTTCACCACATACAATCCATTTACATGCACAAATATCAAAGAACAGAAATGATAACTTACGTCCCAGAGAAAGCTAGAATACCAGCAGTCAAAAGGCCTCCAAACTGAGACAAAAGACAAGAGCCAAAGGTCACATACACATATAGTTGACATTATCACCAAAGAGAAACAATTTCTCCATTTCACATGAATTATCAAACATATCAACAGACTTCACAAATACATGAGCAGAATATAGAACAAAAATATATCGATATCACATAAGTTCAAAGATAAAAAATCATCAGATGACAGTTAATGCCTCAGCAATAGCATCCATAAAAAAATTAAACTAACATAGTAGAGACACCCTATAATATAATCCACCAGAAGCAACAAGCTAGTCGTGTATTTTATCATTTATTACTCTCAATCGTGGTCTTATCATATATTCTTCTCATTCATCCCTCTGATCAAGGTTAAATTTTAACACCTACATCAATTCATATGCACCAAAACATATATAGAACATCAAAATTTTGTGTGCCCGATAATCTACTACCTGTCAACAAGATAATAACTACCGATATATCTTTACCAATTTTGTTATTTATCTAACACATATTCATACATAAATGAAAAAATTTCATTAGAATGTACCAGCCGACGCAGCACGCTATTTTGACTAAAGGAGGTACTATCAATAAACAAAAGCTGAACTTCAGAAATGCCAGCAAGATCAAAAGAAACTCACAATGTTGGGATTTTTAGTGATGGGGGCAGCAACCAAAGCAGCTGTGTGAACCAAATGGTAAAGAGAAGCCGTTTGCCATACCTTCACCATCAGGAATTAAAAAAAAAAAAATTGCTACTTGTCACTAAGAAGTTTAAAAAATTATAACTTTAGCAAAAGCCCATAAAAGAAACTGAATTAAAAAGGGCTGGAAATGAACTTAAATGGGGAAAGAGTGACCTCTTTGAAAGTGGGGTTTTGGGGCTTGAAGCCATGGGCGCCATAAGTGCCTAAGCCAAGTGCAGCAACTCCTGTTTCAAGTAAAATCACAATACGTGTGTCAAAGATTGAACAAATCCATTGAAATTTGCGCTGTGGTAATGAGTAATACATACCAGACACAGCAGCAATTTTATGCCAGATCATAGGATCCATAATAAGTCTTCTCCTCTCTTTTGGTTCTCTCCGTATCAGTCGTTCTTCACTCATTGTTGACGCATTGCAAAACTGCTACACGTCGTCGTTTAAGAGTTGGCACACGCCCACCCCACCCCCGCCCCCAAAATAGTTAATATTTGTATATGGGCCGAGTGATAGGTCGTAGCCCAATAGCTAATATTTGGAAATGGGCCAATCATGGGTCGTAGCCCAATAGTTAATATTTGCATATGGGCGGAGTGATGGATCGTAGGCCAATAGTTAATTTTTGTATATGGGCCTGTTTCTTGCATTGGGTAGTTCTATTGTTAGCCCAAATTTTGTTCATTCTCATTCAATCGAATTATGCTATCACTTCCAGTGAATTCAAAATTAAATTCCATCAATACCGCACCATTTTTCTTTTTCCAAATTGCATTCCATTGTCAATTCTTGGTAATTAGCTTTCTCCACGACTGACTTTAAAGATGTTTATTACAAGTTGATCAAAGGATTAACGTGCAGTTTAGTACAAGCAGTCAACTTTTCTTCTAATTTGAATGGCACTTTACTTCTTCAAAGGCCAGTGCCAGAGAATCACACAAGTCAAATTTTGTGCAGTGTTAATAAATAATATTTAGTCTTGTGGGACATTTATCCGAATTGTTAAATTCTTAGAAACTTGCATCGTTTACTTTGATAATTTGATTTTTTTTATTTTTATTTTTTTTGGGGGGAGTCGTCACGCGCACAGAGACAAAGCCGAGTTCAAAGCAGAGCATGCTAACTGGCTTGGCTAGCATCGATATCAACGTGCAAAAAAACAATATACATTCTATTAGTAAACAAAGATCTCTATCTAACGAAGACTTTAATCAAATTACAAATTTAAAAAAAAATCTGCTATGTTTGACAAATAACAAATGACAATGATGTTCCAGTCTTCTAGAAACGACAACTTGTTATGAATAAAAATGATTTGTCGCACAAACGTGATTGAAGGAGTGATGAATTTGTTCTTTCCCTTCAAACACTTGAAACTATAAAGCAATTTGTCCTTGGTCTTTGCAGCCAAAGACACCCAGAACAAAAACAAAACCAAAACACCAAACTTTTTTATCACTAGCTAACCCATGAACATTCTTTGATTTATTATTCATCATGCATGTTTCATACAAAGGGGACCCAACGAGACCCAAAATGGAGAGCAAAATGGGCGCCTAGGGACCAAACTGGGGGCTAAAATTCGGAGACAAGGCTTTTAAGTTTTAACTTCGATCAAGGCTTAAGACAAAATCTGCAGACCAAAAGCCAAAACATGGTCGGCTAGAGGACGATGAAGTGTGCGTCGAAAAGTCAACAGGTATCATTACGGCTTTTGTTCTGTCTATTTTTGGCTCCATAGAAGTTTGTAATGCTTTGAAATTGTGGCACCTTAAGTCCCGATATACTGATGCCGTGCGTTAATTGATATATATATTTTATGCGTCCAACTGATGAACTGAAGCGGTCTCTTTTTGGGCTGTGGGGTTAGGGGACACACCTGGGGCCTTGACTACTTTCTTTCTTGTGCTGTGTGTGTTTCAAATTTGTAAAATTTAACAACAATTTAACCTCGTTAAAATATAACATACTCTCCATAATTATGGTTAGATTTAGGGGCGTTGGATCCGATCGATCTCATGGATTAAACATGAATGCATATCTGATCTATAATTTTACGGATTATAAATTTTTAATCTAATTCGATTTATATATTTTTAAAATTTAATTTAAATTTAATCCATATATTATCAGATTAGATGCGGATTTGACTTAGTACTTGTTTGATATGCCTTATTTTATGGTCATAAGTGCTTATTTAATCTCATAGGCACTTATTATAATTTTTTTGTTGTTTGGTTGTTTTTCTAGTAGAGCTTTTCATAATAGAGGCAAAATAATGTACAAATTAATTAAATTTTTTTAAAAATCTAATATAAGAACAACTTTACTATCGATCATATTCAAATTTGAATAAGATTTAAATAAATTGGTTGTTTTAATAAAACTAGAATACTACATTCAAAGTTTCAAAACATAGCAAACTGAAAATAAAAATCTCATTTTTTTAAATTAATACATAAAAATTAACTAAAATTATGAATTTAAATATATTCAAAAGTTGAAACTTGAGAGCTTGGATAATCTATAAAAATTTATTGTAAAATTTTTACTATTTATGAAGTTACATTTATATATTTAATTATTTTTACTTTATATCGGGTTAATATTAATTTTTTTATGAAATAAGATATAATAGAGAATAATATAACTATGTTTTAATTTAATTTATTTTTTTAAAATTAAATAATTTTTTTTTGTAGATTTATAAAAGTATATCAATATTCAATCCACCGAGTATGGATTTTTAAATTTTCAATCTAGTCCATCAATCCATAAATTAAATTTTTGCTTATCAAACTGATTGAATGTATCGGATTGGATTCTGAACAAAAACCTAGTTAGATTCGTAATTTGTTTCTAGAAGACTTTAAGATTTTAGCTCAAATGGAAACCTATTCCACTTAATTTTTTTAGTGTAACACAACAATAAGACAAATATAGGTTATGTCCCAATTAATCAGTGAAATGAGACTATTTTAGACCGTGCTCTTGTTGATATTTGGGATAGGGGCTATAGTAAGATTGATTTGGGTCAGGTCTTGATTAATATCTGAATATGAGCTGTAATGAGACTCAATTTTAGTAACATCTGAAAGACTGAAAAATAGACAAAATCATATTAAAAAAGTCAGTTATATGAACAAAAATGACTTTGTCTTGGTAATCATTTTTTACTATGTTCCATGAGTTGAATTTTGCATGTAAAATTTTGCATGGGATACCAAAACAATGTTTCTAGACGAAGCATGATATTATATTCTCATAGAATCATATCAAGAATTGATGCCAAGCATGAGAGAATTAATTAATGTTCTTTCTTGCACTCCAACTCCAACTCCAACTCCAACTTCATATTCTTTTCTTTAGGATTAGGATGATGAATTGTGGGGTTAGTGAGTTCTCTTTCTGTTAATTGATGATTAAATTTTGGGGTTCTAGTGATGGTAGCTTTCAAGATGTCACAAATGATGATTTAAGCCATAAAAAAGTAAAAGAGATGATGATGGTGATTTACCTTAAGATTTTTACAAAGATTATATCACTATTTTGATGGCCTATTAACTTAGGCTTAAAGCTACATCGACTTGAAAAAAGGTCCAATATCAAGCACAAAATGCCAAACAGAGGCATCAATAAAGGTTAATTGAAGATAAGAACGTGGGGCCATCGTGTACACACACTTTTGAAGGAGACAGAGAAAAACAAGATACCCTTTTTTTAGAAATATTTTGGGCAATTTGATTCTAAAGCATGTTAATGAGAATCACTAGGATTTTGCATAATCTAGAGGTTGTCTTAATCCCTTTCATTTCACTAACCCCATCCTAAATTTTGGCTTGTTGAAAATACCTTTTGTATCCTTAGAATCTCTTATCGTTTCTTTGATAAGATCAAGAAAGATTTTGAATATATCATTTACTACCAATATTTTTTTTTATATATTTAAAATTAAAAAATTTACATTTATGATTCATATTATTTCTCTTTTGTCGTTACACTATCTTCGTCTCAATCAATAAGAATAATATATAACAGATATTTAGTCTTACCTAAAAAATTTGACTATTTAAATTAATTAACACTCACAAAATTAAATGAAATTTTATCATTACATCATCGATTCACCAATAAAAAAAAATTTATCATTCATCAGCGATTTACTACTAAAAATAATTTATTATATCATTCATTGATGTGGAGTGATATATAGTCAAGAAGGTTCAATGAACTCAATACAAGAAAAGGAAAAATAATAAAAATATAACAATTTTACAAAGAAGATGTCAATGTGAGGGAAGGGGCCGTAAGTGCCAAAAGAGAAATAAGAGGATTAACATGAGATAATTCACCTAGATAAACATGATTATATATATATTATTATTACCGGCATGATGGGAATAGAAGCTTTGATTAGATCATAAAAGGGGCACTTTAGGCAGAGAATAATAAGGGAGACTGAAATTTTAAAAAAAGAAAAAGGGCCAAAAAAATAAGTTAAAAACAAATGCAAATGCACGTTAGCTGAAGTGGAAGGCACTACCGCCCACGTCACTAATTAGCCTTTTAACATTGGTGTTTCTACGGCTCTGCATCATCCGCGTGGGTCCCCCGTCTGATCTGAACCCCATCGGCTCTGTTCTCAACATTTGCACTTCAATTTCTATTATTTTACATGTTCGCCATTATGATTGTGCATGATAACATCAACACAAAAAAAAAAAGAAAAAAAAAGAGAGGAAAAATATCATATTATATGTTTTACAAGTTTTGTTTTGTTATTTTTTTTCATGCATCTTATTATCCTAACAAGCATTATAACCTCATAATTGATTAACTAAAATGGAAATATAATTGATGAAACTCTTACCAAATATGCATATGTGACGAGAGAATTAAAATGTTTGTGCTCATTTCATTCAATATTTTTTATATAAACGTTGAGTATTACATATCTAGAAATTTTTTCTATTTAATTTCTACGTGAATTGATTATAAAAGACTATGTTCAATATTTTTTTATGTAAGTGTTAAGTGTATAGAAACTTTTTCTATTTAATTTCTATGTGAATTGATTATAAAACATTATGTTCAACATTTTTTATATAAGTGTTAAGTGTTACATATATAGAAATTTTTTCTATTTGATTTCTATGTCAATTGATTATAGAGGACTATATTTATAAAGTAACTGATTAATTATCGATAAAAAAAATGAATATTGACCTTTATCCCAAACAAGAATGTCATAAAACAACAATAAAATAATATAAATTATACTAATTTAATTTTTTTGTGAAAACAAACCAACTATTCCATTCAATTTACTATCAAAATTTTTGTTTAGGTCCGCAAAAGAACGTATTTGTAATTATTTTTTTTTTAGCAAAAACAATAAACGTGCTATGCCATTGTACAAGTATTTAATTGTTCGTCGTGGATCCATTCGACCACATGTCAATAAACTGAATCCATCCAACCAACAAATTAAGATGCCAACATTAATAATTAGTACAAAATGAAAAAGAAACACAGTGGCAGACGTGTAGTTTCAGGGTAATTACAGGGCTTTTGCGAATCAAGTATATTATTATAACACACATTACACTTCGAGAGTTTCTTCAGAGGAACTCCACTTGCTGGTTCCTAATACCTATCTACCTGTCTATACTTCATTCTCTTCCCCTACCTCTCTCTCCCTATTGCAACTTACAAAGTCTTTTGCTTTGTTCTTTTGACGTGAGTTTACCAAAACTGAGATTCCTTAAACAAGTTTCGGTAAGTAAAAGAACTAATGACTCTGATGTTGATAGAGATGTTCTTATTTTTAACTAATATGTCGAGGTCCTGGTTCTGTGTTCATGCATGACTTAATTTTACTGGAAATGTGTTGATGATGAGTCAGTGAAAGTTGTTTACTTTGATATTCCTTTTTGTTTTTGTTTCTGTTGGTTGCTTGAACAATTCTTGCATGTGATGTGAAGGTTAGAAAGATTGAATTTTGGGTTCAAATGGGCAGTGGCTAATGGCTCTCTTGTGGAAGGAATGTCAATGTTCCTTTGCTTCGCTTCTGGTTGATGTTTGATTCCCATTTCTGGGAATCGGTTAATGACAGATATTTTGCTTTTGAGATGTTGAATGTTTGTATTTGTGAGCTGGGATTTTTCTCCTTTTGGAGATATACGACTGGTTATGCTAATAATTTACAATCTAGTATTGTGATAGTTCATTAATAAATTAACCTGTTCTTTTTCCATGTATCAACAGTTCATTAATAAATTAACCTGTTCTTTTTCCATGTATCAACAGGCCCTTTGCTTTTTGTAAGAATACTCCAGCTGATGATCTGATCACTAAAATGAGGCCTGTTTTTATTGTTACTTTTCCAAAAACCTTTTATATGTTTGATAGCTATGAAAACTACTCCACCATTGTTCATTCCAATTGAGAATGCTATGTTATTTGTTGAATCTTTGTAGGCAAGAATCATCATCAAATTGACTGGGATTTGGCTTATGGTTGACGTGGTTTCTGTTCTAAATGGACAAGAAGTCCTCAGCTGTTTCCACTGATTTATAATTTTATGATTTTTATATGAAATTTCCTCTGTATTTTGAAAATTATTCCTTTATTGTGTGCTTGTTACTAGGATTTCACTTTCACTGATTTAGTGGCTCTTCATTTCGGATTTTTCGTTATCGTTGTGCTGTGGAAATCCTCTATTTTCTGCAAAGGATCCTAGAGATCATGACTTCTCTGTAATGCAAGAATCATAGCAACATATAAGTTTGAGCATGTCAGGCAGATTGTACTATCAACCAATGCAAGAAATCGAGGCATACTGCTTGCCACAGTTCCAAACTGTGGATCATCATCTGCAGTACAGTGACGGTGGCAAAGGAGGCCACTTCTCTCTTCAGAATTCTTATGAACAGTACTGTACTCTGGAATCATCTTCGGCAAATGGTAGCTACACCATATATAATTCTCCGTCAACTGTCACTTTCTCTCCCAACGGAAGCCCAATGTCGCAGCAAGAGTCTCAGTCATACCCTCCTGATCTGCACCATTCCCCTGACAATACCTATGGCTCTCCTATGAGCAGCTCCTGCATAACCAATGACGCAAGTGACCTGAAGCACAAGCTGCGAGAACTGGAATCTGTAATGTTGGGACCAGATTCTGATATTATTGATGGAATTGATAATACCTATCAGAATTGGACCAACACAGGCTCACCGGAGATGGACAGCGGGAGACAAATTATTGGGGCTATTGCCAAAGGAGATTTGAAACATGTCCTCATTGCCTGTGCAAAAGCAGTATCAGATAATGAGTTGTTACTGGCAAATTGGTTAATGTATGAATTACGTCAAATGGTGTCAGTTTCTGGTGAACCGATTCAGAGGCTGGGAGCATACATGTTGGAAGGCCTTGTTGCCCGGCTAAATTCCTCTGGGAGCTCAATCTACAAAAGTTTGAGATGCAAAGAACCAGCAAGTTCTGATCTCCTTTCATACATGCACATCCTATATGAGGTTTGCCCCTACTTCAAGTTCGGGTACATGTCTGCAAATGGAGCCATTGCAGAAGCTATGAAGGATGAAGACAGAGTTCACATAATTGACTTCCAAATAGGTCAGGGAAGTCAATGGATCACTCTTATCCAGGCATTTGCAGCTAGACCTGGTGGCCCACCCCACATACGGATTACAGGTATCGATGATTCTATGTCGGCTTATGCCCGTGGAGGAGGACTAAGTATAGTGGGGAAGCGGCTGTCTAAGCTTGCAGAGCAATTTAAGGTGCCATTTAAGTTCCATGCTGCAAGCATGTCTGGTTATGATGTCCAGCTGGAGAATCTTGGGGTGCAACCAGGGGAAGCTGTGGCTGTGAACCTTGCATTCATGCTCCATCATGTGCCTGATGAGAGTGTCAGCACTGAAAACTATCGTGACCGACTATTGATGCTAGTTAAGAGGTTGTCACCCAAAGTGGTGACCCTCGTTGAGCAGGAATCTAACACAAATACTGCTGCATTCTACCCACGATTCCTTGAGGCACTGAATTATTATACGGCTATGTTTGAATCGATTGATGTGAACCTCTCTAGGGGTCGTAAGGAGCGAATCAACATTGAGCAGCATTGCCTAGCAAGGGATGTTGTTAACATAATAGCGTGTGAAGGACCTGAGAGGATAGAACGTCATGAGCTTCTTGGCAAATGGAGGTCCCGATTCACAATGGCAGGGTTTAGGCCATATCCTTTGAGTTCCGTAGTTAATGCCACAATCAAAACACTGCTAGAGAACTACTGTGATAGATATAGACTTCAAGAGAGAGATGGGGCTTTGTTTCTTGGCTGGATGAATAGAGATTTGGTTGCATCCTGTGCTTGGAGATGATAACCAGAATCATTTGGGGACCTGAGAGAGGCTGAGCCGCTGAGGCGCAGCTCAGATTCTTCTATGCTTCTATTTTTGCTGCTAATGGCTTTGTTATGAAATTGCCAACAATTGTGTACTTATATTATCAAAGTTGGGCTGTTTCTTCAAGAACATTTCAATGTTTTGACATCTTTGTTTCTGCCTCGTTCACAACAGGAGCCAAATTCTTGGCTCTGATTGCATGCTTTTACCCCTGGAAAGTTGTGCTAATCAAGTAGTCAGGCGCAAAAATAGAAAGTTAAATGCAAGTTTAGAAGTACAATACTCCGGCCATTATGATTGCTGAGAAAACGCTCTAGAGTTAAAAACTGATCTAAAATTGACTCGATCAATTTTATGCAGCCCTCTAATGCCAAGCAACTGAGCTTGGAAAACAATTGCTATGCATTGTGCTGTGCTTTTGTTGCAACTCTTTCCAATGTTGATCAATCTGTCATTTCAACCCTTAAAAGGAATCAGAGCATGACGCATCTGAAAAGGACAATTACCGTAAATAGCTGTGGTATATTAAATACTCCTAAGAAATTCGAACAATCTACATCTTTAAATTTTTGTGCCATCCGACCCGCTTCAATAGTTTTACACACTGAAGTACCCGATCATCCTTATCTCATACAATGCACTTACGTTAATAGGAATCATCATTCGGGTACATAACTAAACTAACTATATTATTCAAACCACCTACATGAGTTCAGCTTCGAACAGCTTCAGCTTTTGGTGTTTGTTCTTGCTCGCCATAAGTAGCGTCGGGCAATGAAGTAGCCTGAGTAACTTTATCAAGGCAAGCAGTACCGTTCTGTTCTGATTTAGTCTCTGACTCGCAATTTGATTGGTCATTTGAACTACCCTTGTGACACGAGGGACCAAGGGCAACATCACTTCCTTCAATGGTCCTCGAATGGCCATTTTGTGGCTCACTTGACTTGCTTTCAGGATGTACGGCAGATTGCTCAGACTTGACCAAGCCAACACTAGTAGTTGCAGTTGCTTCAGATTTAGTTTTTGGCTCACTATTTTTCCCCTCAGTTGACTTACTCAGGGGATCTGAACTGGGATGGACATCAGTATCAGAGCAGACTGCATCAATTTCTTCTAATTTTGCTGCAGACTCACCATTATGAGCTGTTTTAGAATTTTTTGTGCCTGCTACATTTGAAGTAACGGTTCGTGATGGTGGCATATCATGGTCATGTCGTCCCTCATAAGTTGTAATAACCAATTTTGGGTCATGAGATGCCCTTTCAACATGTTTCTTGGCTGGGCATCCAGAATTAGAGCACCTATAGTAATTCCTACATAATTTGTGAGCATATATACAGTTAGTGACTTAGCATAAACTCGACAACAAAATAATATGAGCTAGGGCACCTGGATGTCAGATATGGATACATATGCAACAATTGCGGTCTCCATAAAAGAGTTAAGGATACATCTCTTCTTACAACTTTCAACAGCATACAGATATCCATAACCAATATTTAGGGAGCAATATAACACAAAAATTCATAGAGAACCGCCATTAGCCATGCATAGAATATCAAATTGACGCAAACCTCGGATTGGGATTGCCTTTCACTAATTTCTGCCCATATTTACGCCAGCGGTACCCATCATTCACAAAATCAACCTCACTCAAAGTCTGAACAACACGATGTTCACTGGTCGGTTTTTCCGCTGGAGGTGCATTAGCATTAAAATTGTCCTTTTTCCTGTTCATAAAATATTGATAATTGATGAAAAATCAGCTCAAGCATCTATAAATATGCAGGAAATTCAAACAGCTAGTGAACTAACATACCGGCGTTTTGATCCCGGTCTATCATCATTATCAACCTCATCTTTCGTCCTATTTGATATCAAAGGAGAATCTTTCATACCATCACTCACTGCAAAAACTGAAAGTCGAGTGTTGTCATTTGGTTCAGTCTGACAAGGCGTCTGCCCACGTGCGTCGGACGATGTGTCTTCAAACATGAGAAGACAAGAAATAAATAAAGTCATTAACAAATGGCTAAACTAGGCAATGATGATTAACTTTCTTTCGTACCTTTGGCACTACTCATAGAAGAGTCATCTGGCTTCTCTTCAACAACAGACACAACAATTCCAACAGCTAGTGGGAGGTTTGGAACCTTCGGATGACAATGATCACCAAAGTAAATAGTATCTACAATCTGCCCTTCGTGGGTACAATCCAGTTGCTTTTTAGCTAGGCATCTTGGATGCGTACATTTGTAATAGCTTCGTACAAATTCATTCCCTCTAACAAGTTTTTGCCCATACTTTCGCCAGTTATATCCATCCTCTGATACTTTCTCACGTATTGTAGGAGTGCTCACTTCCTGACCAGTTTGCAATGCAGGGATGATGTCAGTCGTCTGTGATGCTTTCTCAGATGTTATAGAAGAAATGCTTCTTTCTTGATCCGATCGCAGCAAGTGACCAGTATCAGGTAACACTAGATTTTTACTTGATATTATTGGAGTGCTGACCTCTTGATCAGATTGCAATGCATGAGTTTCGCTAACAGGGTCTGGTTCATGCTGCAATTTATCAGAAGCAACTTCATCCAATAAATCTTCCCCAGAAGAAACCATATCGACTTGGAGATTTGTTTGTCAACAAGAGAACAGTTCAGATCAACTCAAGATCAAGTTAGTCATCACTTAATTCGCCTTGGCTGAAAATAAAGGTGAAGTGCTGGTGACCCAAACCTGAAAAAAGCAGAACAAATAAGAAAACGTTATTCTATTAGGCAAAGCTTGATTACTCATTCTTAATAGGTCAAGGTAATTGAACTTGAGCAGTTAAGCCAACAGCAGCTCAATAAAATCTCCACACTTCCAATGAAGCATTACAATACGCGTACATGTTCAATCTGCTCAGGATATATAAATTTAATAAAAAATTCACCAAAACATCAAAGCGTATGCCACAGAGTAATAGATGAAAAGTTAACCATGAAGGCTAATAATTTTTGTCAAAGATTCAACCTGCTCTCAGCAGGCAATTGACTTGTGCATCAAATTTTTTCAAACATCTACCAATTAAATAAATTACTTTAAAAAATGAACTTATTCACCAAAAAAGGAATCAAAATTGTTTCTTTATAATATAATAACAAAATTTCCTGGTGAAAATGAAAGTTCCGAGAAACACAGCTCTAAACTTGCAAATTGCATGATTTTCCGACACTCTTCGGAGCAATCAAACAGGTTCTAGCGAAGCTCCCAATTTTTATTTTATACACAATTTCATCAGTAAACAGTAAATTTACGTCAATTAAGACGCGTAACTACATAATTCAAATAACTAATTAATGAAAGCAATTCACGAAATAATAATAAGAACAAAGAATAGTATCTATTAAAAGTACCAGCTTCGTTGTCGAGTTCAAGGCACCAGACAAGCAAGCCCTAGCAACACGGTCATGATCACGTGCTACAATTTCACGTACAACCGTTGACTTTTGATTCGATCACAGCCGTGGATCTCGGTGGCTCGAAACTCGAGCAGTGATTCAACCCTACAGAAGTTGATTAGTTAATTTTATAGTGTGTAAGAGAACAGACGAGAACAGAGGGGGAGAGAGGGGGGTGAGCTTTGATGTTCCAGGTTAGAAAGTCTAATCCATAAACGGACTTGAAGATGAAGAGGGGCTGGGGATGAAATGATTTGTTGTGACGGTGAGCAGGGAAGCATCTGTGTTCTCTTGTTGTGTGGGCGTGTGATTGGATCTTTCCCGTCCGATTTATTCTCTTTTGCAGCCGTTAGATAAAATATAAGGGAACAAAAAAAAATACACACACACGCACATATAAAACGATAACAAAAACGTGACGTCGATACGAGCTCGAGCTTGAGCCTAGGCTTGGTGCCAGATCACTAAAAGTCCCGAATCAGTGGGCTGTTGGGTCAACTATGTTCATTGAAAAAGTTGCAAAATATTAAAAGGGTAAAAGAGGAAATAAAACCATACCCTACTCCCTAGGGACACCTCCGCAAATTCTTGTAACTGTAGGATTCCTGAGCACACACTGACTCGGGACTTACCCAAATGTCATGATAAACGAAAACCGACGTCGTCTAGATAGCTATCTACATTGACGAAGGTTTAAACAACTTTCCTTTTCTCTCTTTGCAGGAAGTTGCGCCAAATCAATTTCTCTGCTGATCAAACCCTAATACGAAACCCTAATTTCATCAAACAAACGCATCAATGCTTCTCTCTCCGGGAAACTCTCCTCGCCACCTCGCTTCTCCGTCACCTTCACCATCGCAATCTTCGTTTGCCGAAAGCTACCTTACAAATGTCAATAATTCCGCTTCGGCCGCACAAAAAGTTCCGCCAAAGAAACGAGCCAAAGTACTCGATGAGGACACGTATGTCTCCGCGATCGAGAGCATCATCGAACGCGATTACTTCCCTGATTTATCCAAGCTCCGTGATCGGTATGAATGGCTCCAGGCGACCCGAACCGGTGACCCGGTTCAGATTCGAGATGCCCAGTTGAAGATCATGGAACGTCGTGGCAAAAAGGTAATCAGTCTCAACTCTGATGGAAAGATTCGGACCCAAACTGAAACTCCTGGTTCTACTTTTGCAAGAAATTTTACTCCTTTTGATGAACTTGATGTTAATATTACAACTCCGAAAGTGGGGGTGGAATTATCTGGTGAGGGTGACTGTAGAGATGATACTGATGAGGTTGATGTGTCGATGAGTTTAGATGAGTTTTTGAGAAAACATACGAGTGAGGATAATGATAGCTTTTTGAAGATTTTAGAGAAAGTTAATAGGAAGAGAAAAGAGAGGTATCAGTTTTTATTAGAAGGTGAAAAGAGGGGTAATAATAATTTGATTGGGGACGTTAAAAAGGATAGGATTACAGATGGTTATGGTACCTCGTACCAGCCACCCAGTACTTTAGAAGGGTGGAAATACACTGCTAAGAATTTATTGATGTACCATCCGGCTGATTGCGGTGAGGCTCCATTGACAGAGGAGGAATGGGCTGTGAGACTGAAGGGTTTAACTAAAGAAATTAATAAAACAAATACTCGTTTTCATGGTAAAATTATGGACTCTAGGCCAAATGATGACGGCACTGTTGAAGTGCTTTATACCCCTGTTGCTGGGACCACTCCAGGGCCAGTGTTCGATAGAGATGGGGATAAGATGAAGAAGTACGATTTGGAGGATATGAGGAAGACTCCGAATAGGTTTTATGTGGAGTCCGGCAAGAAAGCTGAGAATGGGTATAGCTTTGTGAAGACTCCGTCGCCTGCCCCTGGAGCTGATGAATCCCCATTTATTACGTGGGGTGAGATCGAAGGGACGCCATTGAGGCTGGAAACTGAGGATACGCCAATTGATATTGGTGGCAGTGGTGATGGTCCTCATTTTAAGATTCCTGGTGCACCCACAAGAGATGTGATGGCTCATGAGTTGTCAAGGGAGGCCTCAAGGAAGTTGAAGGAGAGGTCAAAGATGTTTCAGAAGCCGCCATTGCCATCACCGTATAGAGCAGGAAGTGCTAGTCCAAGCGGAAAGTTGCTATCTCCTGCTGCACAGAAGTTTATGAGGAATGCAATGGCCAAGTCTTCATCTTCTGTTGATGATGCCCTTCGTGCCAGTTACCGAGGTTCAAGCCCTGTGATTGGCACTCCAAAAGGTGGAAGGAGTGTGTCGAGGCTTGGAAGAGATGCGAGCTTGAGTTCCAGGTCGCCATCTGTTAGGGAGGGTTCCAATCCTCCCTGGTAATCTGCTTTGTTTTTGTTTCTGGTGATGTTATGATTAAGTTTACGACTTGAAGGTTGTGTTTATTGTACCTAGTCTTGCTTGTAAGAAAATATGCAGACAAATGTAACTGCTATGTTCATAAGTTCAGTCTAATGAATAGCACAAAATATAAAGCATTTCCTATGCCTTTTGGAGATACATAATTTCTAATTCTCTGCTGATGTCATGTTTCTGCTTAATACCTTTGATTGCATGCCCTCATATTTTGCCCTGTCTTCTTCAGAGAATTAGGCAACATGATTTTAATATGTTGTTGGCTAGAGGTTGTTCTTTTACACTTTGCATTGCCTTTTATGTTTTAGGCTTAAGAGAATAACTTAGTTTCCTTGCTTTGGAAACTAATTAAATATGCTTGAGAAGTCGGTAATGCATGTTTTCCATTTAAACTTTTGGCATCTTTGTATGAATGTATTCCTTACATGATAAAATGATCCTTTTGTTTGCGTGTTGAGGGGCAGACTGTTCTGGACTGTCGAGAGTGGATTTATTCCTTACATGATATTCACTTATTTTTATTCATGTTTCCTGTAGCGGGCCTTTTGAGATCGATATAACAACACCCAAGTTTGCATGCAAAACAGTGTGTGTGTGTGTGTTTCTACTTTCATATGTAAATATGAAATGGAAGGTTTAAGTGATCTGAAGAAGTAGGTGCTAGGTGTAGTTTTTAATGCTATAAATGTTTGACCAAATTCTTTTTCTTTTTTCTTTTTTTTTAACAACTATTTATATTATCTCCGCATTCATTAAACCAATGGGACATTAACAAAGCAATGACAAAAGATTGTGTTTCAGTGTACCTGTAAAGTATGTATTTAGCTGGAAAGCAAAGTTCATGGGAGCTTTTATTTTGATCTTCATAAATTCATAGGCTCAATTGTCTCTCATTTCTAGATCAGTCTAAGATCATGTGATCTGTTCTCGCTACGGATGATACGTTACATGTATAAACATTATAAACATTGCCGACGTCTAGTTGCCCTAAACATCTATTTTCTGTGACCTTTTTGAATGGGCAGGCTGGAGGTAATGTACCTTGCCAGCATTTAGTTGACACTAAGCATCGTTCGTGACAACTTCACAATCTTAAATCTTAGGGCATCCCATTTCTGGTATGATGATGGCGGCAGATTGAGATTCAGTGATCCCAAATCTGATTCAGGCATGGGCTTCCCATGAATGTCTGGTAGTGTACCTGAGAAGATTTTAATACCGATGTATGAAGACTCTCTTTATCACGGTTGTGAAGTGGAAATTAAGCATTAAATTCGGGCAGCTCAGCTGAATCTGATGCCTTTTATTTAACAACGGCACGGGTTTCACATTCTTTAGATATCTTCGCACTAGCAGCCCAGATACTCGTCCTGACCTTCCCAGAACTAATTCTGAGTGGATTGTTTATTTTTTATTGGGTATTTTTTAAATTTTTAACTATTTATTTACGTACGATTAAAATTTAATTTACTAACATTTTCTTTTTTAAAAAAAGGGAGAATAATTGCTTTTAAGCTTTTTTTGTTTTCTTTTTCCCCTCGCCTTTTTGAAAGGGAATAGTTGGTTTTAAGCAAAAACAAAATGCAACAGAAAGGTGTTCGCGTACATACGCAGACTCTTCTTTAGTTGTCGAGGATTTTCCGCGGCAAAGTAACAACCTGCATATATCACGCGTGACGTGGTGCATGGACTTGATAATTCAAGGACCCAAACGGCGACGTTTAATGAACAAACTCCCATTTCGCGGCGCGCATAAATAACATCCGACCCGTTGTTCATCTTCGTATTTTCGTTTCTCAAATCAAAACTCTCGTTTCTTCTCAGCTTCATCGGAATTCCATTCAACTAGGAAACTTCTCGAAGAAGAAAAGAGTACGGAGTAAAACGCTCCGTTTCGTGTTTTTGCAATCTTCGTTTCATAATTTGAAGGTACTCTCTGTTTCTCTTTCTCTCTCTGTTAATAACGCAGGAACTTTCAACGCGAAACTGCGTCGTTTAACCTTGTTTATGAACGAGCTTGAAACTGCATCCTCTTTGTTAATTCTTTGTCAGAGGAATTTGATTTTTGAATCATAGAATTCGAGTAATGATAGTGAGTTCTCAACTTCCCATGTTTTAGGTAATTTTTTTTCTTAAATCTATACTAAGAGTAACGTAATTTATCGGCTTTGAATTTTAAATTTTTGCTTGATCGAGCATTCACTTTGTGAATTGAATGAAATAAGACGCATAATTAGAAGTCTTATCGTGATTTGAGTGGATTAGAGTTAGTTTTATTGATCGTTTGTTTATTTCGTTTAAGTTCATATGTAGCTTTTACTTTGATCTATAATAGTCTGTAACTTCATTAAAGAGAATTTTTAGTCTTATTTATATCTCTTCTGTTTGATTTGTGTTCTTTCAATCAGACATTGATGATTTGTTCTTTTAATATGAAACGTGTTAATTAATTGGATCAAAATTCGGATTTTATGTCTAATATCAAATATGTATGAAATTGTTGGTTCATATTCGGATTTGTGTTTTGTGAGCACTACGTTGTATTAGTGCCTAATATCTGATTGTTTTAATCTTGAAGATGCCAGCTGCGAATTCCAATATGTCTGATAGAGATGGAGAACCCTTTGTCGAGGTTGATCCTACTGGTCGGTTTGGGCGATACGGTGATCTGCTTGGTTCTGGTGCTGTGAAGAAAGTTTATAGAGCATTTGATCAGGAGGAAGGTATAGAGGTGGCATGGAATCAGGTGAGATTGAGTCATTTCAGTGAAGATCCAGTGCTCGTCAATAGGCTTCATTCAGAAGTTCAGTTGCTCAGAACATTGAAAAACAAGTATATCATTGTGTGTTATAGTGTATGGTTGGATGACCACCATAACACACTGAACTTTATCACTGAGGTGTGCACGTCAGGAAACCTGAGAACTTACAGGAAGAAGCATCGACACGTGTCTATTAAGGCCTTGAAGAAGTGGTCAAAGCAGGTGCTTGAGGGGTTGGAGTATCTGCACACGCATGAGCCTTGCATTATTCACCGAGATCTCAATTGCAGTAATATCTTTATCAATGGAAACATTGGTGAGGTAATTAAAATTCCTAATTTTCTGTTGCAGTATTTTGCAATAACAAAATTGCTAGTCAGCTTTGGGGAGTCATAAGATAATTAAGTAGATGTAATTGTTGCTGTAGTTATGATTTAGGCTTCAGTTAGTTTACAGAAGATAAAGCTGGGTGCTTTTGTATATAGTATTTGATTAGTCAAAATTAATCCAGATATATAAGTACTCACAGCAAGATATGAGGTATTGCGATTGGGATTTGGTTGGAGAATTATCACAAGATGTAAAGACAAAGCTGGAAATGATATGCCTAGTTTATTTCTAAAAGAGTCTACAATCTAATCTCAGAAGAATTCGGTAGCAAAGAAACATTACTACTCTGTGTTACACTACTGATTACCATTGCTTGTTATGTAGTACCTGTTCCTGGATCCATTCTGTTCTTAGCTTATAACCTGAAAGGGCATTTTTAAGTATAAGAATTGAAAATCTAGCAGAAAAATTTACTATCTGAATTCATATAACCCACAGATACTGTATTATTTAATTTATAAGACTGAGAATTCCGAATTGACTGATATTATTTAATTTATAAGAGCTGGTGATGGTATTGACATTGTAACACCTGTGTAGGTGAAAATTGGGGATCTAGGCCTTGCGGCAATAGTGGGTAGGAGTCACGCAGCCCATTCAATCATTGGCACACCAGAGTATATGGCACCAGAGCTGTATGAAGAGGATTACACTGAGATGGTGGACATATACTCATTTGGGTTGTGCGTGCTTGAGATGGTGACTACGGAGATACCTTACAGTGAATGTGACAGTATTGCCAAGATATACAAGAAGGTCACAGGTGGAGTTAAACCCCAAGGCTTGAGCAAAGTGAAAGATCCAGAAGTGAAGGCATTCATAGAGAAGTGCATAGCACAGCCGAGGGCCAGACCTTCAGCCTCCGAACTTCTCAAGGACCCATTCTTCTCTGAACTCAATGATGATGACAGTGACCCTTCTCCTTGATGACTTTTCAAGTGAAGCATTTTCCTGAAGCTAGCCCAGTAACTCTCTTTCCTGAAACTATAAGACTTATAGGCAAGTTTCCATGTAGCATGTATGCCTCTTTAACTGTTTCGCACTACTTAATATTTCGTACCAACATTTAGTGTAAATAATCTGTTTACTGCAGTTGATCTGCCATTATGGTTGATTGGATTCTAATGTAAATAATCTGTTTCCTGCATGGTATTTTTTCATTCTTTCAATTGTTCTTGAGGACCTTTAAAATCTTTGGGAGACAATTGCCAGTAGTGTTAAAAGACCAAAAAATAAATTACACATTTTTAATGCAAATTGCAAGGCAAAATTTGTGTGGCAACCATGAGGAAATTTCCATACATGGAATCGGTGGGTTATACGAGTTTATTCCTAGAGGCTGTTTTCTTTGAGATACTATTTAGAATCCAAGTATAGTTTGTTGATTTATAAAATGAATGGTGGTTATCTTATTTATTTATTTATTTTTAAATTTGAAAGGGAGAATTTTCTTTGTGTTCGTTGGAGCGAATGAAACGTTTACTTAAAATCAAAGCATTACTTCTCTTGATGTTTGAAAATAAAATATAAGTCTTTACAGCTTAAAGGGAATGTATTGCTTGAGTTGTAAGGATATAAGCTGTACTTCGTATGGTGCCTGCAAACTCCATGTACGCAGCTCATAGTTTAGAGAATTTTTCTTACGTGCACGTTAGTAATTGGAGACAGCATCCGTATTGTACGATAGATTATATGTACCAGAAAGTGATTTATGTATTTGTATTTGTTTTTTCTTAGCATATTTATCCGTGCAAATTCATTAATTGAAAATGAGCAGGAAGTGATTCTGGGGATTGAAGTGTGCTGGTAGAAAGCGAGCAAAAACCTCTTCATTCAAAGCAACCCGAAATTTCAGAAGCCGTGCCGTTTTGGGTGTCAGTATTACTATTAGCCACAAACCACAGAAAACTTCATCCGCACTTCATCCCTAACTTTATCATATTATATTTGCTTTTCAATTGTTTTCTAAATTTCTCAAACACACCCATTCCTCGTTTCTCTATAACATCTCATATATAATTGTACCTTCTACAAGAAGCAATATTCTTCTAACGCATTTGACCACAGAAACCCACATCCACCAAGGCCTTATTTTCTATAAATGAAGTTATAGATTGACAAAATTAACCAATCAAAACAACAAAATTATCAATTGGTGTTCAATTCATGATGGTGAGATCAAAAGGAGCAATCATTAGCAGTGTACTTCTGCTTCTTATTCTCCCATGATTTGAGTATTTACATGAACAAATCTCTACTCTCTGGTTAATAATCGGTCGTTTAAGAAATGAAGAATGAGAAAGTGAAACAGATTTTAACATAATGGATAAGGACTGGGAAGAAATAAACTCAACTTGCCAGTGGGAAGGCAAGTAGTAGCACAAGAATTCAACTTCTCCAGACTCGAGGAACGTTTTTGAAGCCTTAAAAGTTGGGTTTTCAGTTAAGCACTCGTGTGCATTTGACTTTGACTAATAAACTTCTGTGCACGAGAATATTATGGACAAACTGATTAAACTACCGCTTTTTCATCTCTTTCAATCTGTTTCATTCCCACTAGTTTTCAAGATTCTAGATGCTCTAATAACTAATACTAACTTTTTATTACAATCTTGGGACGAGCTCCAAAGCGTTTACAATCATTTAAAGTCGGGAAATGAAATGAGATGCAATGTCCATTCTTGCAACAGAATCAACTTAACTTACTTACCTTTGATTGCTTTCTTGAGTTTCACTTGCAGTAAATTTGCTTCTCTTTTTGAAGACATTTTTCATGGGCTTTGATCATGGAAGTTGTCAGCTCAAAAGATAGTTCAGTGGCTTCAAGTCCTTTCTCTTCACCTAACATCAGTGCGCTGCTGAAGATTAAGATTGTTTCATGGTAGGATTTTTGGGTTAAGGTTTTTATTCTTGCTCCATATCTTTATCTTACAATTGTTTCAATTGATGTTAACTGAGATCATTGTCTCAGGAGCCAAGAGACTGGTTTGCCTGTTTCCATACGAGTTCGAGTTCGCAACAGAACTTTCAACTTGCACAAGGTATCAATGAGATGAATGACTTAGGAGATCTCCCAGACCAACCTGTTGCAGAAAGTAGAATTTCCACAACAGAATGTGTGCCTGCAATCTGGAAACAAGATAGAAAAATTAATCTTCGAAGAAGATGAAACTGCTTTTATCAGTAAGCCCATTGTAACTGAGTTTCTTTGCTGTTTTGCAGTTCCCACTGTTTTCAAAGAGTGGATACTTCAAGAACAGATTGAATGAATCAAACGAATATGAGCTACCACAACATTTTCCTGGAGGACCAGAAACATTTGAGATGATTGCGTTGTTCATCTATGGCTCCTCCTCATTGATTGACCCTTTTAATGTAACGGCCCTTCGATGTGCAGCAGAATTTCTTGAAATGACAGAAGAATACTGCTCTGGCAATCTCTGTGAGCGCTTTGATCTATATTTAAACCAAGTGGTGTTCCAAAGCTGGGATGATACTCTTATTGTTCTACAAAGATGCCAAACCTTGCTGCCCTGGACTGAAGAGCTGTTAATAGTCAGCCGCTGCATTGAATCCCTTGCTTTCATGGCTTGTATGGAGATTCTTGATCCAGAAAGGAGACGGGAGAAACCAGTTGTCACATTGGAGGCATTGACTAGCCAAGCCTGGTGCTGTGAAAGAGTGAAGGGGATAGTGAGCCATGACCTGTGGATCAAAGATCTCATAGCTCTACCATTTGGATTCTTCAGAAGGATAATAGGATCCTTGAGAAGGCAAGGAATGAAAGAAAAGTATGTCAATCCCATCATCGTTTTCTATGCAAACAAATGGCTATTATCCAAGAAGACACGCCAATTCTGGGAGAACTCTAATGACAAAAGTGGTGATAATGACACAAATAGCAAGTGTTCAGAGATTTTTCAAGGAATTCTTGATTTACTTCCTTTGCAAGAGAAGGCAAGCAGAGTGATTCCTGTTGGCTTCTACTTTGCATTGCTTTCTAGATCCCTAGAGGTTGGTTTGAGAAGTGACCGTAGGGCAAAGTTGGAAGAACAAATTGTCTCTCTTTTGCACCTTGCTCAAGTGGAGGATTTTCTTTTCCCAGCAATTGGGACACAATCAATTTCTTCCAGCATAGAGTTGATTATAATGGAGAGCATATTTTCAAAATACGTTTCCTTTAATATGGACACAAACCATCCTCCTTCATCAAGCAACTCAATTGTTGCAGAGTTATGGGACACATTCCTCTGCCATACAACTTCTGACCTAAAAATGGAGCCCAAAAGATTCATGGAACTTGTTGAAACTGTTCCAGTTTCTTGGAGACAGAGCCATGATCAACTCTATAGAGCAATGAATATCTTCCTACAGGTCAGCTTCATTAACTTCATAACTCAAATATGCAAAATATATCAGGGTCAATTTAAGCATCAAACCAATTCATTTCCCTTGTAAACTAGCAGTCCAAACCTTACTCTAGGAACTCAGTTCAAGCTTTAGCCATCCAGTTAAATAACAGAATAGGAAACAAAAATTAACCCCTTTAATCATAGATAAAATTTTCTTGGTTACCTCACCAACCAAGCTTTATCTCATCTTTCTCAGCTTTCAGTTAGTCAATCCCAGAAAATAAAGCTTGTCAATTAAATGAACGAAGAAAACCCTGAAGTTCAGTGAAAGTTAATTTCGCTTGTTTTTAGAAGGACTAGATTCCAATTGATTAAAGAATAGTTTCGACAACTATAACTTAGTCCTATTGTAAATTAAGCTTAAGATTTTTATTCTGTTGATATTCTCCAGGCACACAAGCATCTATCCCAAGATGAGAAAGGGTCAGTATGTAAATACCTCAACTGCCAAAAACTGTCACAAGCGGCGTGCATTGAAGCAGTTCAAAATGAGTTGATGCCGCTACGCTTAATCGTCCAGGCTCTGTTTGTTCAGCAGCTGAACACACATCGGGCTTTCAAAGATTGCTCTGAGTCGTTTAGGAACATGCATCGTGGAGGGTTCTCTGGCAGCTTACCAAGCTCAAGGTGTCCAAACTCCAAAAGCCTGAATCAGAGTGAAAGCTCATTTACAGATGAAGCAGAACGTGGCAGCAGACGTTTTAGCTTCTTACCAACGAAAGACCAAGCAACGAAAAGTTGTGAGTTTTCAAGAACGGATTATGAGTCCGCCAGCTTCAGGATTCAGAACCTGGAACAAGAGCTTATGTCCTTGAAGAGAAGTCTTGTACAGAACATTTCAAAGAAAACAGAATCAGTTTCAACCATACAACAGAATATGAAATTCTATGGTCAAGAAAGTCGATCATTGAGCAAGAGGAGAAACCCACTTGGACAAGTGAGTGGCTGCGTTGGCTCTGTGAATTTTGCTTCACAGAGGAAATATGCCAGGAAGCTATTGAAGGTCTTTCGTCGGATTTCCATTTTTGGAAGCAGAAAATCAAACAGAAAGTCAGGTGCATCTGGTGAATGGGCCAAATCAATCTAGAAGAATAAGTACAGGCCCCAAACATATGCAGATCACGCAGATTCCCTTCAAAAATGCGCAAAATGTAAACGAACATCCAAATATTTTCCAAGCAGTGTGTATTAACGTGAAGGAAACAGAAAAGTATTTACCAAAAACTATGAGGCAGTGAACAGAACAAGAACGATGTATTATTGGGAGGTCCTAATTTTTTTGTTCACAAGTGCAGAGCTCTGAAAAAGGTTTGCCGACTCATACAAAGGCAAAATATGCATACGTAGCTATACATGAGATAAGCTCAAGTATTCAAGGAGAGCATCTCGTCACTTCAGTTAACCACCAAGTTTCCTTCAAAATAATTTCCATAACAGAGGGTTAACTTGGTTCATGTCGTTCGTAATAAACACATCTTAACTAATTTATCCTAGTATTCAACCACCGAAAAAGTGCTACGTGTACTTCACTGAACATTTTATTAGGCAGGTTTGCGGTCCGAAGTCACACTTCTAACACAATCACATGGGAGTCAAAAACTTAGATGAGCTCATATCAGGAATCATTTCTTTTTCTCCTCCGAATTGAAATCAAATTCTTTGATAATTCAGAAACTTGCATACAAGACTAACGAATCTTTTGCTAATCTGATGCCACGGCAGGGTGGAGGAGATATCATAGTCATATATGACAAAGAAATAAAAAATTAAATACGCAGATATTAATATACTATACACTGGTACATTCTATAAGATTAATATCAACATGGCAGCAATTGCAGTTATTAAGTGGGTAACATGTCAATTCAATATCTTTACAAGGAAACTTTCAATTGTCTCTACATGAAAAACGCCGTATCCATAAACCAAAGAGGATCTCACGAAACCGACCAGCCTTGGACACTCAAAACAGTATACGGAAAGATTTTTTCAAGCAGCTTGATTGCCTTCGCCACATATAAAGACTCATTAAGTTAGTCTTCTGCTGCCTGTCATGACAAAATGAGAATCTGAATTTAAGCACAATAAGGAAATGCAAGGCTAACATCTCGAAGAAATTAAATCAATGGTATAAATGACAACTATAAAAACATTACCTTTGTAAAAATGGACAATAATGCGTTAATTCTAAGCTACAATGCTGTTATCACCCTGCTTTCCTATATCCTCAACAGTTTCTACAGATGACTGTGGAATAACTTCTTCCTCCCCTTTGGCAGTATGAGCATCATTCTCACCAGCAACATGTTCAGGAGGTGGGCAACTGACTTCGACAGTTTTATTATACATTTCCATGTCATTGACATGTGCAGGTTGATCACAACTCTGTGTGTCATTGACCGCATCAGTTGCATCAGGAATTTGAGCATACTTGACCTCATCAGCTGCATCAGACATTTGAGAGTCCTTGACCTCATCAGTTGCATTATGAACTTTTGAATTATTGACTTCATTAGTTGCATCATGTAGCTGAGATGCCAGTGTGACAACCTGCGCCGAACCTTTGACTGACCGGAGGTCACTCTCGGCAGCAACATGAGAGAGCTGCGAGTCATGGGCCTCATAAGTTGCATCACAGAGATGAGAGCCATTGACCTCAGTAGTATAGAGCTGAGATTCATCAACCTCATTAGCTGCATCGCAGAACTCTGCGTCATCAACCTTGTCAATGGCATCAGCAAGACCCAGGCGTGCGTCATCACTACCACCAACTGCATGAATTAACTGTAAATGTTCTGCCTCCCCATCTGCCCGACGTAACATCTGATGAACCTCAGCAACTGCTCCACCAAATTGAGATTCATCCTCACTGGCTACATGACCTTCCATGAAATCACTGTCCCGCTTCCTTTTTCCAGAACCCTTCCTTCTTATTCTTTCCTTCCCCCTGGCCCGTTTCCCCAGTTCAGTTTGTGGGGTCACCGATACTATAACTGGACTTTCAACTTGGTCCCTCAAACATTCCTGAGCAATGCACCTTATCCTAGAAATTGACTCAAATTGTTGAGCATCCAGACCTTTGTCTGAGAATGTATCTGCTAAGTATGCAATATCCCTTAAACCCGAAATCTGTAACGGTAGTAAATGATAAATATGTTAAATTTATTTGTAAAAGGCCAATGCCTAAGAAATGTCAAATAACAAGTTAAATTTAGTCCTACCGTTCTCTGAAACTCAGATGAGAGGGATATAGGTCTTCCAACAACTCTACGGGTAATTCTTAGATACCAATGCATGTATTCACTTTCATCTGCATCATCATCTTCTTCGATGATCTGAAGTCTACGGTCTGCCCATTCATTAAGCTCTGATTCCATTTTTGTAGCCAAATCCACCCCACCATCAACTCCACGACTCTTTCTCACCCATCGTGGTACATCTTCTGGAATCCCTTGAAGCATATTGTATTGCCTTAGGCAGCGATCAGGAAGGTGTCTTTCTGCCTTGTCAAAGCATATCAACATTGTTCTTGATCTTCCCAGAATCAGAGTATTTCTGATATTCAATGGTATTTCTGTTTCGTCCTTAATTGTGTAAGGAACCCACTGAACCTATACGTCAAGCAATATAAACCGTATTGTAGTTTTCTAGAAAATTAAAAGGAATACAAAATGAAAACACATACTAAAGCTTACATCAGATGGTTTCAGGGAGTCCAATGCCTTACGGTAAAAAACTACATCCCGGTTAGTTGTTGGGCCACTTTGTTTTCCCTTCCATGACAATACAAATGGAAAATGGCAATGCATTGGATCCTTATTAAGCTTTGGCTTGCCTACATCCAGATGATAATAACTCCAACACTACAACAAAATATACAGCTTATCATTCCAGTATTCTAACCAACGCTTCACAAATGAATATTACCTTCCCGGTAGAAAAGAACCAAACAAAATAAAATAAATAAGGGAATATGTGAATAACCTGTAGTAATGTCAAGCAACCACATATTGTACTTTGCGATTTTACAGAGGCATTCCCGAGTGCTCTATACAAAAAGGCCAAAGCAGCAGCACCCCAAGCATACCTCCCAGCTTCATCAAAATCCTCAAACAATGGAAGATACATAACAGGCACCTTATTCCCTGTAGTAGTAGAAAATATCGTACTTCCAACAAGATACAACAAGTAAGCTCTTGTGTATCTCTCAATCACTTCAACTGAAGCGTCCGGGGGACAATTTGCAAAAAATTCCTTCAACCAACTCAATTTCACCATCCCACCACTCGCATACTTTGCCTCCGGTGAACTCCCTAAATACTTAAGACAAACAGAGTGACACGTAGTGTGTGTCGTTCCAATCACAGGCTTGCCATCAATTGCCAATCCTAACAATAACGCGACGTCTTGTAAAGTCACAGTCATTTCACCCACCGTGAAATGAAATGTATTCGTCTCTCTCCTCCATCGCTCAACCAATGCTGATATCAGCGGATTGTCTAAACTTATTGCCGGGATCTTTCTTAAATAACCAAATCCAGCTCTTTCAACTAACTCAATTTGTTTCGGTGTCAACTTCCATTCTCCTAACTTTGAAGTGTGTTCATGACATCTAAGTGCACCCCGCTCCTATACAAATTAATAAAAATATTCAAAATTTAAATCATATTATAAAACGTAGTATTATTAATAATTCAATTCAAAATTTTACATCAAATGAACCTGGCCCTCCCAAACAGCAGAGGAAACATGCTTCTCTTGATCATAAAGTACAGAAGGATCAAGTGGTCCAGGATTCGTCGTTGAAGTGTCCATTAATGGTGACTGATTATCACCGCTGATCCAAAACCAATGCAAGTTAGTTAGAATGAGTTTACTCGGACAAAGAAGCTCAAGTCCAGTAAAATTTTTAGTAATCTCTCTGTTTGGGTACCTAGAAAGCGGAGGAAAATGAAGGAAACGGAAGAAAAATTTTCAGTTTTTAAGTTTTAATGTTGTGTGTTTTATTTTGCGAGGGAGTTCGAAGATCAGAGTTAATTTAAGATGAAACGACGACGGAGAAGGAGGGGAGAACGAATGAGAGGAATAGAATTAACTAACCTGAATAAGGGGGTTTTAATCAAAACGACGACGGAGAGCACTGAAATTGCGCGTCCTTGCGGTGAAGTGTGAGAAAATTAGCTTGAATCTGAAAACCCTCAAAACGACGAAGAAGGCGTCGTTAGAGATAATGATAAACGATGAGTTTTGGGGTCAATAGGAAGCGTAGATGGGAAAAACCTAATTCCCATTTTGTTAAACTACCCGACATACGTGGCGTTATCTAAGAGATTGGGCTAAGACCTTCGTATCGCCCCAGTTAAATAAAACTAACAATGGGCTTTCTGTCATTCCAAAGTTAGGGATGGGCCGTTTGGACCCCTTCCTTTCGCCGAAGATACGAATCCGAGATTCTCAAGATTTTGCTTCGACGGACATCCAGAGATTCCTATTGTTTTGAACAAACTGAACATTCCCATCTCCTTTTTCATTGAATGTTTATTTAAACGGAAATTATAAGATAACCGTACTTAATACTTATAGACCCATTGAGATCTATATATTATAGTATTTTTCCCCCATTAAACAAAAAGGTTTCTATGGTTAGTTTCGTAGTGTTGTAGTTTTTAAAATACTAAAATAATTACTATTAAAACAATCATAAAAATAATTAGTTGTAAAAAGAATTAGGTAAATATTAATTAAAATTTACTTTTAGAAATTTTGTAACTTCTAAAAGCAGTTATGTATTTAGCAAATTTTACTATTAAGTTACTCTAAAATTTATAAATAAATAAAATGGACATGATGTTGTGTGTGTGTGTGTGTATTATTGTGTATATATAGTGACTAATAACCAAAATAAATAATTTTTTTTTTTAATTTTGTTATCTCAATGTAATTTAAGAATGACAAAATGTGAGCATGAGTTGGGCTTTTACAAGCCCATGCCCATTTTAGGGGAAGTACAAGGGCCAAGCCTAATGCAGGCCTAGGCATTCACTCAGATTTTTTAAGATAAATGTTCCTTGAGTCTTTATATTTTTAATGTAAGTGTTTGTTTATTTCTTATATTTTAAAAAACATCTCAAAACATCTTAGCATTTAAATATATTACATTCTTACCATTACTTTTTTTTTACAATATTATCCTTCCAACAATATTTTTGGTATTAATTGATTTATCTATTAAAAATTAATTATCGAATTAACCAATAAATATCAATGTAAAAGAACTAATATTTTTTATATCTTTGCAACAATCATTTTAAAAATTTTATAAACAAATTAATAATTATCAATTTAAAAAAATGTTTAAGATCCTTATAGCAATTTTACTTATAATTATTCTTTAAAAAAAATTAGTTTACCAATTCAATCCTTAAAGTAAAATAATCATATAAAAGTTTGTGTAAACTTTTATGTTATTTTAAAAATTAATTTGATAAATTATCATTTTTTTTCTTTTCACCAATATCCCTAAAGAATATTGTTATAAAGGTATTATTGTAAAAGAAAAGAAAAAAAGTAAAGGTAAGAGTGTAACATATTTAATAGTAGAATGTATTGAGATATTTTTTAAAATATATGAACTAAACAAGTGCTTAACTCAAAGTATAAGTATTAAATGAGCATTTACCATATTTTAATTATAAACTTCAAATGAATTAATAATCATTAAGTTGGTATAATCAACAATAAATTAAAGAAAATGAATATTTCAAAATAAAATAATAAATAAAGAAAATGAAACAAATTAAAGCTTAGATATTTAATTTTATAATATTAGATTTTGTAATTCAATTGCACTCTTAATTAATTAGTGCTTAAGTAAGCGTTTAGTACTATAATTTTAGATACTTTTAATCATTATTGACTTAGAAATTAAAAATTTAAGTTTCTATTTAATTTTTAATTTATAAACTTTTTTTCAAGAAATAAAGGGTCAGGCTTGGCCCATTTTGTTTCTTAAGCCCTTTTCCAAACCCTCATATGGAGGGCTAGACCAAAGCCTGTGGGCCTGGGCAGGCTGGTTTAGGCTTTTTCACCAATCATAATATAATTAATAATAACAATAATATCTTCCATTTAATGATTTGATTTTGTAATTGTATAGAATAGCTTTAGATTTTTGCAATACATATAAGCATATATATAGATTGTATCAGCTATAAAATTGATCCCAAAACCAAATTTTGAAAAGATATATCTTTCTTACTTTCTAAAATTTGCTGTAGGATGAATTTATTTTGTCAAAAGTAATTTAAAAAATATTATAACATTAAAATTATCTTTTAACTTTTAACTAACAATTATCATAAAAGCTTAATAAATGAATGTTTGATAAATGAACAACCTTGATGAAATAATAACATTTTTCAGTTCCAACTTAAGCCAATGTAATAAATAAATAATCTTATTAAATGTATAAAATAATAATTTACCTTTAAATCCTTTAGGTCACAAAGAAAATTAATAATTAATCAAGTACAAAAATTACTGATAACAAATAGCTTATAAAATTTATAATATTAAGGAGTTTTTCTTAATGATTTCAATTTTGTAAATTTAACTTTTGTTTAAAATACACATCTAATGATTTGACACTAAAAAATAAAATTAATGACCAATGTATTTGTATAAAGTTTTTATTTTGTGTACTTTAAGCACTTGAAACACTTTATCTTATGTGGTATTAAATGTGAAAAGTATGTACATCAATTTTATATTTGTGGGCCAATTTGAGATTACAATTGTTGATTAAATAAGTTGTTATTGCTATGCAAATGAAATAAGTTGTTGATTAGAAAAATAGCTAGATGTTTAATAAACTGTGATGTTTTAGTTGTTGTAAGTTTAAAAAATAACGTACAACATTTGGTTAATTTTACTACAAATTTGTTGTATTATTATATAACAGCTAAAATAAACATAAGTTTAAATTAATTTTTAATTAATTTTTTTGGAGTATATTTAACAATATTCAAACATGTCTTTTTTTTAACAAAACACATAAAATTACATAAATTGACAAAAGAAATCAATTAAATAAAATCTAATGAATTTCATAATTTATTACATAAAATATAATAAAATTTTATACAAATACATAATCCAAGTAAAATAAAAGAGTAATATGCATTACATTCACATTAAAATTATTGCAATAAACATTATGACAATAAAAAAAATATATAAATAAATTGAACATTAAAAGCCATAGTTAGGAAATTGATTATAAAAGTTTTGGTTGATTTTCATGTGAAATTATTCATAATTAAAAAAAATGTACATAACTATATGCCATTCTTTTTTAATCTTATAATAGAAAATTAAAGTAAAATATAAAAAATATTTATTAGTTCAAAACTTTAATTCTAGAAAGAATATACAATAGTTGTAGTGGTAATTTGATTGTGGTGATAATGTAATATCTAATAACTTGTATATTAGAGAATGAAAAAATAAGACATAATTATTTTTTAAAATATTATGTTTATGATAGAAAATTTAAAAAGATGTGGTAATTTATTTAATAAACTACTTATAAAAACAACTCTCTACCTACTTATAAAAATTACTATCAAAATACAAAAAATTATGAAATAATTAATTTATTGAGTTTAAATATCAACCTCAAATAGAGTTTGTGTACAATATACTTACATTCATTTTTAGACTTCTACTTATGAGTTCATAAAATTTATTAATATTTTTTTTTATACATACATGATAACTTTTTGAACTCATAAATATTGGTCAAAGAAATAGTATATATACTAAGGCGATACAAGTAATTAAAATACAAAACTCATCTTAAGTTAATAAACATACATTTATTGATAAATTAATAAATTATTAATTTATTAATAAATAGATAACCTCATTGAAATAATACTATTCAGACTATATACTTTTTCTTAGTCCCAACAATATTATTTTTATTGAAATCTTATTATATTTTAAATTTTCACATATCCACCAATATCATAATTTATTTTAAAACAAAAGCAAAAGTTGACTTTAATGCAATGTAAAAATGATATTAGATGTCGTTCTAACGCACGAACTTGAAACTCAATAAAAAATAACTCTCAAAAAGAGAAAATATCAAATTAACAATGAAGACAAACCCAAAGGGGGATATTCTGAAATATTATTGATAAAAAGCTTAAGGATATTACCACAAACTATGAATAACAAATCTATATATACTAATAACTAACTTAATCTTAATCCTTCTCAAATAAGAGAAATAATTTAAAATCCTAATTAAATAAAATTATAAATATGATTCAAATAAGGTCAATAAAATAAGACAAATCTTAATAAAATACTAAATATTAAATTGACTCAAAATCTATAATTACTAATTTATTCTACTTTATGTGATTCCTACATCAGCCTTCTCTTTTTAAAAAAAAATCCTCGAGTTTTGCTGAAAATAATAGATAATTTAGATGATGAAACTTGTAGTGAAAGATTAATTGATCTTTTAAGGTGAACATGCAACACTTTGTGTTAGTTTTTCTTAAAATTCGAAAGTACCAAAACTTCAATTTCCTTTTGCTTTTAAGTATAGCTTTTCTAAAATCTATTAAAAGTTCTCTTTTAACTTTCTCCTCATCTTGCTCAATGTATTTTACATTCAATTTCTCATTTTGAGTTAAGTGTTCTTTAAGTATAACTTGCTCATCTTTAATACATATAGGCATAACCATATCAACTATCTCAAGATCTTCAAGAAAAATTTGCTTAGTTTCATGAATAATTGGTGAAATCATATAAACTTTATCATTTTTAAGAATAATTAGTGTCTTTTCACCTTAAGCTTCTAGTGCAATTTTAATCATATTGTTAGATATAAAACTCAAGTTAAGAATATATTGCACTTCTTTAATAGAAATTTTAGGCTCATTTGCAATCTCTTCAAAAGAAACTTCCGTAACATTCTTTTCTTACAATGATGAAACTAGTAAAGATTATTTTTGCATGCTAACATCTTCAACTTTAGAGTCTTGGATAAACTATTTGTCATTAGGGAGTGTAATGGATGTATCATAAACAATCAACACATCAATAATAACTTTAGAATCAGGCATAATATCCTCTTTCAATTTATGAGTTATAATCTTTACTGGCATAAGAAGGTCGCTTTTAGATATTTGAATTATTTTACTAGGAGAAGTCTTTGATAGGATCTTGCTTTGATTTTGAACTCTCATGCTGTAGTTTTGGTGGAATGAATCTATTAGACTCTTGATCTTTTCTTTTTTAGCTCTCACAATACTTGCTTTCTCTCTCTTAATTTGCAATTTAACTCTTAAAGTAACTTTAATGACATTCCAAAACTCATGAGTGGCAACAATTCGTAACAAAACTCATTCTTTAATGCTAGCATTTGATCCTTTCTCAAATCGTGAAATTGTATCTTCATCATCTTTAGAAATATTCATACAACAATGGTAATTTTAAAGTTAAGATTTATAGAATCGTACATAATTTGTACCTTATTAACACTTTTCAAACTTACAATGAATTGTCTGAAAATATTAAAAAGTAATAAAATAAGTATTTACCTTTGTTTTTATATCATGTTAAGTTCGAATCTTGTCTCTTAATGTCGAATTTATGTTGCTTGTAAGTTTACCCACCATTATGATGCATGTTTTGTTAACTTAGAGGACACATACTTGACATGTTTATCCTCTGGATTATCTTTTCAAGAATATTTTCAATTTTGAAAATCTAATAAAAAATATCCTCAATGTTAACAAATCTATCATCATAGATAAGATCATCATCATATTCTCTATATCTTATTGTACCACTTTTTTTTAAAAAACAATCTCTCTATTTTTTCTTTTTGGTTTTGGTTTTTTAAGTTTTTTATAACAACGAAAAAATTTAAAAAGTAATAATGTAATTAAAAGAAAGTATTGGGTAAAAATATAACTAAGTAAAAGATGGTGTTGCCAACAACGATAATAAAAAAAAAAGGCGAGGAAGGGTGGACCTAGAAGTTTTGATGGTGCTAAAGTGCAATGGTGGTGATGTTGGCTTGATTAATAAGGTTATGAATTGATCAAAAAATTGAATCAAAGTTGTGGTTGGTCTTGGCTTCATTTTCGACAGACAAACAATGAAGTAGCTAGAAGCGAGTCTTGGTTAGAAAGAAAGTTTTGACGATGGGGAGTAATTTGGCAGTGACAAACATTGGTGAATCACAGTGGAGGGAAGCAAATTGAGCAACGGTCATGGTGGTTGTTTGGCGATTGTTTGGTAGGTGTTTAGGCTACTATGGTATTGGATAAGTGGTGTTTGATAACTGGGGTTTGGTTTGCACCATGTGGGTGTCCATTTCTAGTTACTACCACCATTCTTCTTTTCTAACGGCCTGTGGTAGTAACTAGAAATGGCAAAACGAGTCATTAGGTTGTGTCAAATTTAGGTCGATCCAAACCCAACCTATTTAATAATCGTGTCAAAATATTGAAACCCAAACCCGACACGGAAAAATAATCGAGTTACCCAATAACTCGCTTAATATATATATATTAAATAAAATTTACATAAAACATTTATACGCTGTCATTCATACACGCGTACATATGTTATCAATATTATAAAATATACATATATACCAAAATATCACACATTTACGCTATTGTGAAGTTTTAATTATATATATATATATATATAAATAATATTATATATCGATATTATAAAATATACATGTCTACCAATATTTTACACATTTATATTATTAAAGCTTTAAATGTATATAAAATTTTGTAAATAAAACACTGTGTTTATATCATCATTTCAAAAAATAAAAATAAAAAAGAAAATTATTTCTAATATTTGAGTTTTGATGATAAGAATGTGTAAATTATTTTAAAATAAAAAATATAATCGAGTTATTTATTGAGTAAATAAGTCAAGAATTTTAATCCTAATCTAACATAAAAAAAATCGTTCAATTCAACCCGACTCATTTAATAATTTATTTATATCATACCCATTTATTCATCGTTAATCGAGTATTAAATTTTACCAACTCTAACAGTAACAACTGATTATGACAACTATAAAAGTGGTTCTTTGAATTTTTTTTTTCACTCAGTGGAATTAATGAATAATAGAAGAAGGATTTTGTGTATGGACAATGGTCAATATTAACAAAGCTCTGCTTTAGCAAAAAGAAAGAATCTAATATCACCCGATACAATGCAAAAGCAAATATTAAATGTTATTCTAGTGTACAATTTTAAAACAAAAGAAAAAATAACTCTCAAAAAAAGAAAACATTACTTTAACAACATAAATAAACACAAAACAAAATAATCTAAAATATTATTAATGAAAAACTTAAAAATATTATCACAAATTATACATAACAAACCTATAGATACCAGTAAGTGACTTAATCTTAATTCTTCTCGTGTAAGAAAAATAATTTAAAATATTAATTAAACTAAAATCACAAATAAGACTCAAATAAACTTAATAAAGTAAAAATTAACTCAAAGTCTATAATTCCTAATTTATTCTATTGTATATGCTTCCAATATCGAACTTTAAAATTATGAATTATGAATTTTTTTTTTGGTGAAAAAAATGGATTATAACTGTAAAAAACTCAAATACAAGTAGCGCGATTGCAATTATACCCTTAAATCTAAATCCACCGCTTCCTTTGGTTAAGCCAAGGTAAAAATAGTTAAAAGTAACCATAAAGATAGCAAATCTTTTGAAAGAAACTTCATTCTATATACATATATGAGAATAGTCCACTGAACAGAAACTACAAATTTAAAAAAAAAAAAAAAATCATAACAAGAGAGATTCAAATTAAGCATGTTGGAAAAGCAATTACTACGGGTACTACTAGCACTACAAGCAAGCCCAAACATGATATGGTAAAGTTGTAAATAAGTGACAACTGATCTCATTAGATAGCTGCAGCTGCTGCCTCAACACAGGATTTGCTCTGAACCTTATAAGATTCCAGGGCACTCCTTGCAGCTCCAATGACTGCTTGACCATTGACATAGTGCTGGCGGCAAACAGGCATGTAAACATCAGCTCCACCAATAATTTCAGTCTCTGTTTCCTCTGTTTTTCGCAAAGTAAAGAATGCCCGTTTGCCGCAGAGTTCACAGCGAGCAGTCAACTTGGTTACAGTATCAGCAAGGGGTATTATGTCAAGAACTGAACCAAAGCTCCTTCTGCAAAATGCAAGTGTGGGTTTCCGTTAATAAACGAACCAAAATGCTGCTATGAGCTGAAATTGAAATTTTATCATCTATAGTTAACAACACCTCAAATAATCGCCATCAAGGCCTGCAACTACTACGGTTTTCCCATCATGATCAGCGGCATTGCAGCAGAATTCATAGAGGTCTTCAAAAAATTGAGCTTCGTCAATGCCAATCACATCAAGCTGCCCACATCCAAAACAAGAGAAACATCCATTTTATGCCCCAACGGATAGAACCACATGGTGTAACACATGTCAAATTCCGGAGAGAAACCAGATTTTTAAACTGCTATCTAATGAATAATGAATTGCCCGGAAGATTATCAAAAACATGGCATTTGTAAGGCGATACCAACAATCCACTTCAGATTCAGTTTTAAAAAATATCAGCATTATAGAATAACAGAAGATTTGAATATCACTAAATTCAAACTAAAAGTATTTTATTGAAAAATTCCATAAGCAATTTTAAAGGGAAATTAAATACAATAACATAACCAAGTGAATGTCAAAGACACTCTGTTAAATTTTTTTTAATACTCAAATAATTACAAAATTAATCAGATCCAGCAATACATTTTTTTAAAAAATAGTAAATAATTTTTTTAATATAAAACATTTAGAACAACCTTCTCGTAAGCATCATCTCCGAGTTTCTGTCGGAACGACGTCAGTTCTGGTAGTGCCCAACAAGGAAACTTAGCCCCATCATGTGTCACCACCGAGTCAATCGCGTATCTCGTATCCTTGCTTGATTTTATCATTGCAATATTTCTGTACACAATCGATTTATTTAAAAGAAAATAAACTCAGAATTCATGAAGAAAACATATAATTAATAATTTAAAATGGCGAACCTGCCATTGTCGCTTTCGGATCTGATACGACGGAGGAGAGCCGTGGTTTTTCCGGCGAACATGGGGCCCATGATGACGTGGATCTCCCCGGAATTACGGTGGGACAGTCCCACACGGTCGCGGCCACTACTGACCCGACTCGCGGCAACTGATGCGGGCTTGAAGCTGGGGGCCGCCATGTTGATGCGAGCGACGCGGTCGTTGCAGGGTTACGAGAAGGGAGAGAATTGAATAGCGAAGAGAGGTGGAGATGGTTGATATTGAAGGAGTCGTTGAAGTTTGAGTTAAATAAGAGATTCTAAAAGAGTGTCGCGTAAGCTTTGTTCTTGTCTTCAGAGCGAGCGGGGGGTTTGAATTTGATTGGTTTTAAACTTTGGAGGGAACATAAATTTTGTTTTAATTGGAGGGAACGTAAGAGCCAAAAGCATACACTGCGACGTCGTTTTGCGAAACGTATTTTAAATGCATGGGCTGAAGGATCAGGAGTCGAGAAGCCCACGCATGCTTTCAAATTAAAGATTTTTCCCTTTTTGGAAATTGTATGTAGTATTATATATTTGAGTTCATTTATTAGCAATAACCTAACTGCTCAATTAGACGCATTTATAGGCATAAAAGGGCACTTTATTTACATTTACCGACGAATGAAACTCGTGTTTTGTTTTGTTTTGTTTTTTTTTTTTTTTTCAATCATGATTGCGCTGTATGATGCAGCCAATGAATTCATGACACGTGATTATTACAGACAATAATGTTCAATGGCGGTTAATACCTAATTAGATTTCTCCAAATTAATTTAAATTTTTTTTAACAACAACCATTCTTATTACAAAAAATGTAAACAAATTTATAAAAGTCAACAATTTAGTCTTTGGGTTAACGGGTTTGTTGCGTTATGTGAAATTTACTAGTAAATTATATATAATTAATGCATCATCAAAAGACCCATCTAATCTTACTATTTAAATATTTGTTTACTTATTTACCTATGTCACAAAAAGAATAATAAAAAATAAGTTATTTTTTAAAATATTTTTTAAATAGAAATAAGTTTATATTATTTTAATTAAATTCTTTTTTTTTTATTAAATTTAATTACCTTCAGTTTTTTTTAATAATGTAATCATTATTTTTCTCTCTTTCTAATGATAACAATATAATATTATTTAATAATAAAGAAATCACTATTTAATATTAAAGACAAAAAAAAGACGTTCTTATTTGGAGAGTGTATAACTAGTATGACACAAATACCCAGTACGCATGGTGCAGAACCACAAGATGACTTCATGTTTCTAGCAATCACAAGTTAAAATTAGAAAGCATAGACATTCATCAAAGTATGTGTGCCATCCGATCAGATACCCAAAGTAAACTTAAAGCAATCATAGAATTGGACGATGAGAATCAAGGGGACACAAAAGCATTCCCCTTCACGTTTAATTTAATGAATGTGTGTTGCATTTGCATGTGATAAGAGCCCAATTCTTCGATGACCAATCACGACTAATGGTAGGCTAGGCTGGAGGCCAACCCACTAACCTAAGCCAGGGGATGATAATAAGTAAAATGTCCAAGATAACCTTATCATGGTAGCTATCAAACCGAAATGACAAAATTAACCTTGGGTTAGTTGTGTGATAACGAGATGCATAAGGGTTTTATAGATAATGTAATTTTAGAAAATGGGAAAATGAAAGGATATAGCTGGAGGATTTTAAGACAGCTATCTAGTGGAAAGACCAAAGTCCCTTTCGTGGTATGCACGAACCCCATTAGCTTGCATTGCTGTAGTAATATTCTCATAATGTTGCCTTGTGTTTGATGGCATCTATTTTTTGTTATGATTAATTTTTATTTTGGAGCTTAAATTTTTTTTTTGTAATTAGACTCAAATGCAATTTCAACTTCACATATTCAGCAATGACTTTAAATATACACGAATAAATTGGTAGTTTAAAACCTCAACTTTTAAAAGATCTCATTTTTTAAATATTTAATTAATAATTTTTTAATTAATAAAATTATACATTCATTGATTATTGGTCATTTTAAGAATTTTTTTTAATTTTTTCAGTTTTCTAAAAAACCTTAATTATTTAATGTTAGAATCTTTGACTTTCAATGTTCCTTTCAATTTCTATTAAAAATCTTATAACCTAAAAAATTAGTAAATGAAAAAAAATTGTTGCCCACTTCCCTATAAAGAAAAGTTGTTACATTTATTGGTCCATTTAAAAAAAAAAATAGTTTCTTAAAATACAAGTCCATTTTTATTATCTAACCATCAATTCATTATCTCAACTTTTTATATGCTACCATTCCAAATTTTTTATTTAAAAATAATATTTTTCTTGTTTATATATGTGTGTGTGTGTATATATATCTTTGTCTTCTTGACCATTTTTTGATGTTTTATTTTTGAAAATTTTAGGATTTTTTTTATTATTATTGAAATTTAAGAATTAAAGATGAAATAACTTTTGAGCCCTTTTTATCTTTTTTTTAATATTGAAATTACAAAATAAAAAGAGGTCTTATAAAAAAGGTTCGCAGAAGGTTCCAAATACTATAAAATCAGCCCTGCACATAATCTTGTGACAATTATTTATGATCTCGTAGAACAATTATTACAACTCCACAGATTACTGAAATACGAACAACATTGCTCTTAACAAAAAAGATATTAAATATCAATGAGAATGATAAATTACTTTTTTACAATTAGGTCCTAAAATTAGAATTATTTTTGCATTTTGACACCTATTGGTAATCGATATTATTATAAATGATGCTCACTCAAAGATTCTGGTCCCCATTGTGGATATGTGAAAAATATTATTTGACATACTATCAAACTTCCTACATTTCATTTGTTACCTTATTCGGTATAAACGAAATTTACATGAAAAAATGGATTGATAAAAAATTGTAAATTTTAAAAGCATACGAGTCTTTTTAAAAATAAAAAAAAAATACTAATTGAGTTATAATCTAATTAATTGATCTTTAGCTCTACATTCATTACTAGGAATTTAACAATTAAAAAAAAATCTCAATTTTGTGTGGGTTTAAATGGTTTATCTTTGCTCTCGTGCCCTAATATGAATTACCAATGCAATATTATGTGGAAAGAAACCCCAAAAAAGAAAAAAAATTATGTTTAATTTGTGCGAAGTTAAATATATTTTTTTAATGAAAGGAAGTTATTTTTAGCTTGGAAAGCCAGTTGTCAAGTATTTTTATATTTTATTTTTTTGGTGCAGATAGATATGTAAATTGGAAAAAGGCCAACATGGTATAAAACAAAAACAACATTTGTTTTAAAATAATCTGTGACTATCATATAGACCTCTACAATGAAACACTTTGGCTCGGTGATATTATAAAATGTGCCATGATATATAAAAATGAAACCCAAAGTGCTTAGGCTTTAAGGGTAGCTTGTAATAATAATCTTGTATAAATGTTTAAGCATACACTGAAGAGTTGAGCTTTAGATAATAATACATTTACCAAGTCCAAATTTAATCTTCACATTTTAAATGATGCGATATACACACGGCTCTCATATCTATATTATTATGTGTACCTAAAATAATTTGACAGTTATTCACATATTGCTTGACACAATAATAATTTATAATGTTACCACTCAATACATCATAAAATTTAGGCATGGTATTATTGTAAAACCAAATCCTTCTCTTTAAGAAAATTTGAAATGTGACCAAATTTGAACTATTAAAACCTTTTATGGCATCAAGTGAGAATCATTTTGTTATAACTTTTTTTTTAAAAAACAAATAAAAGGCGGAAAAAGAAAACAGTGGAAAATTAACAATTAATTAATGTGGGGTTTAACCCTTTTTAACCCTACCAAAATGAGCAAGGCTCAAATCTACTATTATTTGTTTCAAATGAAATTTTCATAAGGAATTATAACAAAGAAAAAGAACAAATCTTTTCATAAATAGCTAGTCACCAACGACAAAAGGTTGATAGTCAACCCATCAAAGTCAACAAAATCAGTGGACACGTGGCATTGAAAAGTTTACAATCAAAGATGGATGGAATCCAATGGCTAATTCTTAGTTGAATGCATGCATTGTGTGTATTTATTTTAGGGCAATCATTCACCGAACATTTATTTTTTTATACTTTAATATATATATATATATATCTTCTTCTTTTTTTATTTGAATTTAATCTGAGATTTTATTTTTTTATACCTATTCACTCTCGTCTGCATGTTGTTAAAAAAATTAACGAAATATTTTCCAACCAAACCAAACCATTGCAGACCTAGCTAGTAGCCATGATTTGCACGCCTTACCGCTACCTAAAAAGTCACCCGATGTCCTGCTGCTAACAAACAACTAGCCACTCATCGCCAATAACAATTAATAATTGAGAGAGTGTTGGTGTAATTGAGAATATGGAGACAAAGAAGATGAAAAATTTATAGGATTTGAGACGTGTTTTAGCACTTTCTTTTAAGATTTTATTTGCCCTCACCACACTTGGTTTGCTATTGAGTTCAAAGGTAAATTACCCCCAAGATATAACAAATCTTGAACACAATTTCTAGCAAATAAAATTGTATTCCAAGAACATATTTATTTTAATCTGTAATAATTTGTATTTATATTGATATTAAGTGTCTATTTAATGAAGAAATTGCTTTTTCATCGAAACATTACAACCATTAATAGTAGCACATCTTTAAAAAGACACAATTCTGTTTGAAATTTTAAATTTGTTCACAGTCGACTAGCCTATAACTTAGTTATTAGATCGCCGTTAGATTTCAGAACCTTTAACATGCTCTCTGGAAACTATCGGCTAGCTGTTTTCTCAATAAATGGCTCGCCGATAGTATCCAGAACCATGAAACTATTTTAAACTTTAATATTGACAAATATTACAATCTCTCTTACAATCCCCCACTAGATTGTAATATTTTCAGATTGATCAATGATAAACTTATACATACAAGAAGGTATCTTTCGATTTTAACCTTCAATTAGTGAATATATTTCAAAGTATGTACAAGACAATAGTGTGCTAAGCATTAAATTTTGTTTCTTAAGTAAATACCAGAAATACATCACATATAAACTATTCCAGATTTCAAACTATGTTATAATCTTTTAGCACTATTCCGGCTTTGTGCTCTATCTTGAATTCATGAACATTTACAAGATTAAACCATGATATTGTTAGAAATGGCACCATTTCTTATGTTCATTTAGATGAAGTTTCAATCAAGTCTTTAACTATTATAAGACTTAAACTTCATTAATAGTAAATATTCATCCTTAACCTCGTAGTTATTTACACCGAACATCTCAAATGTGATTATTTATTTTCGGTGTGAAACCAATCACATAACAACTTGTTATTACTCATTTAACTATAGAATAGCGTTATAACTATTATATAGTTGTGTTACTATCGTTGGTGACTTTATTAAGAAAAGATTTCAATCCCATTCTAATAGATGTATTCTTAACTAAGTCTCTTAAAAGACCTTTTGTTAAGGGACCTTCTAGGTTTTTATTAGTCCTAACAAACACAATATTAATTACACAATATGCTATTAATTGTTTTACATATTCATGTCTCAAGTTAATATGTCTAGACTTTCCATTATACACTTTGTTATAAGCTTTAGACAACGTAGCTTCACTATTACAGTACAAAGAAATAGATGACATCTGTTGTGGCCACAACTCAATTTCAAATAACAAGTTTCTCAGCCATTCTGCTTCTTTACCTATAGCTGCAAAAGCTATAAACTCACTTTCCATTGTTGAGTGAGTTATGCACGTTTGTTTTTTTGAAGCCTAAGAAACAACTCTTCCAGCAATTGTAAAAATCTAACTATATGTGGATTTATTGTCACTTGTATTGATTATTCAACTAGTATCCGAATATCCTTCAAGTACTTTAGGATAATTATTATAAAACAAGTCCAAATTAATAGTTCTTTTTAGATAACCAAGTATCCTTCCAATTGCTTTACAGTGGTCAATACCAGAGTTACTAGTGAACCTAGACATTTTGCACACCGCAAAAGCTATATCCGACCTCGTACAATGTATAACATACATCAAACTACCAATAGCACTAGCATATTTAAGTTGTGCTACTACTCGGCTTGAATTCTCTAGTAATTTTATACTAGAATCATATGAGGTATTTGTTTCTTTGAACTTCAAGTAATTGAATTTAAGAAGCATTTTCTCAATATAATGAGATTGATATAACGAGTAACCCTCACTATTTTTCTTTACTTTTACTCCTAAGATTGTATCTATTTCACTAAGATCTTTTATACTAAATTGTGAAGTTAAATACTTCTTTATATCATTTACTCCTTGCATGTTTGTTCCAAAGATAAGCATGTCATCAACATATAAGTATATAATCACACCAAAATCATTTGTAAACTTAGAGTATATACATTTATCAGCATTATTATGCTTAAAACCATGGGATAAGATTATTGAATCAAACTTCTCATGCCATTGTTTTGGTGCTTACTTTAAACCATAAAGCGACTTGATTAACCTGTATACCTTTTTCTCATTTCTAAGCAAAACAAATCCTTTGGGTTGTTCTATATAGATTTCTTCATTAAGATCACCATTAAGAAAAGCAATCTTAACATTTATTTGATGCACATATAAATTGTTCAATGAAGAAATTGCATAACACTCTAATAGATGTAAATCTTGTCACCCGAGCATATGTATTGAAATAATCAATACCACTTCTTTACTTGAACCCTTTGGCTACTAATCTAGTTTCAAAAGTTTGTAAAGAACCATTACTATTGTACTTTTTTCTAAACAACCATTTATTGCTAATTGGTTTAGATCCTAGAGGAAGATCAACCAAGATTCATGTTTGGTTCGACATTATTGAATCTATTTCATCATTTATCACCTCAACTAAGAAGAGTAATGCTTGTGATGAAATAAAATCCGGTGCTAAATCATTTTCTTTTCTTTCACGTTGACTTCTCCTTGGTTCAAAAGATGTTATAGACTCTTTCCTTTTATTGTTATTAGTAGAGGTACCAAGAGTATTATCATTAGATTGATTAATCATTATTTCTAACTTAAAAGTAGAATCATGTTGAAATTTATTTTCAATAAATTCAACATCTTTAGATTCCATAATCACATTAGAATCTAAATTTAACAATCTATAAACCTTGGAATTTTTAGCATATCCTACAAAGACACTTTTTATATCTTTAGCACCTAACTTTAATAATTTAGGATCATGTATTTTATAAAAACCTAAACAACCCCAGACTCTTAAATACATCAAGTTTGATTTTCTGCCTTTCCAAATCTCATAAGGAGATATATGTGTTTTCAAGGATGTAATTCTATTATGAATATAACATGCAGTGAATAATGCTTTCCCACACAAATTATTTGGTAGTTTTGCATTAAGGATCATAGAATTTATCATATCCGTAAAAATCCTATTTTTTCTTTCAACTAATCTATTTTGTTGAGGAGTAAATGGAGTTGTTCTTTAGTGAATAATTCCATGTCCTTCACAATAATTATCAAATTCATTTGAGAAATATTCACCACCTTTATCACTTCGAACCACTTTGAGTTTCTTATCTTTTTGGTTCTCAACTTCAGTCTTCAAAATTTTAAATTTATCAAAGGTTTCATCTTTAGTTTTAAGTAAATACACATATGTGTATCTTAAACAATCATCAACAAAAGTGATAAAGTATCTTTTACCTCCTCTTGTTAAATTATCATTATACTCACAAATATCAGTAAGTATTAAATCCAATATTTGAGTATTTCGTTTGGCTTTAGGAAAATGTTTCTTAGTTAATTTAGCTTGGATGCATATTTCACATTTATAATTGTTGATAATACCATTGCAATTAATCAAGCCATGCTTAGACATGTATCTTAATGATCGAAAATTTAAGTGTGATAATCTAGCATGCGAAACACCACAAGACTCAACAATATAAGCTAAATTGATATCATTATTATTAATGCTAAGTTTGTACATTCCATCACAAGAATACTCTTTCCCAACAAATATTTCATTCTTTGAAACAATACAAGTACTACCCTCAAGTACAATTTTAAGCCCATGCTTACACATACAACTAGCAGAAACAAGATTCTTCCTAATGGAAGGTACATGAAAAACATTACGCAAGAAATGAAGTTAATCTCAATTTCTCTCTCCCCTGTTACCATGGCTATATTATTATTCCCCATGAGAACCGTTTGTCCTTTCTTTTCTTCTTTATATGACGAGAAAAATTTCTTATCATTACAAACATGAATGTTTGCACCTGAATCGAGCCACTACTCGCAGGACTTAGTTTCAGCCATATTAGTTTCATTAATCATGCCAATTTGCATCTCAGAAACCATAGCACAGATCTCTTCAACTTTCTCCTCATTGGCATTGGTTTTTTTAGTATTTATTTACTCCATTTTCTTCTTAAATCTACATTCACTTTGGCGATGACCTTTCTTTCCACAAAAGAAACAATTTCCAAAAAACGTTTGTGTGCTATTGGACTTCTTGAATTTCTTGTCATTCTTGACTTTGAAATTCTTAGAAAATTTACTAGCTTTAACGACATTAGCCTTAGTAGAATCATTCTTGTCCTTGGAATCTTGAGACCTTGTCTCTCTTTCGATTATCAAGTGCTTTTGTAATTCTTCTAAAGTTATGTTTTTTCCACTATGTAGAAGTTTCTTTCTATAATCATTCCAACTTTGAGGCAATTTAGCAATAATAGCCCTAACTTGAAATGATTCAGAAATTTCAACTTTCAATTTCTGAAGCTTAGTAACAATAATTTGTAATTAATGTATTTGATCAAGAATGGATTTTATGTCTACCATGACAAATTCAAAATATTTAGAAACAAGAATTTGTCAATACCTTTTTTCTCTATTTTATATTTATACTCCAATGCATTCCATATTTCAATATGATAAGTCATTGAGTTGTAAAGATCATAAAGCCTATCAGAGAGATTGTTAAGTATGTGACCTCGAAACATCATAGCCTTAACAACTTCGGATCATCTTCGCTTGGCTCTAGAAATGATTCCAATTTTGGATCAAGAACATATGCTATCTTAAGAATGGTGAGAAGAAAAAATAACTTTCCTTTGCAGTAAGTAAAATTAGTGCTAACAAAACGATCAAGTTGGATACTAGGATTAAGGAATGAAAACATATTCTTCTCAACCTCCATTACAAACAAAATAAAACCTTAAAGATTGTTGGTGTAATTGAGAATATGGAGACAAAGAAGATGAAAAATTTATAGGATTTAAGATGTGTTTTAACACTTTCCTTTAAAGTTTTATTTGCCCTCACTACACTTGGTTTGCTATTGAGTTCAAAAGCAAATTAGCCCCAAGATATAACAAATCATAAACATAATTTCTAGCAAATAAAATTGTATTCCAAGAACATATTTATTTTAATCTGTGATAATTTGTATTTATATTGATATTAAGTGTCTATTTAATGAAGAAAGTGCTTTTTAATCGAAACATTACAACCATTAATAATAGCACATTTTCAAAAAGACACAATTCGATTTGAAATTTTAGATATGTTCACAATCGGCTAGCCGATGACTTGGTTATCAGATCACCGTTAGATTTCAGAATCTTCAACATGCTCTCTGGAAACTATCGGCTAACCATTTTCTCAATAAACGGCTCGCCGATAATATCCAAAACCATGAAACTATTTCAAATTTTAATATTGACAAATATTACAATCTCTCTTATAGAGAGAGAGAGGACAATGAGGTAGGGATGATGATGTGCTTAGTAGAGTTTAATTTTGTGAGAGAGGGAAGATAACAATTTGCTAGGTTTTCCATTTGTAGAGGCTGATTGGCCGGAAATGGTGTTACCCACGATTGTGTACCCCTTTCCTTTTAGCTATCGGTTGTTAGGTTTGCCATTTGTAGAGTTTGATTGGCCGGAAACGGTGTTGCCCATGACAATGTAGCCCTTCTACCTTTAGCAATCAATTGTGGCAGTCACCATCTTCATGGTGCCTGTTATTCCTAGTAACTATAAACACCAACAAAGAAAAAATTATCAATTAATCAATCAATTCTTTGTTAATTGTTGTGCTATGAATTACTTTTACCTTTCTTTTTTCCTTTCCATCAGGTTTAAACAACGTTGTTTTTTTATGCCAAGTGAAATGACAATTTTAATCTTAGGACATCAATAAAGTTATAATAGTTTATAGAGGGAAGTGGACGGATACAAGATAATGAAATTTCAAGTGAAATTCAATAAAAAAAAGTGTATTTTAAAAAAATATGAAAAAATATATAATTAGTGGATAACTATCCTTATTTTTATCTTAATGAAGTATAAAAAAGAACAAAATAAGAGAACAAAACTAAACAACTATTTTCCAATTGATCAACCACACCCCAAAGAAAGAAAAAATCAATTTCGATTTTTAACTTTTTAAAAGCATTTCACTTCAAATTTATGAATTTCCATAAATTTCTCTAATAAAAGAAAATAAAAAATCACATTGTAAAAAAATTAAAATAATAAAATAAATGAGTCTCTCTATATATTCTCAACACCAAAGCTTATGTAACTCTCTCTCTATCTGTCACATGTCTGTCTCTTTCGCCCTCTAAAAACCAATACATCATCAATTTAGATGCTTATATTTGGATTGCAAATTGTTTGGTGAATGAATTTGCATCTGTTTTGAATCCAAAAAAATTTTAAAAAATAAAAATCAAACACAATTGAACTTTGAGATTGTTTGGGTGGCTTCTCAGAGGAGGATGAGCATGCCTCCTCTTATCAGATCTTAGTTTTTTGCAAGATTTGGGCATCTGGGCTTGCTTTGATTGGTGGGTTATTGTGAATCTCGGTTCAAGTTTCGATCTTTGATTAATTGTCATTTTTTTTTTAATGCTGGAAATGAATTTGTTTCCGGGTTTTTGTTCTTATTTGTTTTTAATTTTCTTTTGATTGATGTAATTCCAGGCCGGTGCTTAATTCTGAGTCTGTTGATTGATCGATGAAGGATCTGTTCACTATAAATTGAATCAGAAGATATCTGTATTGTAACTCAATATAAATTGTGTGTTTCAGGTTGTTCATTCAATAAGGTATTGTTTTTATTCACTTGATTGATTGTACATTAGCATTACACCTCCTTTTCTCTACTTCTGATTTATCATTTCCATTTTTTGATCAAATTGTGATAGAATTGTGAGTTTCTGTTTGGATCCAGTGTAAAATATGAAGCAGGGGATTGATTGTATCAAAAAGTCTGTTTTTATAATGAATTCAGTATTACTATGATTTGCACTTGTTAGCTTTTGTATTGATGGAGTGTTTTTAATCATTTTGAGTGCAGAAACAAAATGCAATCTGATAATGGAAAGTTATTTATTGGTGGAATATCTTGGGACACCAATGAGGAGCGTCTCAAGGAGTACTTTAGTACTTATGGTGAGGTGGTGGAGGCGGTGATCATGAAGGATCGGAACACAGGGCGTGCCCGTGGATTTGGCTTTGTTGTCTTTGCTGATCCTGCTGTTGCTGAGATCGTCATTCAGGAAAAGCACAACATTGATGGGAGAATGGTAAGTTGTTAATCTCTTAGTAGACCTTTAAATTTTTTACTATGTCATCATCTTTGATCATTATCTCATGTAGGATGGAATTCATTTCATATAGGAGTTATGAATCCGATATTGTAATTGCAGGCATTCGTTTAATTCTGGTTCTGTGTTCAACTAAATTTCAAATTGAGCCAAGAGTAAAAGTCATGCCTTCTCCTCTTATGCATTTATTCATTTATTTTTTAAATGACATCAATTATGCTCTTAATTGATGGATTTTTGAATTTACTCATTTAAGTTGATCCTGTGAGTTTGATGATCTCTTGTTATTTGAGCTTGGTTTTCATGTGAATTCTTTGGCACCAGGTTGAGGCAAAAAAAGCTGTTCCTAGGGATGACCAGATTGTGCTCAATAGAAACAGTGGCAGCATTCATGGTTCTCCTGGTCCAGGCCGCACACGAAAGATTTTTGTAGGAGGTTTAGCATCTACTGTCACAGAAAGTGACTTTAAGAAGTACTTTGATCAGTTTGGGACTATCACAGATGTTGTGGTGATGTACGACCACAACACCCAGAGGCCAAGAGGCTTTGGTTTCATTACTTATGATTCAGAGGAGGCAGTGGACAAGGTATTGCTTAAGACTTTTCATGAATTGAATGGTAAAATGGTCGAGGTTAAGAGAGCAGTTCCCAAAGAGCTATCACCTGGTCCCACTCGCAGCCCACTTGGAGGATATCACTATGGTCTAAGTAGGGTCAATAGTTTCCTTAATGGTTACACTCAGGGCTATACTCCTAGCACAGTTGGGGGCTATGGACTTCGGATGGATGGTAGATTCAGTCCAGTTGCCGGTGGACGAAGTGGGTTTCCTCCATTTGGTTCTGGTTATGGAATGGGTATGATTGAGCCAGGATTGAACCCAAGTTTTGGAGCTAATGCAAATTTTAACAGCAATCTCAGTTATGGAAGGGGTTTGAGTCCTTATTATATTGGGAATCCAAATAGGTATGGTAGTCCTCTTGGTTATGATGGAGGTAATGGAGGAAACACTTCCTTTTTCAGCTCAGTCACCAGAAATTTGTGGGGAAACGGAGGCCTTAACTATAACTCGAACACTGCTAGTTCCAGTGCATATATGGGATCGGGAAGTGGGACCATTGGAGGAAACACCTTTGGCAATACTGGAGTCAGTTGGGGTTCTTCAGCAATTTCTGCTCAAGGTGGAGGTAATAATGTTTCTAACAATAATGCTAATTTTGGGTATGGAAGTGGAGATAACAGTTTTGGCTTGGGGACTGGAGGATATGGAAGAAATCCTGGAACTAGTTTGGCTCAATCATCATCATTTGCAGCTTCAAATGGTGGTTATGATGGAGTCTTTGCAGACCTATATGGCAGTGGCGGCGGTAGCGGTTCTGTTTATGGGGATCCCACATGGAGATCATCATCATCTGAGCGAGATGGTTCAGGTTCTTTTGGTTATGGACTCGGTAGTGGCACTTCTGATGTGTCAGCTAAAAATTCTCCTGGTTTTGTCGGTGGTTATAGTGTTAATAAGAGACAGCCAAATAGAGGTAAGGGTTTATCATCTTCCTGCATTTGCTTGCTCCTTTTCCATTCAGTGCCTCCCAGAACTTTATCAATGTAGGAAACTTTAGTTGAGATAGTGTAGCTTTTAGAACATTATGAATCTTTGAGGAAATTATGCTTTTGTCAGAGAACATTAAAAAACTTGGCAGTTTTTCTTATTATTATGTATCATTATATTGTTTTCAGTTTGCACTTTCCATTTTTGCGCACTAGTTTGAGGTGACTGTCTCTCTATGCAAAATTTGAGTGGATTGATGATTTATATGAAGATGAATCACGATCTCGATTCCAAGAATTCTTTTCAGTTTTTATTTTATCATCCTACTAAAGAGTTGTTGTTAAGTGTCTAGGTCAGTTGATGATTGGTCCCATTAAACATAATTCAATGATAATATATCCTACTTGTGTAGCTCATAGTTGCAGCTGAGAACCTCTTCTGCCTTAGTTGAGACATGATTCTGATGCAACAAATTCCTTGAAGTGTTTCTTGGTCCTGCCTCGTAGACTTTTTAAGTATTCATGAAGCTTTGCTTCTTTGAACCTCTATCTCCGAGTTGGCAGTTATTTCCTATTTCTTAACATTGTCTTATTTAGATTTGTATCTCTGATGGTGCAATATCCTCTATCTCTATCTTCTTTTAATGATCCTCCTTAAACTGAGAATTTCTACTTGCCATGATAATAGAACAGATATGTTAACTGAAAGATGATTATCTATATGAAATACTTCTAGTTTGATTAAATTTTAAAATAACCCTTAGATTCATTATTGGTTCAGTGGTCAAATTTTATCAAACTGATTATAATCATATAAAATTTCAAGATTAGAATTACAGGCATTGCTCTAGGAGAATGTTTCAGCAATAAAGTGAAGAAAATAATTATCACAACAAAAGATAAAATTATTCTTCTTTTTCTTCTTAGACTTAGTGTCTTTCATCTGTTTTAGATGCCATGATGAATGATTCAATGCAATCTTAGTATCATGAAGTCATAACTACAAAGCGCTGCCTTGTCTCCAAATTCCTATTTCTGTGGTCGTGTAAGTGATCGCATTAAGTAGGATTTAGTTCTACTCTAAAAATGTGTCTGCTTATTTTGGGCACGGATGCTTCCCTGAAAATATAAGAAACAAAATGCATAGAGAAGGGAAGATGTTGGGTTCAATAAATTTGAAGAAGTATGAACAGAGGATCATTCTTAACTTTAGATTTACCCTAGGGATTTGTTTTGACATGTTGCTTCCTGGCTTTTGCGCAGATTATTACGGTGTGTCATGAGGTTGGTTGGCTCTGAGGTCATAGAAATTTAAGACTTATGTTATTATTTATTTCACTTACCATGCGCAAGGTATTGGCAAGAAAACACCTAATTATGTGGACACTGGCACGTGCTGGAAAAGCTCGATCTCATGGATATTTGGTCAGGATCCTGCAACTAAGATTATGGGAGAATACTAAATGAGTAGTGAGACTGAGAATTTTGTATTTGAGTGAATTAATGGACACTTGTTCCTCCTATCAAATCCATAATTCATGACTGTGGTCTTACCCATCTTGCTGCAATTCTAATGTTTTTCTCTAAGACCAGGAAGAAAAGGCTTGCCTAAAAAAAATTGTTATATGTTAGTTCTTTAAGAATCAAAAATGAAGATATTGGAGGTGCCTGGTTTTGGATAAAGGGATAAACCTGTCTTTCAGCCTATTAGTATTTTATGCAATCACATTTCTAAAATCTTGTTATGTTGCTGATTCATCTAGGATTCATCTTAATGGCTTCTTTTGCAGTCTGTTCAGATTATTCTTAAGTTTTTCTAGAATACCAATGCTTTGGCTGAGTAAATTACCTTTTGTTCAGTATCCTTGTTTTCGACATGTAAAAACATGCGGTAATTCTCAATGATTTTTCTGTATATTTAGTATCAGCAGAAAGCATAAATGACTTTATGTGCTTAATAGTAAATGGAATCTTAGGCATGATGCTATTACTGTTATTACCGATTTGGCTTGAAGTTGTTTGTGCCACCTTAATTCCTTGTATGATTTGGCTATTGCATATCACTGACATATTTTATATTTGAAATGTCATGAAAAATTCTGTAATTATGGATCTAATTTTGATACTTATATCATTCTATTTGTCTCCATTTTCAGGAATTGCTACCTAGGAGGATTGATTACGTCATCACAACACTATAGGTGAAGATAATCATGTGAAGCAGGTGAACTGTGAATTTCCCACATCCACTTCATAAATATGTTTCAGTTAGAAGAAAATTGTTCATCTAGAGCTAACTGGAGTGCCTGTTTTGAAGAATTAAACTTAGGGATAGGTGTTACAAGGGATTTTGTGTAAGGCTTGAGTTTTGAGTTGATAGAAGTTGAAAGGGATTTTCTGTTGAGGTTTGAGTATTGAGTTACAGTTTTAGGTTTTTAGTTTTTGGTATTTGAGTGAGATGTAAAATCAGATTGCGGCATATAGTCAAAAAATGTATTATGCATCTCCGGTGAGGCAGCAATACGTAACGATATAGACTATTATTATTTTTCTCTTTTCCTTTTTCTAGATTTTTATGTCCTGTAACGGCTCTGGCAAAATATTGTGGGTTCTTGTCAGGTATGCTTTGTCTTTTCATCGTCCCAATATCTGGGTTTGTTTTTCAGCAGATTGTACCTGAGGTTCTTGTTGAATTACTAGTGTGAAACATTAAAGGGGATACCCATTCAGGGTCCCTCTCAATAAGTTCCCCGTATTCTGATTCTTTTTTCCATTGGAATATTTTATGCAACAAGTAGTAACTTCATTTGTTTGTGAAATAGACTCTACTTGAATGGATTTTCCATTTTTTATTTGATGCTTTTTCGTTTCTGTTCAATGTTGATTTAATGCTTCTTCTTTCTTTTCAACGTACTGCCACAACGCTATTGTTGCAATGATTTAAAACTTGAGATCGTTCTATTTTTTCTTTTCTTTAAAAGCTTGCGCTGGCTATTCTTCAGATAAATTTCTTTTGTTATATTACTATTACTTGTGTTAACTGTTTTTCCCTCGGCAGTCGATTGATAGCTCTTACAGGTAAGGACCCTATAAATTTGTATGAAGCATTTCTGTTGGAGTTTAATCTCTTTATTATTTTATCAGTTACGAATAATTTTGGCTACAAATTTAAGGCGTTAAAAGACTCCATACGCGTCAACGAATATTTGGGTCGTGAACAAGGGAAAAAGAGGAGGAAACTTCAGAGCAGCAAGGAAGTTAGCCCCCCTTCCCTATATAGAGAATTGTAATGAAAAGGGCTTACGATGTGTATGATGGAGACAGCTTAAAGTGAGACCAATTTGTCTGGTGTATTCATTAGCTTTGTTTTCGGATGGGGATTGGAAGAGGAGACTAGACTATTGAAGCACAACAACTACGAAAATAAAGCAATTGACAAAGCGGGTGGTGTGGAACGTGGAACATTTTGTTTGCTTTCTGAGTCTCTACGTGGTTGATGGGATGGGATCCATCGACCTACATTCAAGTTTCGGCCTTTACAGGCTGTTTGTGTTGACCCTAAGAAACACATGATTAATGCGAACGGTGCATGGGGGCGACACAACACGTCTCCTACTCTCTAAAACTTCTGGGTGCAGATTTGGATCCTATTGATTAAGATCAATTCAGTCGTGGCACGAGTCCAAGATATATTTATTCGAGATCTCTTGAGCTGTAACAGGGTAGATTTTATATCATGTGCCTTTTAGTGATAGTTTATGGTTAAGATTTAGCCACTTTTATATTCCATTCATCAATCAACAATCAATTGCTTGAATTTTGACCTAGAAACGATGATCGTGCACAACCACAACCCAAAGGGCCGTGAAGATCCTTCAAATTTAAAAAGTTGGGAAATATAGATTGAACTTTAGAATGTTTTCGCCGGCTGCCAAATTTAAGAAGGTGGCAACAGACAAGTGTAGGCTATGTCCCATCTTGTGGAGCAGCAGCGTCTGCGAAACGCTTCAAGGCGGCAGTGCTTCAAGCCATTATCGGATGTGAGCACCGAACACCATATACGTCCACATGCTTACATATTGCATAGGAGTACCGGGATTACAGCTAGCTTCTTGTTTTTCCTGAGCAAGAGCAGTGATAGGTCATAGGAGTAAGTGCTGGCGCGCCATGCCCATGCCAGTTAGAGAATTCGTGTAACTTGGAAACTGTATATTCATGGCTGCATGCACGTACGTTAAGGTCACGAGCGGATGAGGCGGCGCAAAAATAAAGCTGTTGTGCTCTCTTTCTTATAAAATAAATGCTCTGGCCACATCGTCAACGAAGTCAAGATGGCCGAGTTGGTCTAAGGCGCCAGTTTCAGGTACTGGTCCGAAAGGGCATGGGTTCGAATCCCATTCTTGACAGACTTAATCTGATTTTTTTTTTTTTTTAAATTTTTGAATAATTTCTAAATAATGTTGCCATATTGGACAAAAAAAAAAAAAAAAGAAATAATCGGATTACAGAAGAAATCATATTCCATTTCAACAAAAGAATTTGCTGGCTCCAGTAATCAGGGGTAAAAAAGCAGAGGATTAAAAAAAAGAAAAAAAAAAAAAAAGCACATGATACATTTGACACAAAATGTTGATTCCTTGATTAGCTATTACAGGAACGATTCAGACTGCTAGTTATAACTTACAAAACTGTGGTTTGCACTTCCTTTATCAGACCCGCCAATTAATCCTTCTCTTCTAAGCTTCTCTTCCTTAGATTTTCTACAAAAAATCACCCAAGAATTCACCTCCAAAGCTATACAAACGCCAATCAATGTTGACAAACACAAACAGTAAGCCAACTTAGCATAAGACCTGCCTTCTCCCATCACTTCAAATCCTTGAAACACATTCACGATTCCAAGCACCACACAAGCATACCCAACAAAATGGTGATATGATTTCCAGTACTTCCTAAACTTGTTTGTAGTCTTCGGCCTAAACAGCAATGCTAGTGTCTGAAGTGCCCCCAAGCAAAATGCCGCGAACCCGAGCTTACGGTGCAGCCCGTAAACAGCCCCTGGCGACAGATCCCCTAGCCTAATTCCAATGGCAAAACCAACTGTTCCCAGAAAAAATGCTGAGAGTTGGATGCCTGAGTGAGCATAAAACCATGATGGCCCTAGTGCTTGAATGTGCCGCAAGTAACGTGCGGTAACAGCTCCAGTGGGAAGCAAAACTCCCCATGCAATGGCGTTTACGATTCCGTGAACCGTTCTTAATGTTTTGATGTTGCTGTGCTGCACTGCAGTTGAGCCAGACATGACATCAATGGTGGCAATTGATGAAAGATCGTTAGATGTTGTGGGATGAATAGTTGGGGAGTAGCCTTGGACATAGAGGCCGCGGTTCCATACATGGTGGATTTTGGTTTTGTTGGATACAAGTTTTAACGTGGCAAAGATTTGGACTGAGGCACCATTGTGTGTGGTTGCCATTTTACCACCATAAAGGGTGGCTGAGGACGAAATGAGGTTGATGTCGAGAGGTCTTGAAAGGAGAGGGGATTTTTGGAGCTTAACAGTTGGATCTAAAATATAAGGAAGAAGGACTAATTGGCCGGAGTTAGGATCTGGAAAGGCGACTAGGGCACGTGTTCCTGTCATTTCTGGGGAACTAGGGTTTATGCCCCAACCGACCCAACCGGAGGGTGAAATGAAAGTGCCAAAGAAGCAAAGGTCTAAGGTGGCATTGTGGGCATGGAAGGTCCATGCTAGTGAGGCCTGTTGTGTGGGGAGTGTCATGCATTTTTGAAAAGTTTTTGTGGCGGTAATGGTAGAGCAGTGTGATGAAAGCACAGCGTGTAGATGGGAAGAGAAGAGAAAGAAGAACAATAGGAGAGGCATATTGGGGGTGAAAGAAGAGAGAAGAGGAATTGGTTAGGGTTCAAAGAAGTAGCATGCTTTTGTTAACATTTATGTGTTTGATAATAATGCTTCTTTTTTTTTATGCAAAAGAAAATGATGGGTAATGATTGCCATTGGGCATTTGTAAGAAGATTGTGCTTGTGCTTGGCTTTGAAGGCAAGATAACATGATGTCTTAGTTTGGTGGGTGTGAATAAGTAAATTAAACTTGTAATTTAAACAGTGGGTGCATGATAACGTGGGAGATATATATGGACCATTTGCTTTAATTAAACAATTTTCTTACCTGTGCTGTCTTTTTCCTATTGGAAAATGGAAGAGTGTTTCAGTGGGGCTTGGCTTTTAAGCTAAGTTGCAACAGTGAAATCTCGGGGTGTACAATCCATTTCTTAAATTTTACAAGAAACATAACTTAGTGATAAGAAGCAAACGAAAGAAAATCATCACATGACCAAAATCCATTTCTAAAATTTTACCCTAAACATAACCAGGTGACAAGAAGCAAAAGAATTCTCATTGAAACATTCACTAGGTATCAGTCTGTGTCGTGTCCTAATCTCGTAATTTTGGAAGATACAATCATCAATAAGTACTCACAACCTCCCGATTATATATATTATATACCAATTATTGATCAAGTGGCGCTGGATGGCTCTGCTGAATCCCACACTTGTTCGGGGAATTGAGTAATTGCTCCTCTGCTCCAGACAGAAACCCAACTGCTCATGTTGAAATTTGGGAGAAATATGAGGATAAAATAATGCTCTCATCATTTCCCCCGACCTGAACCTCTTTCCTGCCCAGAAAAGTTTACCAGAAAAAACTTCATATCATTGAACTAGATTACTTCCATTTGTATAGCCCAGAAGACAAGTAGTGATTTTCTAACTAATTCACTGGTTCTTTAAGATCACTTATTCAAGCACGAGTATACTTGTTATATTTAGACGAATCACTAAAAGGAGATTTCAACTTTGATGTGCATACCAGGGGGCATGAATACGAATTGAACTTCCAACTTCAAGGTCAACGTCACAACAAACTCTCGGATTGAAAATAATTGTCCTCTCTCTTCCTCCACTTCCCCTTTTTTGGTTACTCTGAGGCCACTGGGGTTCCTGTAGAAGCAGAAGACACCATCAGGTTTCCTTTATTTGGTACATGAGCAGAAGTGCTTTTGCAGTTAATAACCAGATGCTGTTAGATCCTGATTGAAGTCTCATTCCTGAATGGAATCCTCTCTCCAAAACATCCACTAACAAACAGAAAGAATGTGTGTATGTGAAAAATATCGCTGAAAAATTTCCAAACTGTTAGTGCAAGTGCAACTCGCCATGGGTTCAAACTTGACCTCAGTGTCCTTGCTAGAAGAAACGTAACAAACTATCAACTTAGCATCCAAGTATCTTGAAAGGATTTTTACATTGAGGCAGGCTGGTTCATCTGAGGAAACATATGAAGAAAACACTAGGAATAAGCAATGGGTAAACAAGCACAAACTTTTTTGTCTTGCACAACAAAATAGTCTATCAGTCAACATAAATCCATTTCCATGAGCAGGCATGTTTTCTACAAAAGAGAAAAAGAAATATTAACAATTGCAAGGTCTTACTATTTGGGCTGGCCTTGGCCTCTAACTTCAAAAAATCCAAATCCGTCTCTTTTTCACTCTGCATAACCTTCTGCAACTTCCCAAATAACCCAACCCTGTGGAATTGAGAAGCATCAAAGCTCATTTGGTATATGGTTACTCATTAAAGATCTACTTTAACAATCATCTAAGGCATGGGTTGAAGGAAGACTCTAGTCTTGTCATTTACCCAAATGATCTAGGTACAGCAACAAAGGCAGCTTCATCTCTTGAGGTAGTACCTAAGGCTTCCTGAAACCTATCCACAATTGTTTGCCTCTTCACTTCTGGGACAGCAGGTTTTGGGTTTTGATAATTGGCCTAAGTGATCATGCAGATAAGATTACACAAAATTAAGGAATTCAGCAAGATAAACCATAATAAAGCTATTGAAACCAGGTGGTACCTCATTATCACTCGATGATCCACTCCCCACAGTTTCAAGGTCTTCACAGTCAATAGTTCTGTCTCCCAGTTGTGAAATACTTCTCCTTGAAAAAACTTGCATGCTTTTCCCTCTTGTTCTGCTATTCTGCACTAGATATTTGATTAAACTGGGTATAGAGAGCAGTACAAGGAAAGAGGCATTGATCAAAGAGGAAAACTACCATCTTCGAGTTTCTTCTCAGCAAGCTAGAGTTATCCCGAAGGCCATCCAAATGCTCCACCACTGAATGATCATCATTCCAGTGTGGATATTCTACTTCATCAGGCACCATTTCTGATTGTGTTGCCTTCTTTCCAGGGAAGCCTTCAAGAAGCCCAGCAATTGAATGTTTTTCACAATCAGCAGTTTCCACCATTTCAGGTAATTCATCAACTTTGCATGGAATACCATTATCATCCATAGAAATAGAAGGAGAATAGAGTCCCTCCCTATGTGACTGAAAGCGGAATGAAAATTTTGGCTTGGATTTGCTTTGGATACCTGCAGGGTGCAGAGCATAAATAACTAGGCAAGAAATAATTGATTGTCCTTTCCAAAGCCATATAAATGAACTCCAGCAATACAAATTAAATACCCGAGTGATCTTATGCATAAAATATCTCGTTGGATTAACATCTGGATATTATTCATCCAATAAAGAATGACTACATTAGTATCTCACAAATGGTGGAGCACATATGTCTGAACAACAGTGCATCAATAGCTCAAAGCACATTAACTGTTCTCTGTCTTATTCATTTTTCACTTTAGCTTTTATTTAGCAATTTTTTGAGAATAAGCTCCAACTCAGAAGGTGAAATCTAACTTCCATATGCAGACAATCTTGCAGCTGACTGCAATTAGTTTGGGACTATGGCTTTGTGGAGCGTCTGGCATTGAATTAGTTTGATACATTGAAATATACCATTTACATACAAACATTTAAGAACTAAAACATTACATATATTTAGAGACAATTCATATGTCAGCAAACTACTACATTTAACCAGGTTTATTGGTTTAACAAGTAGCACAAGAATTTTTTTAGATAGAAATGTACAGAAACTATTAAGGACAAACATTATCAAGACACCATTAAAGAATCATAGAGTACCTTTACCAGATTTGTTTACTTTGCAGGTGGGCTGTGATGATGATGAGCATAAAGCATTTTCATTTAAGTGGACAAGTGCCTTAGCTTCTTTACTTACTACAGACCAAGTGTTCTCCCCATCGAGCCTCCCACTTCCAAAATCATGACATCCATCTTTTTGGAATGTCTTAACGCCAGGAGTGCGTGAAAATTCTGGGAGCGCATTTGCCTTCTAAACAAAGAGGAAACTTATAAATAATTCTTATGTCAAGTAACAAGGACAAAAATTTACTTGAAAGCAGCACATCCATGAAAAGATAGATGCAGATAGCTACACAGACACAGTCAACACATAATAGCTAATCCTAAACCTTATTGGATATAATACCTCATTAGCAGAGATTGCTTCTTCATCTGAGGTGCATGTTGATGCCTTCCTTGGCGAGAAGATGAAACCAACCTCATCAGGAAATTCGGGCATTTCAACCTCATCAGGAAATTCGGGCATTTCAACCTCATCTTCCACAAAGACACTTATTTGCTTCTGTTACAGCGACATACACAAATGTCAGTTTCTCGTAAGAAAACTGGTCGGAAATAAAAAATTCTCTTCAAATTTAATCACCTGCCTTTGGTGATAAATCGCCAGAAATCCTTCCACAAGTTACTTCATGAGTACCTGTATGTCAGAAACCAAATCTGTGCTTTGGAAACTAAACAAGAATATCGATGAACAACACCATAAATAATCACATTAAAGTGAAAAACATTTTATTACAAAATAATACTATGGTTTCGGAATGCACCTTTCAGTATTTCTAGTCGCGATTGAAGTTGTACTACTTCCTATCAATTTACAAAAATCATAGCATGAATAAATAAAACAATTGCCTCTAAATTTACAAAATCAACATCATCACATCAATTACGTGATGGGAAACAATTTAAGTGAATTTTAATAAAAATTCATTCAATAATTAAATCGAACGACAATTAAACTGGTAAATTGAAAACTGACCTCTTTCTCTGATGGCCCACCCAACGAAACACAATTATCCCGTAAATCGACGTTAAAATCTTCCTCATCTGCGAATCAAAACATTTGGAAAACAGGGAAATGCTTAAAACGCGTACAGTGTTTAGTGCATACATAACATAAGAGTATTTCAAAAATAACGGCAACCCAACATGAAATGCCAATTAAATTACCGGAAATGCTTTGATCAGAATCTTCATCTCCCTGAAGGCGCATAAGATCCCGGCAAAAAGAAAAGAAAAAATAAAACAAATTATCATTTATTAAAACAAAAAAAAAAAAAGAAATTCTAAAGAAGAAAATAAGAAAAATATTTAAAGTCAGAGTTCTTACCGGGAAAATTTTTTGCCGCCACATTTGGTTTTTCGGTGCATTTAACGGACCCCAAATTCAAATATAAATAATTGCGTTTATGTCAAGCTTTTCAATTTTTCCTTTTAATTTGTTATTTATTTAGTTACTTGTTTTTTGAGTTGAGCTATTTGGCACCCCTCAATAACTCTCTAAAAACCACACTGTTGTATTGACTATTTTAACCTTAAATAAAATTACATAAAAGACAAGCATAATTAATTCGCTTATTAATTTCAATTTTTTTGTACTGGTTAGTTTCTTTTATCAGAGGAGATAAAATTATACGTCCGGTTTAGATCCGTTCTACACTTTAGTAATGTGGACAGTATAATATATGAAAGTAGATTGATCTTATACGTTACTTGATAAATTTTATCTTTTTATTTATTTAACCGGACCCAAACTTAAAATTTACCAATCCTATCTTTTATTACATGCTCTTTACACCAGCATATGCCTCACCTGTGCTAAGGGTTCGATTTTTAATTGCAATCCATCTATCAAAGAGGATAATTTCGTCTTTTACTTATGACGTTTGAGTGATACATATTTTTCATAATTTAAAGTTTTTAGTTATTTATTTGTTGTTTTAACCACACGGACACTTCTTCTCTGCTTCTGTCGGCCATCGAACGAAAGCTCCCTGTTCTTTTCATCTCCCATAAAGAAGCGGTGCAAAGAATGGTGGGAGTGAGCTTGGAGGGAGAGAAGGTGATACTTGTGCCTTACATGAAAGAACACGTGCCAAAGTACCACCAGTGGATGCAAGACCCATTTCTCCTTGAAACGACGGCGTCCGAGCCTCTCACCCTCGAGCAAGAGTACCAAATGCATCTCTCTTGGTGCCAAGACCCCCTCAGTTCTCTCTCAATCTTCCGACCTTCCCTCTCTCAATTGCGTTTTGCTTGTGCTCAATTTTCAACTCGTTTTATTTTTTATTAATCAATTTTTTATTTTTTTTTTCAGAGAAAACTTTCATTGTTTTGGACAAGGATATGGTAGAGGGAGCGTTTGTTCATGGCGATCCCCACGTGGAAGGTCAGTTCAAATTTTTGTATTTTGCCCCTTTTTCATCTTGGCTCTTCGGCTGTTGAAACTGCTGGAGAGATGGTAGTTTGGGATACTTGTAATATCAGCCGTATGAGGTTTCGCTTAATTCGTCATGTTGTATTATTTATCATTCATGAAAAAGTAATAGCGAGTTTTTTTGCAGCCATGGTTGGTGATGTGAATATTTACATGAATGACTTGGATAATTTGGAATTAGCGGAGGTTGAGATAATGATTGCTGAACCCAAAAGGTACCTTCGTTTCTTCTTTTCTAATACCGAACACGTTAGCTGCAAAAGTTGCTTCTTGTAACGTTGTGCTTGTGCATGTTCATAAAAGGCCCTGTACTTCTTTGGATAAGTTTCGGATTTGCTTTTTGAAACGAGGAATTCTGATGAGAAAAGGCTTATTGACTATCGATTCATGAAAAGCAATATCTACTGATTGTAGAGACTAATTCTTATTATTTGTCATTAAGATTCTTCTGTTGGCGAGGGATATTCTGTTATTGTTCTTACTGTCCATATTGTATTAGCATTATGTTCAAGGATATGTTGGATCGGTATAGGACAGATGCTGAATGGACTCCATTGATCAGGTTTTGTAGACCAGTTGAAAAATGCCTGAATGTATGAGAGATATTGGTTTGCTTTTCAGTCTGATTTGTTGTTTTGTTCTTGCTAGCTTAGCCGTGGTAAAGGACTTGCAAAGGAATCTGTCTTGATGATGATGGCCTATGCAGTTGAGAATTTTGGTATCCACATCTTCCGTGCTAAGATTGGAGAATCAAATGGAGCATCCCTTAGCTTATTTCAAAAATTGGTCTCTCTCACTCTCTCTATATTTATGTGGCTGTGTGTGTATGTCAAGATTTTATTGACTAATATTTATGGTTGGTATAGGGCTTCGAGGACATTTCCTATAGTGAAATCTTCAAAGAGGTCAGCAACTTTGTCTTTAACCATCAGAAAACATAGTTACATTCATCAAGAGTATTAGTGCGCATGCTTATGTTGGTTAATTCCTCCGCCCACTATCTCTACGTTGGAGTCCATTACAGAATTTTAACAATAAGTGTTTGTGACTGCTTAATTACTGTCTGATTCAATTAATTGATAAAACTCAATAGGGTATTATTAGTACAGGCAGTGGACAGCTTGTAAATTATGTCCTAGAGCAAGGGAAGTTCAAATTAGTTGAATAACACTTAGTAAACTTTCATATTGGAAGAACTCGTTTATGTCAGTGTCAGGTAGCTTGTCTCATATTTTATTTTATTTTATTTTATTTTTTCAATTTCATTCAATTTTAATGGGATGCATTCACAGGTGACTTTGCAGTTGCTAGTGGAAAATGCCAAGCGAGAGGAGCTGCTTGTTTTAACTGGTAACTTGGTTCGACATACATAATCCTAATGGCGCTACTTGTTTTTATTTATTTCCCTAAAAGAAACTCCCCATGGTTGTTCTGAGTTTATGCTGAGAAGCTGAGGTTGTGTGGACTGTGTTATTTATTGACCTTATTCATCTTGTTGTATCCCATATCTTATTTGTACACCACAGAACTGCTGGTAATTCCGCCTTCTTAAGGGATACAATGTACATGCTGAATTCATAACCCATGGAGACACATTACTGTTGCTTTTTGATTATTATCTTGATATTCTTTTCTTTTTTTAGGCCAAAAATGTCTGTAATTTATCTCTCCGATATTTGGAGAATACAGTAAACAAAATATTGCTATGGCTGTTCTGGTATCTGCAAGGTTTACTTAAACAACCACCTAATCATTCTGGTGAGTAGCAATGATGCTGCATAATGATTACAATGATGACACAACAATTACAAGAGTAATAATTGAACTCATGCGGGAATGTAAAGGATTTGGGACAGAGGGAGGCAAGCTTGGACACATTTTAAGCATTTTTCTCACAGGCTTGTTCCTATGACAACAAATCCAATGTGCCCATTGATTCGACGTTCGGCCCTGAGGTTGAATGAATCTGAGGATTTTCATTTGAAACTGGACCCGCTTGCCAGGCATGATTAAAATTAGTTCCATTAATTAATGGACCTACAACAGCAAATATCGTCATCTGGCCATTGGCATATGTGGCAGATACATTGGAAACCGGAAAGCTTAAATTTCCAGGTTGCATTAAAGGGTTGTAGCTGTCTATTGGTGTTGTATAAACAGCCATTGTCGCATTAGAATGTCTGAAAGCAACAATAGCTTGTGACCCAACCATGCCTGTTCCAGTTGGGTTGATTGCCCACACCACCCATCCTGTGGGTGTTTGGTTGGCTCTGTATGCTATATGAACACTTTTTGTTTCTGGAATGTAGTTCCAGTGGAGATTGGCCTGTAACACAGGAAGTTCGCTGCAAGAACTGAAGACTTGGTTACTTGTAAAGGAATAGTTTCTGCAGGTTTGAGCTGAGGAAGCAAGGAATAAAGATAGAATAATGCTGATTATGAAGATAGTTTCTGAGGTTAGTTCCATTTAATACTGGATACATGAAGGGTTACTGATGCATATGTGTAGAGATATTTCAGCGATTTGAAGATTTTGTGGCCAATGCAGGGTCAAAACTGATGTTTACAGAATGAAACAGAGCAGAATGGTTAGAATTTCTTATCAAAATCCTGAATTTTCACAATGTTGCCCAGAATCTGCGAGCTGAGCCTGGTTTCTCGTGAAGCTTGGGTTGTTGGGCCTATACGAATGGAACTGTTAGATTTAAAAAGTTAGAAAAGCAGTTAGTTGAGCAGAGAGGGACAATGGGGAGTGGTAGAGTATTTCTAGGTGGATTCTATCTTTTCTTGATTCAGGCCTAATTTTGAAGAGATGATTTATAGGAGAGTGATTTCAATTGTCTGTGAATTGGAGAGTAATAATGGGCCTTTTTATAGAGAAGTGATGGCTGCCTCTCCATATTACTGCAATCTTATTATTGGCTAGATGGATCATGATAGATTAGTGACGAAAGTTTCTCCATCTTTCTACTTTCTGATTCATGATAGATTGGTCATGACAGTTTTCTCTAATTTTTTTGGTTCATGATGATATGTTTGGTTCTGCTTTTCTCCTACTGACTAACAGCTTCTATTCTAACTTTAAAACCAATTTAAGTGACTGGTTAGAGTTTAGGAAGTAGCATTAGCAGATGAACCAACTATTAAACACTAGTTAAAGAAGAAATTATGGGGGTTTAAAAGCTGGAGCATGTGTTGCCTTTTGGTTTGAACTGTCCCAGAATATTGTCAGTAGAGCCATTAATTTCCTCAGAAAAAAAAAAAAGAGATATTTTACCTAATAAAGAAACAGAAACTTTTCTTGTTTGACAAGGAATTTATTGATTGAATTGGACTTGACAACTCTTTATTAATCTCATAAAATTTGTGTTATATTATAATTATATTTAAGGATAAATATAAATAAAATTAAGTTATTTATATTTTTTTTCTTTAATTTTATTTTACTTACACAATATAATTTTTTTATTACCATTAAAATAATCTAAATTTAAGAAGTAATTCTCTAAGTCAAAATAAAATTTTTACAATAAACATAACAACTTAACTAAGATACAACACAGTGAAAAAATAAATTAAATAAAATTTTTATCCCACTACAAATAATTATTTAAGGATTCTTAAATTAATTGCTGACCCTAAAATTTACAGGTGGGTAAAATTATATTAGACTCATAAAATATTCATCATTTTCTAAGTAAAATATTTTTCTTATTTTTTCTTTTAGATTTTTTCTTTAGAAATTGAATAATAAAGAAAGTTTGAAGAGAGGAATACAAATATTAACACTGAAAGAGTAAGAAAATGATTAGAAAATGAAGAATTCATAAATGAAAAGAGTGTTCATTTAAACAAAAAAGAGTATTTTTGGTATTAAATGGAATATAATTGAAAAAGCAGTTTCAATAAGATTATGGAGGGGTGCTAATAAGCTGCCTCTTGGAATACGTTTTCTTTTAGTGTGATTAAATGACATAGGATTAACGTGTATCATCTAACTGATTGATTATCTTTCTTGTATTATATGGAAAGTATAACTCAAATGTTTCTGTCCTTTAGTTTAGGTGGCTTATAGGTGGAGAAAAATTTGGTTGGTATGTTTGAATCTTTCTAATAAGTTTTGAAGACTATTCTGCACCCTGTACATATGCAAAGAAAGCATGGTACTTTTATAATGGTTGGTTTAGACAATTAAAGGTCTACAAAGACTGCTTATGCTCTTCATGATAGCCCTAAAAGGACACACAAACTTAAAATTTTGGACTTGGTCACTTGGTTTTTTGGCTTGTAGTGGGTTCCAAAGATTTAGTGGAGAGTAAGAGAAACGTAGAAAAATTATTGATAGTAAATTTTGTTGTCTAAATTCAGGCAAAAGTTGATGGGTGGATGTTATTTTTTGTTCACATTGCGTGTGCTTTTGAGCTAAATGATACAAGGGAATTTAAACCAAGAATAGTTGTACACCAAAAGTGTTTTAGGAGATGAATGAGAGAGAATTCAGGTTTGTTGTTAAGTAGCCTAATCACAACTACATTGAAAATTAATCCAGGCTATAACATAATTAAAGCCACCACAAACTCACCTTTGAAGACTATGATTAGTGCTTTGATTTACTTACATTAGAGTTTGGCAACCCGCCATTCGGTCTTAATATAGATTAGTTTTTGGCAAGTGTAATTCATTTTTGGCCTGATGATGCCATCTCAAATTGGTAGGTGAGGAATCTTGATGCAGCCAAATCATTACTAAAAGCCTTTCTGAAGGAGGGGTCAACATACTTTCAAATCATTACTGTTAGTTTTCTCGCTTCATCATTGCATGCATCAATTTAAGAATCAAATTGCCCATCTGAGAACTTTTAAGGAGATGGAGGTCAAGCTTCGCCAGAATAAAAATCCGATTCAAATGAAACCGTGTTGTTTGTAAAAGAAGGGGTCGTTGCTATTGGTTATCTTGACCTTTTTAACTAAACCAACAAGCACGACAATGCCACATATTTTCCAAGCAAACAAGACGGATGGTTGTTGCCCACTTGCATGGTAAGGGGGGAAAAAAAAACTCTTTTTTTCCTGGTAGGTATTTTGTTTGAATTTTGTTCACAGTATCCACGTATTGCTGATGCTTTGCTGGCATAATTCAAAATCTTTTTTAATGTTAATAGCTATAAAAGGAGGAAATTTGCTTACGTTGTCAAAGTGAAAAAGAAAATCTTTTTTGTGATAGGATGAGTTCATCCGTTGGTTTTTGGTGTATGTCCTTGGCCAAAATAATATTTTCTTACATGGGACAGGTCCTAATCAAACGTTCGTTTCATATATTGTGAACAAGACAGATTATCTAGAGACAGTAGTTGGACTAATTTATTGTTTGATATACGCTGGATTCCATGAAATCATGTCTCATAATTATATATATATTTGGGAAAGAGAAAGAGAAAGAGATTTTCGAGAATGAACAAGGGTGGACTTGTGTTGTGGCTCGAAAACATTAAGGTCATAATAGAATTTATCCCATTTCTTTATAATTGTTTAACATTTTGACCCTTCCTAATATATATATATATAATTTTCTTTTAATTTTGCAAATTTATTTTTTCAATCTTTAATTTTAGCCCTCAACGAACCAGAATTCTAATTCCTTTGTTGATATATGCTTAGTTTCACGGAGTTATAATCTGACAATAAGGATACAGCATAAATTAAAATCTCTGTCTCAGCTTTCAAAAGATAATAGCGTGTAGATTCATGAATGGGATTTGGAAACTAAACAAAACTGACGTAGAATCCGGACAGAACAGTAAAACTATGCCAAGTGGCCGATGGGGGAGTGGCGGAGCGTAGGCTTTACCTCACCTCACAAAACGACGTCGGTGGGAGGAGGACGCGTGGTTGAGTTTTAATAAGATGGCCGAGCCGACACGGCAAAGGATGGACCCACTGGATCCGACGCAACGTCGTTTTCATATGTAAAAGGTTTCGGTCAAAGGAAGACTCTGTTCCCACCATTTCATGTACAACGAAGACAGCTAAGAAATATTTTTTTTCATAACATTAGCATGTATAAATTGATAAGACATAAAAAAAAAATTTTGAAAAGTAATAACAATTATTTTTTTAATTATATGGGCTCATGAATCATAGGCAATGATGATTTTATGTTGTTAAATTTTTCATACCACATCAATTTGTATAAATTTATTTATATAAAGTGATTATGAGTCTATCATAACTCCTTTGTCATGCTATAATTAACAAATTTCTACCATTCTTCAAAAAAAAAAAAAAATAGAGAACAAGAACAAACAAAATTGAAAAAGAGAGAAAAAAAAAAGAGTGGATGGCAAAAGGGGAGTGGACAATAAGAGAGAGAAATAATTTTTAAAATAGGGTTTATATATTGAACTTCGGGAATCTATAATTATTATTATTATTTTCAGAACTTAATTGGGGTAAGGCACAGCCAGGGCAAGGTCGCTGTGTCCATAATATTGATGGTAATAACAATTAACAACTGCCAGAAAAAAAATTGAAATTAATTTGCAACTGAACCTTTATTTTATTAAACAAATGTGTGGACTCACAGAATGTAAAGCAGTTTCCTGAATTTTATTAAACAAAAGTATGGACTCACGGAATGTAAATTGTAAGGCAGTTTCCTTCCAAGTTGCAGAATGGGCAGACCTAAATATTGAAGCTTTTCTTTTGTAGTGGACACGAAGCATCAACACATGCCGAAGTCAGAATTGTTAAAAAATAAAAAATAAAAAATTGATCATTTTGCTGAATTTACTTATTTACAAAGCATCTCACTTTATAATTAGTCTACAAAGTCAACTCAAATTCTTCTAACCACTCTTCTTGGCCACTTACATTTTACTTTCTCAACTAGTTCAATAAAATACAGGTTTTCTTTTAAGTTGTATGAGACAAATATAAGTTTTCTTTTCCTTTTTCGTTTGTTTCAATTAGTCCAAAACACAAACATCGGTGCACAATAAAAATATCTAGAAATTGATGATCGCTATGGATAACGATTTGATGTCAGTATTTATCGCTTGTGTTTTAGCTGCCCTTTTTGCTTCATCATCACTTGCACAACAAAATCTGCACTAGTCACAGTTTCTCTAACAGGGTGCACACCACGTGCAGTGATCTCCCTGCATTGAGTTGATTTCTCCACTGGACTTATGATCCATCAACAAACGCTGTTGATCTTGCTTTCCGCCGCAGTCCTACGGGCAGCACCTCATCATCTCGATGGGTAGCATGGGCTCTGAACCCTTCAGGCCAAAGAATGGCCGGCTCACAGTGTCCTGTGGCCTTTCGGAATTCAACTGGAGCCATTCGTGCTTATACTTCTCCCATTGGTTCTGGGACACCGACGCGGGAAGAGGGTTCTTTGAGTTTTGAAGTAACGAACGTTACAGCCACTTTGGTGGGAAATGAGTGGGACTATTTTTGCCAGATTGCATCTTAATAGTGATTTGTTATCAACCAACCATGTTTGGCGAAGAAGGTCCAATGAATGGAATTCATTCCTGGCAGGCATCCTATGACCTGGAGACAACGCGAGATCGGTTGGAGCCATTGATTTTAGGACAGGACAGATTGCATCAAATGGTGGAGATTTCGACTCCAGACAAAGGAAAAGAAATGTGAGTGCTTTTTGAATTTTTGTTTGATGATGATTACATTTCGCATGCGTTGCTTAAGCTTCAAGTTTCATCAATTTTTCATGTTCACGGGGTTCTAAACGCGTTAGAGTTTGGGGCATTCTAATGCCAATGGGGGCTATGATGGCTAGATACCTTAAGGTGTTCAAGTTTGCAAATCCAGCATGGTTTTACCTTCATGTTGCTTGCCAAGTTTCGGCCTACATCATTGGTGTTGCAGGATGGGCAACTGGTATCAATATTGGCAGCGGAATTAGTTCACTGAATCGTGGTTATATACACGGAAGCACTGGCATTGCCCTATTCTCTCTTGCGACACTTCAGGTGGATACTAATAACTCGCCTTTCATTTAGCATGTTCAGTTATTTACTTGTTTGCCAAGCTTCTTATATATGTCCAGGTGCTTGCATTGCTTTTGAGGCCAAAGCCAGATCACAGGTACAGACTGTATTGGAATATCTACCATTGGACCGTTGGCTATGCTACAATTGGTGTGAGTGCGTTTAACGTGTTGAAGGGTTTAAGCCTTTTGGATCCTTAGATTCAATGGTGGCATGCGTAAATTGTCACTGCCATATCATTGGGGCATCATCTCAGCTGTTTTGGAAGCAATTACAAGGACAATTGTTATAAAGAAGAAGAAGGCAAATAAAGAGAAGCAAAATCGGAGAACCGATGGAGTAAACGGAGCAAACGGTCATGCTGCCAGGACGGCACAGCTAGAGCCAGGGGTGTAATTTAATGTGTAAATTGTAATAGAAGTTTCAGTTTGTGAGGATAGGAGTGTTGCTGGAGATCGAAAGTCTTCCCCGTACATAAAAAGGCCAGATACCGTTGTCAAAGTGTATTTGTATTTCATTCTTTTCAGTAAATTTCTTCCTCTTCATTCTTTAATGTAGAGCTTGGATTAAATTTTGATGATGGTAACTATTTTAAGCCTGAATTTTAGTTTCAGTTGCGCTTGGCTTCTTAAATTCCAAGTGAAAAGTGAAAATGCTTTCACAACTACATGTTTTGTATTACAATAATGTATGTTGTCCTTTTCTTTTTTTTCTTTTTTTTGTGTGTGTTGTTATGAAATTACTGAATTAGGATATACCATGTCAATTTATATCAACTGCGTCCCTGACCCCGTACTAAGATACTCCCTTCTTGAAATTGTGATGGTCAAAACGCAAGATTACTTGGGTAAATTAGCCATTTGAACAGAAGCTGGGGACTACTTTATACAAATGGAAAATTACCTCTACGGTATTCTAGACTTCCAGTTTCCAACTATCAATTTTAACGCTGGAAGCCACTTGGCCGTTGTCAGACCTGCTGCCCGCACAACGTGGAGCGGCTGTTCGAGCCCTCGTGTATATATATATATATATATATATATATATATATATATATATATATTTTTGTAGGAGATAATTCATTCTTGAATTATATTGTATAATTAAGTAGAAATAGTTTTTTCTCTTACGAAATGTAAATGAATTAGACATTTATCAAATATTAGTGAGAATAAAAAATTTAGATAGTATTTTATATAATTTAATGTAAATTAATACTAATAATAACTTGATTGTAAATATTAATATTAAATATAAAAACTAATTTCAGTAATAATTTAATTATAAATATCAGTATAAATTTCATGTAATATGAATTATAATTTTATTGTAATATTAATGTAAAAAAATATATAGAGTTATTGGAAGGACGCTCCAAGATCCTTTAATTATTTACTTCTCATTCACAACTATATATAAATTTGATAATCTCACATAAAGAGAAAATACAGATTCAATTCATCCTATATTCCTCAAGAGGCATCAAAAATTTTTTTAAAAAATAATTACCGAGTCCCGTTATTTCTCAAAATTTTCCCCAAAAAATTTTCCGTACCTTAAACGAAAAAAGATAAGATAAGAAGAAATAACTTAAAAATAAATTCTTTTTCAAATTTTTTTTTCTTTTAAAAAAGCAAACTCCTCGAGTGAGCAATGTTGACCCGGCAAAGGGCCTGAGGAAGACACGTTCTCACATTTTATTTATACCATTTCTTATTCTTTTTCTTTTTAATTTCATCCCTCATTTGATGACTACTAAATACTATTTTATAGCTTGGTCAAAAAATTATGAGACCAAAGCTTCGGTCAATGAAGAATTTCGGAAGCACGATTATGTACCAAGATGAATTTAAGAACTATACAATAATTCTGCGCAAAGTTCTGGTCAAAAGGTAACAATAACTTGGGAAAAATACAAAACATATTTACTTATTTTAGGCAGCACGATTACATGACATGTCCCTATTGAATTTAAAAAATCATATGCTAGCAATTCACGTAACAATATTTTTAATTGGGGCGATATCTTATTCTTTAGTTATACCAAATAAATTTCATATTTCAGAATTAAATTAGGTGTATTGTTAGTTGAAAAATTCATACATGCGTTCACCAATTATACCAACCTCCTTCCTATCATGACGTGTGTGCAAGGTCATGAGAATACAGACCAATTTTTTTGGAATTTTGAAGACCAAGAAAAACAAAAACAAAAAAATAAAAATAAAGAAAGTAAGTGTGAACAAAGAGAAGAGTTGGAAAATGGAGACTCAGCTTGATCTTTCAAAACTTAGAAAAATAACTAAACAAAGACTTGGAAAAAGATTTACCCATCATTTAGACTTTCTTGCATGCTTCCATTACAGAGTTGTTAGAGGAATAAGTCAACAATCACAAAGCCTTTGAACACCCCCCCCCAAAAAACAAAAGAGAAAGAAAAAGAGAAAAGAAAAAAGAAAAAACTTCTATAAATGCTAACATCTTTGTTGCACAAACCACACACTTTTCATTTGGAAACTTTTTGCCTTGGAAAACACTTTCAGTGCTTTCAGGAACTTGTTTTCGTTTCAAGGATTCGATTTGCTATCTGTAAATCAACATGATGAATAAAGCTATAGCATATGCTTTGTTCTTTAGTTTCGTTGCTGGTCTTTTCGCTTCATCATATGCGCAACAAACTTGCGGAAACCAGGCTTTCACGAACAACAAAATATACAGCACATGCAGAGATCTTCCGGTGCTGAATTCATTTCTCCACTGGAATTATGATTCATCAACAAACACCGTCGATCTCGCCTTCCGGCGCACGAGCACGAGCTCATCCCAGTGGGTCTCATGGGCGCTGAACCCATCAGGCCAAAGAATGGCAGGCTCCCAGTGTCTTGTGGCCTTTCAAAACTCAACTCGGGGCATCGTGGCTTATACTTCTCCTATTGGTTCTGGCACGCCGTCGCTGCAACCGGGTCGTTTGAGCTTCCAAGTGCCAAATATTTCAGCCACTCTTGAGGGGAATCAGTGGACTATTTTTGCAACTTTGCAGCTCACTACTGATTTATTGTCAACTAACCAAGTTTGGCAAGAAGGTCCAGTGAATGGTGACAACCCTGCCGTCCATCCTCTGAGTGGTGCTAATACAAGATCAGTTGGTACTATTGACTTTAGAACTGGACAGACCACCGCAGGTGGTGGAAGCGCCGACTCCAGGAGAAGGAGGAGGAATGTAAGTGCTTGACTCAGACATATTTCAATTGATCAATTCACTTGTTAGATGTACAGAGTCCTTAATTCTTATACATATTCATCTACAAATGTCCATCACCATCAATATCATCATATGTTGTTCATCTCAACTTAAAGGGTTGGTGGGAATTTTGTGATTGGCATGTGCTGCATAATTTTGAAATTTCAACTAGGTTTGAAAACTTTATGCAGGCAGCTGGCTTGAGACAAGTACGCTTTTTCATATCTCATTTCAATATTCTAATATCTTGACTAATAGTTTTGATGTATTTGTGTTTTTCTGGAAATGGGAAGTTTATCCCATGTTTAAAAACAATATGTGCGCGCACACACACACACACACAGAAGCAAATAGATCGTCATCTTTCTATTAAGCGAGCTCAATCTTGATAACCGTACTGGCTATATATCTATTCCTAGATTGGGTTTTAAATGTGATTGAATTGATTTTGCAGACTCACGGAGTACTAAACGCGGTGAGTTGGGGAGTTCTTATGCCCATGGGAGCCATGATAGCTAGGTACCTTAAGGTGTTCAAGACTGCAAATCCAGCATGGTTTTATCTCCATGTTGCCTGCCAAGCTTCTGGCTATATTGTCGGCGTCGCAGGATGGGGAACTGGTATCAAGCTTGGCAATGATAGTCCTGGAATTAAGTATGATAAACACAGGAACATTGGCATTGCCCTCTTTGCCATTGGAACACTTCAGGTAACTATTTTTTCTTTGTTTTTTCCCCGCTTTCATAATCACTACCTAACTTGTCTTCTCATTATCGTTGTTGAATAATTTATCTGTTGTTGAAACTTGACAATTGGACAACGTGAATCTTGGTCAATTATTTGTGCTGGTCAACTTTAATATTTATGAGGCAGAGCATTAAAAAAAAAAAATCAACAATTATTGTGCCAAAGTCAAGATCTATGTGCGCAATCTAGAAGCATCATCTTCCCTTTACTAACTCCGTTTTGGGCAGAGTAATTTACCCATTTGCCCAAATAGCCTAATACTTGCAAGGAATGTCAAGTTACTTATGCCTCAAGGCTTCTTTTAATACAGTTTTGTGACAAATTTGCCTGCTTGATATGCAGATGTTTGCAATGCTTTTGAGACCAAAGCCTGATCACAAATACAGAATATATTGGAACATCTATCACTGGAGCCTGGGTTACAGTGTCATAGTCCTGAGCATTATCAACATCTTTGAGGGCTTCGATATCTTGGATCCTGAAAAGAAATGGAAGAGGGCATACATTGGCATTCTCATATTCTTGGGCGCTGTTGCGGCTCTGTTGGAAGCCATAACTTGGGTTATCGTTTTAAAGAGGAAGAATGGCAATTCTGTGAAGCACCATCACGGCATGAATGGAGCTAACGGAGCCAATGGCTATGGTGCCAGAACACAGCAGGGGGCTTAGTTTGTGTATAGTATGGTTTCTAGGATTTCTGCTTTTGTTTTATAACCCTACATTTATTCTTTTCAGTCCTATATGTCATCGGTGAGAGTATTTTATTTTTTGTTATGTTGTTACTCATACTTGATATTCGTCAGGAGACAGCTATATTTTGGCATAGCTAGGTTGTAATTTTTTTATGTATACAGACATACGGACAGCGTTTAAATTTACTTTCGTCTTGTTTCTTCTTGACTATTATTATATCCGGAAAGTTACCCCAGTAAAACTTAATGTGAATGTTAAGAAAATGTCTAGTCTATTATAAACATTGACAAATAACAACAGCGTGTCCTGAAACTGAGTGAAACAATGAGAAGCAGTTCTTTTAGAAAAGCTCTGGCAATCGATATCAAATCCAATGCGGTCTATGAACTTTATTTACACAGAAAAATTATGTACGTATTCTTTTACACTTTCCTAAACACACACTGAAAAAAAAAATTCATTCAGGCATTATACAATAACAGACAAAATAAATAAACATACAAGGATTAACTTGGACTAGTCTCGCCATTATCGCCATCACCATATGTGGATGGGGCCTCATTTGGATCCAAAGTAGCAATCTCTCTGATAACCAGTGATTTGTCTGCTTCGAATTGTTCGTTCACTGTCGCAAATCATAATTTAGTAACACAATCACAAATCAAAGGAAAAAGTTTTAAGAATTTCATATTCGTAAACAAATGTCATCTACCTTTATCAATATTGAAGTCACTAAAGAAACGGAGAAACTTGCTCCTATTTGTAATCAGGACACCGATGATCTCGGGAGGTTTATTTTGATTTGCAACGAACAGCTATCAATAATAAAAAGGAGAGAATGAAAATTTCTCCACATAAGATCAAAGGCAATATTTTGCATTTTGCAATATCCAGATAGGTCACGGTTATGTACTATACCTTGAAGACATGAAAGCTTTCAAACTGTATATTTTTGTTCGAGTCCTGCAAATTGGTGAATTGGATGACTTATAATGAAACAATTGCATAAAATTCATTCCAAAACAAACAGAGAGAGAGAGATAATACCCTCAGAAGATTCATCAGGATCCTCATGTTATCCAATGAGCTCACATACTTAACCATAACAGCTGAATTTGAACGATCTAGCAAAATATCTCCCAGCAGCTAAGACATATAGTAGAATGTCAGCAAAATTAGTACTTCAAATGTTTTCTTTTTATAAACTAATTGATTCCTTTTGGTTTGGGCTGATAGATTGAGGTGGTGAAAATTTGGAGAGAAATGTTTTCTTTTTCATTTCGTTTGATAAAAAAGAGAAATGAATCAGTGAGGTGAAGCATTCCATATTGACTATCGAAACAAAATGCAAAACTGCAGAGTTCACGAAGGAATTCTTCTGCTACAAAGAAAACAAACGCATGCTGATTAGAAAACCTAAAATGATTGAACAACTAAATGTAATGTTGTCAATGGAAACTTTTAGAGGTAAGTAGTTCCTGGGATCAAAGACAGAGCATTATTGTTCTATACCTTGACAGCGTGCCGCTTGGTGATATAACTAGAAGATTCCAGCAATTGTGAATTGTATTCTTGAAAAAACTGGAACCATAAAACAAATTAAAAGGCTTCAGATAAAGATCAGGAATCTCTAACAAGAACCAAAAAGGGCAGTGTTTGAGTCATCTAAAAATCTAAGTTCTTTCTGTTGCATGAAACTTGAAAGCAAGTAGCGGCCATTGTTGTTATCCAGCAACAAGTCCTAAAGAAATGCAAACTTTAGCATAAGTTCCAATGAACCAATCAATCATGAATGATATTTATGAGATCAATTTCCAGATATGAATAGCATGAAGAAATATCTGTCACTCAATCATGGCCTCAGGCATTGTTGAATTTTCAATCAACATGCTAAAATGGAATGTAATAATCATTTATTAAAAAATAAAAAAATTGAACAATCATCAGCCTAATATGCATTTATTATCAGAATTAGTTATCACCGAAGACGAATGTCAGCATAACACGACAGAAATAGACAGTTACTCCAATGCTTACCCAGTCATAATTCTTAGACAGAAATTCAGCAACAGTTGATTTATGCCTTGTCAAAAGCTCCTGTGTAAATCTTCGTGGCATCAGAATTCATGCTTGTAGTATTTGTATCATAAGAGGAGGGGGGAAAAAGCATAGCATAAGCATGATACGAACAGTTCACAATGGTTCAGGAAAGTACATTGTTCTCTCCCATACTTTCATATAAAGTACAAAAGAAAATAAAAAATTATATCTATCTTTAAGAATTGAATTACAAAAAGAATAATATGAATAAAGTTGTTTTAAATCAGTGCTACTAACCTTAAAAGTTGCTTGAGCATCTGAGGCTACGTCAAAATTTGGATCTTGTAGGAAGCTGAAGAACTTCTTCATATGCTCAGACTCGAGCACATATCTGTTGAATCAAACAAATTTATTTAACAAAAAATTGTCGACAAGTGACAAGGAATAAGTCACCATCTAGCAAGTCCTTAACCTTCAGTAGCTCATCAAAGGAGCATTAACATTCATAGACAAGAGTGTGAATAATGTATTCTAGACCAAGAATCATTTTCCAAAATCATAAAAGAATCTAAATTCCTGTTGATTAACTTATGGCTAGTGAAATATTCATTTCAAGAAAGATTTTCAATACCAGTGAAGATAACATTTAACAACTCAAACTAAACTAAGTAGCTTACCTTGCAACACTTTGATGACGAATGCACTCCCTTGCGATAGCACCGTAAGTCAAAGCAACATCCCCATCTTCATAACTGATGAAGAAAAACTGTAAATTACTCATCTGAAATCCTATGTCTCATGAGCAATATAACAATATTTATTGACCATACTTAAAGGAAAAGAACATACCCAAGAATCAAAGTATCCATAATATCAAAGTTTGCTTCTAAATACGTGCAGGCAATCAACTTTGAGTCAACCCTTTGCCGCTGCAAATTTGCAACCACATGAGTGGCATCTCGTCGAGCCTGCAAACAAAAAAGGCTCATGATCATGACATCAAACCACAAAAAACCCACACAATACTAATTAGAGAAATAGATTGACTTTAGACATCAATCAGTAAATTGTTAATTGGAGATTATTCATAAAACCATCAGGATTAATTGATTTAGAGCTCACCCCCATTGCTAATTTTGGAAGAGAAACTATGAGAAGACGAAGAGTGTCTTCTTTGAAGAATTCACGGGTCAATTGTTCACAAGCATCTGCATTTGGCTCCGATTGATCAGAGCCAAAAAGAACTGTCCTCATCTCCAATAATAGTTTACTTAGCTCAGACATCTGCACCACAAATTCCAAACTAAATACATATTTTCTACATATGTTATATAATGAATATAAAATTAAAACTTATTCGCATTAATATCCATCGAAGCTCTTTTGGTTTTGGGTTGGGGGCGGTTGGACACTATGCTCTATTGCATTTTGTTCAAATTTTTTATTTATCAATAGAAGTAACTTATAGCAAGTTCTAAAATTTGCAGTCATTTACATTGCATGCGTAACGTTTGTTGCCCTAACAAGAGGGGAAAAAATCAATTTTTTTTTTTAACAAAAATAAAAACAACAAATTGAAAATACCAACAAAAACAATTTCCAAGCACATCTCTCCTTGCGATCACCACATCAATAGACAAACATAAGCCATTAATTTTTTCAAAAAAAAAATAACGCTTTTTGAAATAATAATAACAGACCTTTTCTTCGCGCTTCTTCTCGCGGCCCTCGGTGGTACGGTTGGCGTAAAGAAGAAGCTCGCGAGTGAGTTTGACGAGCTCGCCGGGCGTCTTTGGCTTGGGCTTGAACAGGCCTTTCATTTTCTTCTTCCAAAATGCAGACCTCCAAAAGAATAACTTTTTAAATTTTATTTTCTTTTCTTCATCTCTTTAACCAATTAAATTTTTTTTTTTTTTATTATGCCTATTTCTTCTTCAAGATTGGATTATGTATTAGGGTTTTTGAATTAGAGCTAGAAGCGGAGAAAATTCAGAACCCAATCCGCAAGATGGCATCGAGGAGGAGAGGAAGAATTGCACTTTCATGCAAAAACCATGAAACAACAACAGAAGCTCCCAGTTGCCATACAGCATGCTGATTGGCTATAAATAGAGGAGATTATTTGGCCATTCTCATTCCTCTGCGCGTGATACATACTCTCCGGTGAATGGAGACACGTCAGCGTAATTTCAGAGGCCGTTGCTCCTGATTCGAGAGCGCGTAAGACAGCGGTCAAAAATTTGAGTTTTAACCTCCTATGAGTTCATAATTGTGGTTTACGGTCAACAAACAAACAAGGACAATAACTACTATTTAACTTAATCGAGTATTTGACACGTGTCATTATAAGACTCTAGTTTAGGTAAAATTTCTCTTTAGAATAAAATAAAAGAAAATTCCACTTTTTGATTCCTTTTTTTTCCCTAAATATAAGATTTTCAGAACTTTGAAATTTCTATTCAAATTCTTATCGTTAGAATCTGGAATTCGAGATCTTGATATCTTTAAATTGATTGTTATCTTTTTTGCAACGGTGAATTTCCTCATTTACTGGTAGAAAGTTCAGTCAAAATACCTGGTTTTTTGTTTATTTTTGCAGCTGGATAATATTTGGAAATAATAATTATTTGCTTTTTTATTTTTTATTCTTTTTTTATGAACGCTTGAAATCTTGGAGGTTGCCCGTATTGCATGAGAGGGTCCACCTTGGTACCGTACACCAAAATTTGCGTCCTATTGGCAAATTTCTTTTGCGGCCTCACACTATTTCTAATTTGTAATTGTTTTTTTTATAAATATTAGGATAACTTATGTTTACGTCCATACTTTTAAAAAAATCTTTCTTCTTAAATCCTAATACTTCTTTAACTACTATATAATTTTATGCAATATTTTTGTTTGATGCCTTATTTAGTTCCACATTAGAATCAATTTTTATTTGATTGATGAAATAAATCCTAATGTGGCTAAACAAATTACACAAATCAAGTTTGTTCAGTCAATGATAACTAAAATTTTATTTTAATGTTCTTAATTATTGATATTTATAAATAACTACTATGAGTTTATTTAGAAAATTATTATCTAAAATATTTTCGTTTCATTTTATTTCTTTCATTAACAACGACTTTTTTTTTTTTAAAAATGAAAAGTTATGTTTGTAATTTGTATAAATCCACACGATATGGGTAACGAAATTTTTAAAATTTCAATGCGGATACAATGTTATGGGCTGTAAAAAGATTTCAATTGTATTGGATCGGGCTAATGTTTCCCAAAATGGGCCAAATCCAAACTCAATGAAATTCGGGTAGAGAAAACCCACCCGAGTTGCGAACAAAGGACCTCATCCACACAACAAAGCAAGACAGCATCTGTTGTCCAGTTAAGAGACCGAGAGGCGCCAGCAGCCATGAGGTTCATTGTCCAGAAAATGGCCACAGCTTCTCTCTTGTCATCTTCTTTGTTCATCTCCAAGCCCTCGTCACCGTCCTCACCCTTTCTTCACTTGCCTGTAAAACGATTCGTTTGGAGCTCAGCCCAGTTCAGGCAAAGATATGGGGCGGTTGTCTGTGCTACCTCTGTGGCCACTGAGCCAGCTGAGAAACCAGCCGTGTCTCAAAACGGCAACGTGAAGCAGGCCCAGATGACTGCTGAGGCTGAAAAAGTCGTGCTTCCCACCAATGAGTCCAATGAGCGGCTCTTGAGAATTCGCCACACGGTGAGTTTTGGCATTTGTGAACAAAAATAAAATTTAATTTGAAATTTTAATGTCGTATATAATCTTGTAGCTTGGTTGTTGGGGTTGAAGTGTTGTTACTGTTAATCCATAGCGGGTGTAAAATGGAATCATTAGCTGTCGAGTTTAGGTGTTTCTGTTTAATAAGTATTAGCTATCAAGTAAAACGAGTGTTTAGGTGCTACTTTATCTGTTGTGTTTCAAAATTAAGCCGCAGGGAAGCTGCCTAGATGTTCTTAGTAGTCTTGCAATTTCATTGTTCATCATCTCATTGAATTATTTAAATTATTTTGAGGAACTTCCTTTGGTGTATGAAATGAAAAAAATTTATGTACGAGAGATGATTTATGTACTCAATTTTGCATTTTTTCTTGCTAAGTGATATTGTCTCTGGTCTAGTGTGCTCATGTGATGGCCATGGCTGTTCAAAAGCTATACCCGGATGCAAAAGTGACGATAGGGCCTTGGATAGAAAATGGGTTCTATTATGACTTTGATATGGAGCCTTTGACTGATAAGGATCTGAAGATGATCAAGAAAGAGATGGTGAGTACACTTGGTCCTTCAGTAGTAATGTTGATCTCAAGTGTAGGGGAAGGTCATGAGATTGGGAAAATGCTCATTGGCCTATGATTTCAGGGTACAGAATTTATTTCTTACATCATCTGTAGGATCGCATCATTGGTCGAAATTTACCACTTGTGAGAGAAGAAGTCTCCAGAGATGAAGCTCGAAGCAGGATAATGGCTATTAATGAACCTTACAAAATGGAGATTTTGGACAGTATCAAAGAGGATCCTATCACTATCTATCGTATTGGTATTTCCTAGTTCTATTATTAGATTTATTACTCTATTTTATTATTGCTATCATTAATATAGCCGTTGGATTCTTCTGTGATTTGGTTCTGCATTTTGAATTTTTTTTATTTGAACAACGTTGTAAAGTCTAGGTTGTGATTATAGATATTGATGTATTTTTTCATATTTGCTTAATTGTTAATATTTGTGCAAATTTCAAGTCGTTCTACCAATGCTGCTACAGGCTGATTCTCTTTTATTGTTTATATAGTGTTTCCTCCTATGTAACCAGGGTAATAAAATGGAATGACTTTGAGGGGAATTCAAATTTAAAAAATTTTAATTTTGTTTGTTCTCCTAAGGTGAGGAATGGTGGGACCTCTGTGCTGGGCCTCACGTTGAAACTACTGGTAAAATAAACAAGAAAGCTGTTGAACTTGAGTCTGTTGCGGGAGCATACTGGAGAGGAGATGAGAAAAAACCAATGCTGCAGAGGATCTATGGAACAGCATGGGAGAATGAAGAACAATTAATAGCATACCTTCACTTTAAAGAAGAGGCCAAACGCAGGGATCACAGGCGCCTTGGCCAAGATCTTGATCTATTTTCCATACAGGTTGCTTTCTTTCAAAACTGATAATTGCTATTTTGCACACTATAACTGTATATAACGGTTAGGATTTTGTGCAGGATGAAGCTGGTGGAGGTTTAGTATTTTGGCATCCAAAGGGTTCAATTGTTCGGCACATCATTGAGGATTTTTGGAAGAAATCACATATAGAACATGGTTACGATTTGCTATATACTCCCCATGTGGCCAAGGCAGACCTCTGGAAGATCAGTGGTCATCTTGACTTCTACAGAGAGAATATGTATGATCAGATGAACATTGAAGATGAACTTTATCAGCTCCGTCCCATGAATTGCCCTTACCATATTTTGGTTTACCAGAGGAAGCTTCAGTCATATCGTGATTTTCCAATCAGGGTGGCTGAGCTGGGAACAGTATATAGATATGAGTTGTCTGGAAGCTTACATGGCCTTTTCCGCGTAAGAGGTTTCACCCAGGTAAGTTTTTCCACGTTCTTAGTTATGAGACAATGTAGAAATGGTTTGCCTTATAATTTAGCATCATTTGTCTGATACTAAGGGTTGCTTTGTGTTTATATGATTTTACATGTTTTAATATATTATTCATTATATTTATAGTAATTGGATCAAGGTAAACAGAATAAAATTCACCCATTTTGCTCTTGCAGGATGATGCTCACATATTTTGTTTAGAGGATCAAATAAAAGATGAAATTAGGGCTGTTTTAGATCTTACAGAAGAGATATTACTACAATTTGGTTTCAACAAATATGAAGTGAACCTCTCAACTAAACCAGAGAAAGCTGTTGGAGGTGATGATATATGGGAAAAGGCAACATCTGCCCTTAGATACGCTTTAGATGATAAGGGATGGGATTACCAAATTGATGAAGGTGGTGGTGCATTTTATGGTCCAAAGATTGATCTTAAGATTGAGGATGCTCTTGGAAGGAAATGGCAGTGCTCAACCATACAGGTAAGTCCTAATACTTTTGGATACTATATCTAATTTTGACATGGGTTCTCACGGGGTAACTAAGAATCTGTCAGCTATAATATTTACAATTTTACATCATAGCTTGTGTCCTGTTTCCTTACATTCGTAACAAGCCCCTCGTCTCTCTCTCTCTCTCTCTCTCTCTCTCTCTCTCTATGCTGTAGTGATTCTGACAAACTTCATATCAAGGCATATCGATTTCATTCATTTATTTCCATGGCAAAACTGTTTGATTAAGTGACATTTTGTTTTTCTATGTATGCAGGTTGACTTCAATTTACCACAGCGATTTGACATTGCATATGTTGACTCAAACTCAGAAAAGAAGCGTCCCATCATGATCCACAGAGCAGTGCTCGGATCCTTAGAACGTTTCTTCGGAGTTCTAATAGAGCATTATGCTGGGGATTTTCCTTTGTGGCTTTCTCCAATCCAGGCTCGTGTTTTACCAGTTACAGACACACAGGTATACATAGCTACTTCAGTTATGAGCCTCAGTTTTCTGTTGTTATGAATATATTGACGGTTTTGCAAGTGACTTGAGATTTATATGATCTTTGCTATAAAATAACTAATTGGATGCATTTATACAGCTTGAATACTGCAGTCAGATGATAAAAGAACTAAAAACTAACGGTATACGAGCTGAAATTTGCCATGGCGAGCGCCTGCCTAAGCTCATTAGAAATGCAGAGAAACAGAAAATTCCATTAATGGCAGTTGTTGGAGCCAAGGAAGTTGATACACAAACTGTTACAGTCAGATCTAGGTTTGGTGGAGAGCTTGGGACCATGAAAGTTGATGATTTTATCAGCAGAATCAAGTCTGCAACTGAAAACAGAACTTCAATGTAAAGTTCGTTGAAATTATTGGACATGATATTTTTACAGGGATTTGAATACGTAAAATTTTCATTAGATACCAACATTTTTTTAGTTGTAAATTTATCTACTTGAGAACCTAGATATTTCTTCGAAAATTTTAAGGTTGTAGCTGGTGTACAATAATTTTAGTTTCTATTTTTCCTAATAAGCAAATAAATATCTGTTCTCAAAGAAATTACTTATTTGTCGAGGTTGTAACAGAAATTACTTAATATCAAGTCAAAGTTTGATTGCGGCATAATTTAAATTTATTTATATTTCGGAACAACAAGATACCCCTTTTCATTTTTCCTTTTCTGTGATTGTTGAAGCACCTCTTTTATAGGTTCACATGGTTTGGAATTTGGATTCTTTTGCGCACATGATATTTTCTGATATAGCATTTGATTTGAAACCAGCATTAATTCATATTTCTCATATTTTGTAGAGTCGTCTAAAACGCTTTCACTGAAATGTTTACTTTTAAATAGCTTGCATGTCCTTGTGCATGAATGGAGCATCAGAGCTAAAATTGCTTAGTGAGCAAATACGTTTAGCATATATTATTATTTACCCTAAAATAGTGGCTAATGTCCTCCAGGAAAGCTGAATCTCCCATCAACATTTATGGTTCTTCAAATATTTGACCTTGAGCCACCTAAAATTAGGTGGAGATTTGTGGTGTGAAGTTCCCTTAATCTCACTATAAATGAACTTTTTGAGAGATTATCTCGTCTTAATAAAAAGATAATCCAAGCTCAAAAGGCCTTATTTGAAAAAAATTTAAAAAAAAAAAAAATGAACGGATTGAAGAGAGTTTCCAAAATGAAAGCAGTGGGTGCATTGCTTTTGTGCTGGTTGGCATTAGTCATAGTCACAAGCAGCAAATTTGGATTTCCAAAAACCTGAAGCACAAGCCTTAGGAGCACTGGAGCAGAGGCCTCAAAAGGTTTAACTGTTGCCAGACAACCTGAACCAGATGCCGTACGATCACAAGGTGCAGTTTTTTATGTCAATGAATATGAAGCATAAGGCCGATGGCAACTCAGATGATAGCAAGGTATAAATATTTCTATAATTCTGAGTAATTTAAAAAAAATTTTCTTTGGTTCATCTAATCGTTTTTCTTTCTTTAGGCTATTGCAAGTGCCTGGAAAGAGGTGTGCACATCCGAAAATCCGAGCACTGTTGTAATTTCGAAAGGAAACTACATTGTTGGTTCAGTAATGTTCAAAGGACCCTGCAAATCTCCTATAACTCTTCGTATTGAAGGAAACCTGAAGGCCCCAGAAGACGTAGAAAGGCTCAGTTCACAGGACGGATGGATCGTTTTCCAGGACATTGATGGGTTACAAGTCTCTGGAGGAGGAACATGTGACGGTCACGGATTAGCTGCTTGGGCTAAAAATGATTGCCGGAAAAATGGAAAATGCAACTCTTTGCCAACAGTAAGTATTTGCCACTGTAACATACATTGCTTCCGGAATTTTAATTTTTTAACTCATAGTAATGCTAATGCAATGAGTTATGACTATGGTTTTTTGATTTGAAAACAGAACTTTGAGATTCTCTTCAGTCACCAATTTGAAGATACAAGACATAACTTCACTTAACAGCAAGCTGTTTCACATGAACATTGTGAAGTGCAAGAACTTGAGCCGTCAACATATCACCATCAATGCACCAGCAAACAGCCTAATCACTGATGGGGTCCACATTGGTCGATCAAACGGAGTCCTCATCACTGATGCGGACATTAAAACTGGGGATGATTGTGTTTCACTTGGCGATGGAAGCCAACAAATAAGCATTGAAAAAGTGACCTGTGGCCCAGGCCATGGCATCAGTGTTGGTAGCCTTGGAAGATACCATGATGAGCAACCCGTTAATGGAATTACAGTGAGAAATTGCACCCTCAAAAACATAATGAATGGTGTTAGAGTCAAGACTTGGCCAGATTCGCCAAGTGGTGTTGCCTCAGATATGACTTTTGAGGACATCATCATGGACAATGCTAGCAATCCCATTCTAATAGACCAAAAATACTGCCCTTATGGTGAATGCAAAGCTATGGTACTTAATGACTCCTTGATTAAAATTTCATTGAGAGAAAAATCATATTAAGTTATTGAATTGATAAATTCTTTCGTGGATCTAGGCCCCCTCTCGTGTTAGGATCAGCAACGTGAGCTTCAACAACATTAGTGGAACATCCGCAACTCAGCTAGCAGTGAAGCTTGCTTGTAGTGCAGGCATACCATGCAGGAACGTGCATATTGGTGACATTCACTAGACGTATACCGCACAAAGCACTGCCTTCTCAGAATGTACCAACGTCAGGCCTGTAGTTTCCGGCAAAGTGGTTCCGCGTGCTTGCTTAAAAAATACATGAGCTCCGTCAGATGCTGACCAAGTAGTAGGGCAAGATATTATTCATCATGTTCATGCTAGAAAGAACTGTCTAAGCGTCCCTTCGTGCTTACTTGCATGATGAATGATGGTGATTGATGAATTGTGTACTTGATGCTGTATTTGTTTTTATGCAGAATCAATGTATTGTTGCAGAACAAAGAAACAACAGCGGTACAGTTCTTTAATTGAAAATATCTAGAATGTGATCTGAATGTTTCTGCTATGGCACTTCATTGAAGCTGTAACTAGTCTAGTCCATTTTGTTAATGCCACATTCTTGGCTAGTGCAACACCATTTCTGTTAACTACGCCTTTGTGCTAATTCATCAAATCTTAGGTTAATCCAAATATGTTGTGCTTTGATTAGATTTTGGGTGTGGTCAAGATCTGGTCAAACACAATAAACTTGTAAATTTAAGTTTTGATGCTTGATGTAGTCGAGGTATGTTGCCTATTTAGATCTACAACGAACTTATGGTGTGTTTATTGATTGAGAATGAAAATAAATGGTGTGTTTACTTATTTAAATGAGAGGTGGAATATGAATCAAAGCAGTGGATCCTACTTAATAGTGGGAATCTCATTCACTGGATTGACTATTTTACCCTCCTCTAAAATTAAAAATGTCTATATTATTCTCATTTATAACTAATTAATTAATATATTATTTTAATTAATTAATTAATATATTTATTATTATTATTATTATTATTATTAATGATAGTTTTGAATAAATAATCACAATAATTAATATTTTATTATTATTAATTAATTAATCTAATTATTACTATTAATAAATAATCACAATAATAATAATGATGATGATGATGATGATAATAATAATAATAATAATAATAATAATTATTATTATTATTATTATTGTTGTTGTTGTTGTTGTTGTTGTTGTTGTTGTATTATTAACAATAATTATTAATAATTATAGTTTTTGAACAAACAATCACAATAATTATTATATTTTTATAATAATAATTATTATAATTAAATAATTAAAATTTTTTACAATTAATTAATATATTAATACATTATTGACAATAATTAATAAGAATAATAATAATAATAAATTTTGAATAAATAATCCCTATATTAAAATATAAAATAATAATTATGATAGTAATTATAAGTACCTTTTAGTAATTTATTACAATCTAACTCATTTTGATTCCGATTTCAAGATAAAATAAATACATCAATGGAATTCTAGTTCATTCCAATTCCTACAGGTCAAGTAAATAATTTATTCTGATTCTCATTCCTCATTCTCATTCTAATTCATTATCATTCAAGTCCATTCCAATTACTGACAAGTAAACGCAGCATTAGAGTAACAAATAACGGTGGTGAGTTTAATAGAAAGAGTGTGGATAAGGACAAAGGTAGTGTTTGGGAGTTTTAACCAACATGCAACAAAGGAGCAATAGAGGTTAGATGTGGAACTAACGGACGAACACACTCCAATGTTTAAATTAGTCTTTAGTCCATTTGGATGTTAAGGGTTTGCCAACCATCAATAATAATGTGAGCTTAAGTTTGAAGATAACCCTTCGCCTTCCCCACTGCCCTTTTGTGTACGAGTGTTACTTTGTTAGAGAGAGAAAACTTAAGTATTTACATATGGAGTACACATGGGATATTTTTGTTTCCATGCCGCTAGTGTTATTTTATTGGCACTTTTCCTCCCCCAACCAAAGATATTCTTGTCCTTTTTATGCTCATTATCTATTTGGACCCTTGGAGCATACTTGAAGAACAAATTTGCTCATTATTAGTGTAATTTGTGTCGGTACTTGATCGCTCTGTGGGAGTAGTCCTGTAGTTATTGACGTGGCAGACGTTTGTTGCCTCCTTTTGGCAGTTTGTTTACCCATTAGTTTCCCATTTTTATCTAAGAAGACAATATTCCCTTTAGATGTTGACTACATCTCACGTGATCCTAAATAAACTATTTTTTTTCTTACATTGCCCTCATAACCTAGACTTTATTAATGTCACTGCATTTCTTATAATATTTCACTTGTGTGACATATTTGGGGTAACCTAGCTCCACCTACTCAACCATTCCTTGCTTGTAATGATAGTTGGGATCTATATATTGCCATCTATTTTTCCCTCGAACACATTATACTCATGATTTCATTATTTTAAATAAAAATTTAGATGTTTTATTACTTTATTGTCTAGCTAATAATTTAAATATTAGATAATACCATACAAATTAAATTTTTTATAAATAAATAATAATAATTAAATTTAAATTAGCATTTAATTAAATGAAAATTAATTTTAATAAATAATTAAACTAAACGACTAATCATACAATATCCATAAAAAAAATTCGAATATGTCCTCTCGATAATGAATTTATAAACAACAACACATACAAATTTTACCCGCAGTAAAGTTTATGTCATACCACTTCTGTAACTGTAATCTCTATGTAATGATCTTAAAATGACATGACATACCTTATCACAGAGAGAGAGAGAGAGAGGGTATTAAAAAATAAAAAAAACGACATAAAAATTTTACTCTGGAATTAAATTTGTATGGCATGTCATATTTTACCTAAATATATCAATGATTTGTCATACATATATCGTAAATATGTACGACGTGTAATCTGTGTCATAAATTATTAACGGTATGCCCCACAATATTAGCCAAAGATTTATTTATTTATTTATTTATTTCTGTTTTCAAACTTAATGCAAATTAGAGAACAAATTATTGGTGGAGTAATCTTACTTTACCTTTACAATATCTTTTTCTTCTTTTTCTTAACCTTTCTTCAAATTCAATGCCTTGGATTTTGTTACCCTAAATTATAACTGGGTAAATTAACAATAATAATTATATTTAATTATAAGAATTTAATTTTTTCAAACTATTACTTCTTCAAGGGTGACATATTTAATCATTTCGTTGCAGACGCCTTCAGAAAACTTAGCTTATTCCCCTTAAGTTTTTATAATTTTTCATAAAATAATAAAATTACTTTTTATTATCAACTATGTCCCCAATTCAAATTTTTTTTATAGTCAGAGTTAGAGTTATTTTATAAAATACTTTAATTATATATATTTTTGAATAAATTAAAATCATTTTCACTGGAAGTAATTTTATAATAAGGAATCACTTGCTTAACTTAAAATAATAATGTTAAAGATTCTAACATTTGAATCTCAACTTGAGTCTTTGTTAGTATATTGAAATCTTTATTTTTTTGTTTGTTAGTGACACTCTTACTTTATTAAAATGAAGATGTCCTCTCCGGAGAATTATTATTATTATTATTATTATTATTATTATTATTATTATTATTATTATTATTATTATTATTATTATTATTATTATTATTATTATATATGTATGTATGTATGTACAAACGTATGCATGTATGTATTTATGTATGTTTCACTCCTTCGCATGAACCTACATTTAGACAAATATTTATCATAAGTTTATAAATTAGTTTTGGGCAATAAAAAATCATGGGTCTGCCTTATATATTAGAAATTTTTCAATTCAAAATTTTAAAATACAGGAAAATTTAAGAAAGTTTTAAAATTATATGGTTTTAAAGTTTAATTTCATAATACTTTTAAACCCCATAATTTTAAAAGTTTCCAAAACTTTCTTAAATTTTAAAATTCTGAGTACACACACATGTATGTATATGTATATGTGTATATATATGTATGTATATATCCGTACTTTGCACTGAAAATTATTGAGCAAATCATGTACAATTAGAAGTATGAAAATGTTAACATATATTAGGGGAATTCTCAGCAAAATATCGGCTATCCTAATCAATATTAGACAAATAATTTTTGAAAAAATGAACCTTAAAATAATTTTGAAGTAGGATTGAAAATTAATATCCGGTGAATGGTACTTTCATCTCTTTCAAAATTTATTTCTATCACTAAAGACCCTAATAAATTTTCAATACTGCATTTCATCGTGATGTTAAAAGAGCAGGTAAAAATTCAAAAAAAAAAAACATAGTTGAATTGTAAAATTGTTCAAGCAACAGTCTAATGTATACATAATATGTTCGAGAAATAAATAAATTGAAAAATTTTAAAGAATAAATGGAAGCATAAAAAAGACAATTTGTCTATTCCATTCTCATTATTCGAAAAATTAATTCAAGCTTAATCTCAAATAAAATTACGAGAAATCGACATCAACTTAACTAGATCTAGTGAAAGTTAAAACTTTACGCACCACCACTCATCATGCACCCAGCCATGAAGGGGTGTAGAAGATATTGCTCCTTCTTGCAGCATCAGAAATGGAAAGAAAGACGGCGGCGACCGGGGGTGGCGGAGCCAGAGCGAGCGGCGCCAGCGATGCAGGGAGGCGGGTTCATTTTGCCAGAAGTCTTTGGTTGAATATTTGTACATTCGGATTTAATAGGTCCTTCGGGTCCGTTGTATTTAAGACTAATGTCAGCAAGCTCCACGCCCTCGCATGGCGCGCCACTGCTACAAGCCAGCTTTATAGCCACCGCCGTCGCTGAAGTGCCTCGTATGTTCTTGAAGCTTACCCTGTCCAGCTTAACACGAGATGGAACCTGGAGAAAATAATTAATTAATAATCCCATTAAACATAATTAATTAACTAATTAATTAAAGAACATGCACCTTGGCATTGCACTGATTGTGGGGGCAGTACACTTGATCCAAGAGGATAGGATTGCTGACATTATTCATTGTAATGTCTTCGAAATGCAAGTCAGATGCAGTGCCTGGATATGAAGCTGGCCAGGTTTTGATTCTCACGCCGTTCATGGTGTTGCTAATGTTGCATTCCCTGACCCTGATTCCAACTACAGGCTGTTCATTTTGGTACTTTCCTAGACTTCCGATACTGATTCCATGACCGGGTCCGCAATCAATCTTGTTGATTTCCATTTGTTGGGTGCCATCGCCAATCGAGATACAATCATCCCCTGTTCCGATTTTCGAATCCGTGATCGTTACTCCACTGGATCGCCCTACGTGAATTCCATCCGTGTTCAGGCTCTCCTCAGGTGCTGTCACGGTAACTCTCCGGAAGGTGAAGTTCTTGGCGCCAATTACGTTAATATGAAACTGTTTGCTGTTCAGTGAAGTCACGTCTTGTACTACCGAGTTTGTAATGGCGTTGAAACTCAAATTCTGACAAAATTAATTGCGTGCAATCTTGTTAGCTAGCTATGGTAAATTAAAATGTTACACGCACATATTTGTAAAATAAATAAAGCTGAGCCTGTCAGGATTGGAAACGAGCACTTACAATGGGACGTTTCTTGCAATAATCGTCCTTTCCACATTCAGAAGGAGCGACGGCTCCTTGGCCATCAAAAGTTCCACCGCCGGATATCATCAGATGTTCGATTTTATTGAAGGAAACCCAACTGCCAGCATCCTTGACATTTGCAGGATCTGTTAGGGCTTTAAGGGTGCCTTTAACCTGAAGCTCAATAGCAGCCTTGCATGGGCCTTCCATGGTCACTGGCCTTAATTGATACGTCCCTTGCGGGATCAACACTTTGCTTGGTGTAGTTGCTGCACAGGCTTCTTTCCAAGCATCCGTTAAAGCCTAATTAAGACAAGAAACAACGAACATTATTTGATTAAGATGACTAGAAGGTTATTTATACCAGTTAAAATTTAATATATATATATATATATATATATATCACAGCTAGTGCGGATATTCATTCTGCATACCATCAAATTAAGGCTTAATTATTACCTGGCTTATATCTGCATTTTGCTTTGCACCGTGTTTTGTTACATCGACGACCAAAGCTGTAGCAGCTGATAACATCAGTAATGATAAGAACATTGGCAGAGTGTTCGATTTCGTCATGTTTTAGTTTCAGCTGCACTTATTTGATTTCTTAATTAACTCGAGATTTTGGATGAATTGCATGAAATCCTGTTTCTTCCTGATGACATTTTATAGTGCGCTCAGGGAAGCTCATGCCACAAAATTTTTCAACCAAATCTTTAGCTAATTTTATGCCCCCTTTCCTTATTGTTGTAACTCAGTGGCTCAATTTCTTTCCTATTTTTAGTGTTTATCCCTTTTTTTTTAAAAAAAAAAAAGCTTTCGCAAATATTTCCTGCACAAGATGAATTGGTGAAGAACAAGCATTGGTTAGTTTTTTAAAAACAAAATGTTGGCTAGTCACAATATTACACACCTTTTTTTTCTCTCTCTCTTTTTTGGCATATGCATCTACCAGATTAGTATTAATTAGTGTGGAATTAAGTTTTGCTTAACACTCAATTAATGGATTTATTTTTTAATCTTAACTAGAGTTTGTCCAAGGTTTTTAAATATAAATCAACAAGTATAGCTGTTAGATTTTGGGGATTGATGAATCAAAAATTACATTTTGAGTCCCTTTTTTTTTAACGTAATAACAACAATAGCAGCATCAATAGCAACACTTGCTAAATTGATAGCTTCGATTGAATAATAGTTTTACCGATTGTGACTTGGGCCGGGTCAATGTCATAAATTTATAATTCTATAAATTTACAAAATAATAAATTTTTAAATCCTATTTTTCAGTAGGACTTACCTACTATATAAAGTAATAATTACTAATTTTGAAACTAAATTACATAATATGTTAGGTAGGGGTGTTCGCGGATTAGATTTTCCGGATTGGACATCAATCCATATTCGATCCATGATTTTGCGGATTATAAATTTTCAGTTCAATCCAATCCATACCAATATAAATCAGATGCAGATTTGACCTAATTCATATCCAATCTACTATTTTGTGGATTTTTTACGGATTAAAATTTTTTAATTATTTCTAATCTATGAACTAATTAAATAAAAAAATTTAATATAAAATAACTTTACTACTGATCATATTCAAAATTAAATAAGATTTAAATAAATTAATTGTTTGAATAAAACTGGAAAATACATTTAAAGTTTTAAAGTATAACACACCAACAAGAAAAAATTTCATTTGTTTATATCAATATGTGAAAATTAACTGTTTAGGAAGTTATATTTGTTTATTTAATTATTTTTTATTTTATATTATTATCGGATAAGATATAATATGGTGTTAATGTAACTATATTTTAATTTATTTATTTATTAGTAAATACTAATACCATATTTAAAAGTTTAATTTTTGAATTAAATAAATATTTTTTATTTTTGATGGATTTTCAAATTTTTAATCCAATCTAATCCATCAATTGTGGATTTTCAAATTTTTAATCCAATCCAATTCATCAATTCACAAATCAGATTTCTACGGATCAAACGGATTGAGCGGATCAAATTAAATTTTGAACACCCTTAATGTCAGGTGACTTTTGTAAAATATGTTCTCAGTGTTGTTGGTCCGTTCTTGAATTTGATTTATAATTTAATCTCATTTCTAGCTCTACAATAATATGATTACTATCGTTGTACGACAATCAACTAGACAACTACTATTAAATAAAACATAATAAATACTAAATGAAGGAAAAAATAATAAATGAGATCATATTTTCTAAAAATTATGAATTTTTTCACAAATTAATAATTAATTTATTAATATTCACTAAATTTATAATTTTTTCATAGTCCCAATATTATTAATGCATTAAAGTTTTGTTGTATATATATTTATAGAGTTAGGTTCCATTAAACCATTGGATTCTATAATTGAGTTGAAGTACAAGATTATTTAGTGGAACTTAACTCAAATACATGTGTGTGTGTGTGCATATAGTGCTTCTCTTGCGCATAATTCCACACTTTCAAAATTACGTGGATGTTGATCGTCGGCAACTAGATGAATCCAGTTTGATCTAGTGGCTGCAATTGATCAAGCATGAGTCAACAATCTTCCGACTGCTGGACCCCACGAGTTGAATTAAAAAAATGAAATAAATCATTTATAAGCAAGTTTATAAGTTCACTGAATGTTGTTACTGAAATTGCCATAATCTTGGGAAATTTATAAAAATAGCTAAATTTTTTTTATAAATTATAAAAATAACCACTTTTTTTTTTTATCAAAACTAGCCAAACACTACATTTTTGGACTATAGTACCCTTAGCATTCTCACCAAAATCTCTCACCAATCGCTGACATCGGAGAATAACATCGGAGTCCATCATCGGTGGCCAATCTCACTGAATCACGTCCAAAAACATCCATCCCATCGAAATCAAGTCCAATATCAATGAAGACCTCAACCTCTAAAATCAAAGAGCACAACTGAAAAAACCCTAGGTTAGCAATTTTAAATAAATACTTTATTTTATTATTGTGTTGTGTTGTGTTGTGTTTGTAGTTGTGTTCAAATTTGGATGGGTGGTGGATGGCTGGAGGAGAGAAGTAATTTTGGTGCGATAGACAGCAGGCCATTGCACGAGGCTAGTGTGACAGGCATCGTGCGACAGCTTGCTGCTAGTAGCACAAGACTCGTGCAACAGGCTAGCCATCGCACTAAACATATAGCATAGGCTCTGTGTTTTTTTGCGATGGGCAGCCCGTTGCTCATAATTTTGAGCGACAACAACCTGTCGCAAAAAAACATAGTGCTTATGTTGTGCCACTTTATTCTCCTTGCAAATAATGGGCATAGTAGCTCGGCACACATAATTTTGTGCCACAAGAACCCATTGCTAAAAAACACAGCACCTGTGTCATCCAATTTTGTGTGCTCATTGCACAAAATTATGTGCGATGGGAGCACCGCACAACACACACAGTCTCTGTGTTTTTATGCGATGAGATCTATTCACACAAAAACACAAATTGTGCATAAGTCGTGTATTCTGTTGCACAATTTATGTTTATAATTTTTGTTATGTATTTTTATTATAATAATTTTCTAAATTGGACAAAATTTAATTTTGTTATAGATACATGGCAAAAAAAAGTTTCGCAAGGCGTAATCCACCTGCCCCGAGGAAGGATCCAAGCGTGATGACGTTATGATTTGATGATCATTTCCCGGGCCGTATTACAAAAATATTGAAATTTAAAAGAGTCGTCGAAGCTATCTAGAGTAAGTTAATGAAAAAACAATTATCGTTATTCAAGAGTGATATTTTCGGGCACTTCATGAATTTTGAAAGTTATGCATTCAATGGTGTTATAATCCACAACTTATTACTTAAGTAAGTGTCACATAAAGAAACGGATGAAGATCAATTGTGGTTTTAAATAAAAAGCATTTGACACGTTTATCAATTGGGGAGTGATGTCTAGTTACGGAGCTTTTCAGTGGTCGAAACATCATACTAAAAAATCCATCAGTGCATCACAGGTTACTCCATCAATATTTTGATGGTAGGTTTAAAAACTTAAATCTCAAACATTTGGATATTGCTTTCGCCAATTTGAACTTTAATGCCATGGACGACATTGATGCCTTGAAAATTGCTTTGTATTACTTTGTAGATAGGGTATTGAATGGGAGAAAGGATAACAATCAGGCTGATTTTCAATTGATGAATTATGTTGATGATATAGATCATTTTCGAAATCATCCATGGGGTCGTATATCATAGGAAACGATATACAACAACATTGATAATGTGCTGAACCAAAAAGCTGAGAAATTTAAGATTGAGCGCTTGAAAGATCCTTCTTATAATATTGAGAAATACAATATTTACGGCTTTAGTCATGGAATTCAGGTAGGTTGGAAAAAAAAATTTAGTTTGTATATGTATTATGTTATGAATTCACAAAGTTTTTTCTTTATTTTATAACTTTGCTTATTGCAGGCTTGGCTTTTTAAAGTGATTGAGAGGTTGTCATCAGAGTGGGCTACGAAAACAAAAAAGAAGATTTCTCGTATCTTCAAATGAAAGGCATTTGGTTCTTTGAAAATAAGTTATGAGATCGTACATTTGTTTCTCAATGACAACACTAGTATTGTAAGTATTATATGCATAAATAACCATCAATATTATTAAGTACTATATCATTATTCGAACATAAAATTTTGTTTACTCTATGACAGGGGAATGTTATACAAATCATCGAACTAAGTGCAAAGGAGAAGGTAAAAAATTATTTAAAGACTGTGGAAGATTGTGTGTCATACGTCCCAAAATGGGTTCTTGATATAGGTATTATTGAGTACATTACACACACACACTCACTCACTCACTCATACATAATTTAAAACATCATTGATGTTCGATAAGCTTACCGATTATTTTCTCATTTTTTTATATATTCTGTACAACATCAACCTACAATTAATGTGCCGCCCATTCCAAGGAAAGTACAGGAGCCTCAAGACTACATAAGTGGAACACATAAACAGCAAAACCCCTTTGAGAGTGAGTCTGCTGCAGCTGACAATGACGATCGATCAAATGACTCCGATAACACACAAGATTTAGAGGTTATATCCTCATCAATAATCATTTCTATTTCTTGTATAGAAATTAATAAATGCTTTTAATACAGTCTCGTTATATTTTTGTTTGTTGATAACAGTTAAGGACAAAGTCTGGTAACGACTATATCATTCAACGGATGAACAAGATTGATCGTAGCATTTATAAATTGAAGTCGACATTTGAGGCAGAGCATAAAGAACAAAGAGAGTTTAGATTAGTTGTCACAAGACTTATTGGTTTAAATAGTGAGAGTACATCCAAGTGGTCATACGATGATTTCCCGATTGGACGCTTATATACACTAAGCAAGTTTAACATTTTATATTTTGTTATTTTTTATCTTTTAATCCGATAAGAGTTTAATATGTTTACTTTAGCTAATTGAAAGACCCTAGATGACTGAGTTTTTACTAATATTAGTGATCATAATGATCACAGTCCTCTATCATTGTACAGCTTCTACAGAGACCTAAATAGTGACAGCGTCCAAATATTCACTAAGGCACCACTGGGCATAAATAAGTTCGGACGTCCATATCGGCCCTCCTATATGTTTAATAGTCCTTACATGATTCCGCCTTTCAAAAGAGGAAGGAACGTGAATCCTCTACCCATACTCGAAATAATGGACCATGAGATTGACGAAAGAACAAGTGTGAAAATTGACGAAAGAACAAGTGTGAATGTAAATCTATTTAGAGGATTAGAGGGTTCAAGACTATTTCATAAGTTTGATCAATGGTTTGTCGATAAAATTACAGTGAATCGTACAATTTAATAGTCGTATGAATTTTTTCAAATACTTTTGTGTTATGCTTCACTTGGATAGTTAGGAAATAAGGTAAGTATTGTTAGGTGTTATTTTTTTAAGTCTTTTGTACTGTCTTTGATTCTAAATTGACATGTTTCTTTTTCTTTATAGCATATTCATGAGTACTTCCGATTGATTAATGATAGTACCCAAATATCTTACCTTAACATGTCAAGTACACAAATACCTTTTTTTGGGTAATAAGTTCACAAAGCTTATAATAATTGATTTAATATCGTATCTCTTAATGTCTTGAGTCCTTTTAACTTCTTATTTTCCATATAATATGTCTACTAAGTGTTCTTGAAGTAATTATTGAACAACGGTGACTGTGATCCGAGTTCATTACAATATAGCTATAAGTTCAATAGATATATTGATGGGCGATGAGACATCATGTCCAAACGATTTATAGATGTCGATATGATATGTATTACTACATAATCTTATGTGTAATCTATTTTAATTTGTAATTTTAAAAAATTCTAACTTTAGGATAATTTGTGTATTCAAGTATTCATTCCTGTGAATCTATGTGGCGATCACTTGATACTAACCCGAGTGGATCTTCGAAGAAACAATGTGTGAATTTATGACTTGTTGGCAGAATATCACGATAATAAAATGTACAAGCGCAACTTCAAGCCACTTTAAGTTGTTTTCCCTCGATGGGTAGAAGATGTTGGATTCTATGATATTCTACAGGAACTATAGAGTGTCGACCTTTGGAAAGTCAAAGTAGTGAAGAATGTGCCATAACAAGAGCCCGGAAGTGGTGATTGCAACATTTTTTTTTTGTGTTTACAATGTATTTAATATTCGGACTCAGAGTTGATTTTAGTGGTAGCCATATAGTACTTTAGGAAAAAGATTGTTGTTGACATATTTAATAGTGATATTGCACTTTAGGCCATTGTACTCATTTGAATATTGATGTATATGAAATTTTTCTTTTTTAGAGATAGTTAAAATAATAATTTTACAATGTAATTGAAACTAAATACCTTATTATATATAATTCTACAATAAATAAAAAATAAACACTATACAATTAGTTTCGATTCAACGCAATGAGATTCTTACATTTTTTGCGATTATGGCCCGCTTCATTACATCACCCACATCTTATAGTTTTCTTGTTTACATCATCACCAACAAAAGGTATTCTAAGTTATGGACAATGACTAGACGGTAGTGCTTCTACTGGTTGGTTAACTCTTATTACTTAGATTTCTTTTGGAACCTCCCAATTTACCATGTCGCCAATTGGCTTAACTGATTGTGCATAAGCCGTCACCAATGATTCCTTAATGTAAAAATCATAATAAAGATTTATGTAATCCACTTGTATGGTTAGGCAAGCAGCAATTGTATATGCATAGACAAGCTTATTAAGTTGGAATACTCTACAAGAGCAAGTCTTGTCACGTATGTCAACTATCCCCTCCTTAATACCACCATCCAAAATATGGAATCAATACTAGGAGACAAGATAAACAATCATTCTTTCGACCACAGTTCTTTTGTTCAAGACTATTTCATCTATCTATGTTGTTAGAGAAGTAATCATAAATTTAGCCATAATTTATCTATCATAAAATCATTGTTGCAGTGTTTTTCTAAAGTGATCAATCAAATGAGTAATTGAAAATTTCTATAATTCTCTCATGAAAGAATTCACGCTCTCCGCAATGTTGGTGGTTAGAATTCACACCTATATTATTCTCTAAGTAGTCAGTCACACTCACGTGCAGCTACCACAACCTCTATAGTTGTTTTTTAAATTCTTTATTTCTATACGTTTTTGCTGTGTTTATAAAAGCAGGCTCAAATTCATCCCAAACGGTTTTAGACATCTTAAATTTTGACTTTATATTATCTTTCACATGGTAAAAGCAAACTCCATGGCAAGCAGTGAGAGATATTTTAAAAACGACTCTTTTGATTGCAATGCATCGATTAGAGATAAATACTAACTTCGACCTATTGCCAATCACTTCATGTAACTTCATCATAAACCATTCTCAAGCATCATTATGTTCTGAATCCATGACCCCAATGGCTAACAGATACAAATAGATTGTTTATATCTAGACATGTTTCCATAAATATGCTTCCACGATATTGCCCCTTTAGATGAGTATTATCCACAACAATCACTAACTCGATGAACTGTATGAAACCCATGATAAAAGATCTAAGAGCTACAAAGTAGTATAGGAAATTATCATTTTCATTTTGTTCGAGGTGAGTAATTGTACCTTTATTTACTTTAGTCAAAATATAAGAGTACTTGGGAAATAAGTTGTACTACTCTACAAGATTCCTTCATACTATTTGAAGACCAACTTCCTTGGTCAGATATGTCTGCTGATATGATAACTGGACATCTTATTCTTGTTGTATATTTGCTCTAATGTCATTTGAAATGTATATTCATTTTTCCTTAATAAACTTATTTTGGATAATATGACCAACAACCCAGCTTTTTACTTGACGAATGTCATCCGCCAATACTTCATTACAATAAGTGTGAACATTGTCAACTCTTTTCACTAACCAAGGAATATTCTGGTCATTTGAAGCTCTTTGTTGCTTGAATATGCCATTAACATGATTTCGAAGAACACCGAACCTCGAAACATGTCGTTGTGAAACGTGTGATCTTAAAATCAAACTTATCACTGAAGGCAACTTTGCACAGTTCTAGTATTAACTCATTTTTCTCAGCAAATAACTTTTTCACACCAATATCATCATAATTATAATTTCTAACCATATCTGGAGCAACCAAGTTCGAAAGCAAAACTGAAACAACACTTGCGAGGTAGTCAACTGTTGTCCTTCTTTTCGAATGGGTCATTGAAGGAATGAGCTGGTTGTCTCTATTGTTAATAGGAATATCGTTCTGATCCTCATATTCATCATAAGTAGAAATATCAGAAAGACTGACACTTCCATCATGAACTGAACGATTGAAATAATTGTCTGTTGTACTATTATATAGTTATATACAAATATTATTTACTTCTGCGTTACCAATGTCATTAATAGGATCAACATTGTTGCGGAAATCTTTTTTGTAAAATGGAGAGTACCGTTGCTTTAATGGCATTGTTAGTGGTAACTCAACTTTTTCAACATCTGCTACTATAATACCATTGTCATTAATGGTGTTATTATTATTGTGGAATGGAGAGTAACATTATTGTAAGAATAGTGTATGTGGTAATACCTCTTCTTCAATATTAGGACTAAAGACGTTTGTTCCAAAAAATATTTCAGTTTCTACAAGTGGCTTACCATCTTCGTTCCAATTTCGAGGAGATGTGGTAACAAATAAAGGGATGCATCCATAATTGACCACATCAAAAGCCATATGTAATACAACCTTGTCTATTTTGTCATTAAATATATTCATAGGTAGTAAATATGTACAATACATTGTATTACTAGACCTTAAAGTTGTCTTCATCGTGATATTGCATTCATTACGATTTATCTGTAAAGCATCATAAACTATTGCTAGAAATTGATAAAATGAACAATCTTTTCAAACAAAAAAAAATTGTAATATTGCCATTCACGTACTCCATATGTCCATCCACCAACGTCTCCCACCAACCGTCGTAACATAATTGAAATACAACTGAATCTATTAAACTTGAAAAATATTTAAAAAGAAAAAATAAATGTGGTTACACACTACAAAATATGATAAAGTGAATATAAAATACATTTTTCATGGATGTTGCACAAATGGTCATAATAACTGTCTGTCACACTCAAATTGAGGTAAATTTTTTGTTTAACCATGAGGGAGATTGGCAAAAAAGGTTGTGAGTTTTATTTGTCTCGTCACAAGCTTCAAAACGGTATATTACACCTAAAAAATAGACACATGTAGTTGAAGGTATGATCTCCAAAATTATAGCCATCATATATACTGTATTTTTGTACGACAAGCTGAATTATGTGTGATGCGTTAGGCGAGAGGAGCCTATTGCATAAAAATATAGTGTTGGTGTCTGTTGCCCATAATTTGGGTTTCAATTCTCAGTCGAGTTTTTATTGTTTTCAATATTTTTTTTTATTTCTCAACTCAAATAGAAGTACTTTAACAAATTATATTACTTTATAAATAAAAATAACAACATTTAAATAAAATTTACATCAATTTTCAACTTAAACAGTAGACTTAATACATTAAAAATTCATATTATGTAATCACATAAACTAGCCTTTAATATGTTCTCCAATTGATGATTTTATACTTATGTTATGTTGAGAGAGTTGAGATTTTTTTGTGGTGTTAAGTGTGTTGAGTGTGTTTTAGTTTGTTTCCTGGTTTAAGTATTGTGAGAGTGGCATTATTTGAAAATTTAAAGAAAATGACAAGGGAATTTCGTCAAACACATTGGTCTTTGGCTAGTTATGATAGAAAAAAGTTTGAGCGGTCAAATTTGAAAAATACAAAAGTTTTTTTGACTATTTTTGTAAATTTCCCCATCATCTCAGACAACAACGTATTAATTTGGGAGCTAATTATTGCAGATAGAAGAAGATGAGTTGCTTGCAACCCATCATGTTGGTGATGTAATTAAAATTTTACTGAGAACCACTTAACAACTCTCTAATCCCAATGAATTATCGATTGTTAAGGCAATCTCCTATTGATCTCTCCTACTATTCTCATCCCTATTTAGTCGTTTTATTGCTTATAGGCTCACCATAAGTTTTATATGAATCATTGTTAATAAAATTCGGCAAGTCACATTCGATAAAATTGGCTTCATGACAACCAACACTATATCAAAGGAAACGAAAAAGCAAGAACCAACGTGGCTGAACTTGAGCAAAGACAGAGAAGATCGAACTCCAAGTGGACGACAAATAAGAACTTTGGAGCAAACTTGGGATCAAAAGCTTAATTTATCAGTTATCCAAGCTGGGGCCGATGGGTGCTTGACCAGGTGGTTTTCAAGCAATATTATTTGGCTAATTACCAGAGTTTGAGTCTTAAGAAGGGAGGGAATTAAAAAATTTATTTGGGCTTTGTTTATTCTCATATTAAAGGGGAAAAAGCTTGTTGCCTCTTGGAGAATGACAAAATGAAAAGCAATGTCATACTTAGTGGTGGAGAAATTTTATAATGCATCGGAGGCACCATGTCATAATTTGATATGGAACCAGTAACTAATTATAGGCAGACACATGGCGATACTTGTTGAAAAAGTTTTAAAACAAAAATTTTAAATTTCCCTCTTCTCATTATTCTTCTAATTTTTTTTAATATTTTAGAATTTCAAAAAAATAAGAGATAAAACATTAATGTTACTCTCTCTCTCTCTTCATCTTTGCTTTGGTGACTGCCATTTTTGAAATTAGTGAAGAAGAATAAGATTTTTTTCATGAAGATGATTTTTCTCTCAGTAAAACCAATAAAATGTGCTCCATTGTTTCAATTTGCATCTTTTTCACCTTACTACACCCATTGCTTTGCCACGTTGCCAATATTAAACGCGATATAACGGTCCACATCGGTGTTTGAATCAAAGATTTAAACTCCCAGTAAAATGCTATTTCAAGTCATCGTAGATTAAAGTACGGCCGTGAAAGAGGGGAATCAAAAACTAAATATAATGGGAAGAAGTTGCTCACCAAAGAAAAAAGATGATTTTTTTTTAATTGTTGTCAATATTTTCTCTCCATTAGAGTTAAAGGTGTTACATCTCTGTAAATGGTCAGTTTACTTAGCCTTGTACAGTTTACCTTTGATTCAACCTTTTTATAAAATTTCATATATGATTTTATTGGTTACATTAGTATAATATACTCCTTTTATCAGTTTTATTTTTACTAAGAGTAAATTTTTATTACGCTATTTAAAATTAACGGACCTATTTTCAGGACCAATTTTGCATTGATTATGTTGTTTCATCTTTGTATATAGTATATTCTTGAAAATCCTTTTGAGTGATTGAATTTTATCACTACTTAACAAAACATAAAGACTTGATGGTATTGGTGATATAGAACAAATCAAAGACAGATTTACTAATACGTTCCAAACTATAGTACAATTGTTAAAAGTACTGTAGATCATACTAATTCACCATTAGAACAAAAAAAAATTGTACCAATTCAGAAGCCACACTATTATTGGAAGAGAAATCTCCTCAAATTAATTTATAAATGCTCATTAAAAATTAAATTCTTTCTTAATATCAATAAATAATTGGCTAACCAAAAAGTAAAATAAAGAAAACTTACGACAGCCACTATAAAAATTAAATAAATAAACAACAGCAGCCACAGATGTTTCATCTTTGACAAAAATCATTCTTGCTTTAGCCTTTGTGTGCGAAGGGGGCCAACATCATCTTCATCCTCAAAAATCTTATTCTTCTTTACTAGGTTTAAAAAAAGGCAGGCACCAAAACAAAGATGAAACTTGAACGGCGAGAAAAGAATTCGAATTGGAATAAGGTAAGGGAGAGAGAAACATTAATGTTTGATCTCTTGTTTTTTTAAAATTCTAAAATATTTAAAAATATTAAAGGATAATGAGAAGAGGAAAATTTAAAATTTTTGTTCTATAATTTTTTTTAACTTGTACCACCACATGTCCAACTATAAATTTGTTGGTGATTCCACGTCAAATCATTACATATGGGACCTCAAATGTATTTTAAAATTTTTCCTTAATTGGGACGCTTAGTTTAAATACCAATTGATATGCCACTAATAAAATTTTATCATTTGGATAAAAATAATAAAATTTAATTATTAATTACACTTAAGCCAATCAAATAATGCCACGTTATTTGCCAAAAATTATAAAACTTAATTACTATGAACCTTCTAGTTGCATACAACTAAGAGTCTTAAGAGTCGGCCGTTGGATTCCATCTGTCTTCGTTTGTAAACATTTCAATGCTTAGTATCCATTGATTTTGTTGACTTCAATGGGTTGACTATGAAGCTTTATTGTTGGTGAGTAGCTATTTATGCGAAGATTTTATCTTTTTCTTTGTCATATATAATTCCTTTTTGTTTGCAATTGATAAATAATTTTCATAATTAAATTAAATGAATAAATTATTTTTTATTTAATTGAAGTTTAATGTTGCTTTAAAAGTTTTATGTTATTTTTACAAGTGTTTGTTTTATTTATAATTTTAAAACACTATTTTACTACTCTTATATTATTTCACTTGTTTTACCTTATTTTTACTAGTTTTATGTATAATTTATAAAATTTATATTTATCACGATATTGATGCTATGATTTTTAATTAAGACATTACAAAATTTTCCTTTAGAATATGTAGGGAATAGTAAAATTGGTTCATAAACCCGGTCATTGTTCGTAGAGCTGGCAAAACGTGTCGTTGGGTTATGTTTATGCTGTGTCAGCTTCATGTCATGTCAAATTTAGATTGACTCAAATATGACCCATTTAATAATTGTGTCAAAATATTAAGATTCAAACCTGACACGAAAAATAAACAGTTTACCTAATAACCTATTTAATATCTATATATTTAACAAATGTTACACACGCACACGCACACATACACACCGCTCCCTCCAAAATATTACACACTTACACTATTAAAGTTCTAAATCTATATAAAATTTTACAAATAAAATGTTGTGTACATATCTACCTTTCCAAAAAAATAAATAAAAAGAGAGAATCATTCATAATATTTGAGTTGTAATGATAATAACTTAGAAATTAATTTAAAAAATAAAATATAATCCTGTTATTAGTTGAATAAATGGATCAAGAACTTTAACCCTAACCCTACATGGAAAAAAATCGTGTTGACTTGAATCCTACTTATTTAATAATTGTATTAAATTTGACGATCCATACTCATTTATTTGTGTCGTATTTATGTCAGGTAAGTGGGTCGTGTCAAATTTTGCCAGCTATAATTGGTCCTATTGGCTTTTGAAGTGCGTTTAAGAAACAAAAGACAGGGCTTCAACGTTGGTTAGGGCTGCTTCCTGCCTCAAGATCTCTGTCTTCCAGCGAGGATATGCTTCTCGTAGAGGTAAATCAGCTTCCAGTGGTTGTTATTTTGTTGTCTATGTTAATGTTAGTACATTTTTAATGCGTATGCAAGCAATGATCATCATCTATAAGAGTACGAACATTTGAAAAATAGATGTTGTTTATGTTTCGTTAAAAAGTTTGATTTTTGTAACTGGGGTTCTATTAATTATCGTCACTGGTATAAAGAAGGGACTCGAGTCAGGGCATTCAACTAATATTGATTCTCTGTGACAGAAAATCGGTCAATGTAAGCTCTGTTTCTCCATTAGTCAATGGTTGATATATTTCTGGTCAGGATCTTTAATTGTGTTGCGTATATGTTAAGATTGATATTTGTAATTCAATGCATTCTCTGCCTAATTCATATTTTTTGCTTCATTTCTTTCTATGTTATCGTGGAGAACTTAGCAAATAGTGCAAGACACCAGTTATCAAGAAACTGTGCATTTCATGCAACACAATGCAAATTATAGGAGTATGTGTATACATGTAGATGTTATTGAAATTTACAACATCGCATATCGTGTGCCGAAAATAATGTCGGATTATATCATTTGGTCAAATATAAATAAACAATTCTCTAGTTGATTCTCTAGTTGCCACTTCAAGGTACTGGGGCCGTTAACTTTTAGGTTAGATTGAGCCCAATACAAGATCTTTTCTTTTCCGAAAGAGAAGTCAAGAATTAATTATTATTTGGTTACAAAATTCCCTATCAGGTTAAATTTTTTGACATCGGATGTCACAATTAAATAAAAAAAAAACACAATAAACAAAGTGGGAAAAAAATTCATGATGGGAGAGCTATTGATTTTACTCGAGAGAGAGTTAGCAGATACATACATATATACATACATATATATATATCCAAGATCTTGAATTGGGATATATATATATCTCAATTCAAGATCTTGGATTCGTTAATGTATAACATTATACTATTAAATCATATAACTTAATAGTTTTCTCGAATTTTAAGATCCTAACCAAATCAATACTCTCTCTATATATATATACATATACATACACACATACATACATACATATGCTTTTAAAAATGATTGAATTGATTTTAATTTTGTAATTGCATTAAATGACTTTCTTCTGTGTCGGCGTGGACTAATGTAAGACATAAAAAAAATAAAGCTATCATCAGCACTAATATTTGGAAAATGTAATTATTATATGATTACATTTACATATAATGGTACTCTTCGATCAAGTATTGGTCAGTCATTTTCAATACTCAATGATTTACATCATTCCTTGATAATTTACTTTAATTTGCTTGTCGTTTTCAGCTTTATTCTAAAATGTGTAAAAAAAAAGTATTGTGGGGAATTAAAGCTTAGCAAATTCCAAGTCTTGTTGATTAAGCAAAACAACATACTAAGTGAAAGTTGTGAAAGTTGAATGGGGTTCCAGAAAGGTACTTTATTATCAATGCCTGCTATTTTTTCTTTAGTGATTTGTTTGATAGGGTATCTTTCTTTCATTGGTACGTTCAGAATTATTATTGGTTACCACAACTTTTTTATTCCACTAGCTACAGTATAATTATGATTGCTTAGAAGAGAAAACCAAGAAAAGCCTAGGATTTAAGGCTCAGCAAATCTGGCAAAACTTTTTCTTAATTTCTAACAATATATTTTTCCCTTATTTATTATAAGTTTGTCAATTTTCTCTTCCAGCCACAATTATCAGTAACTCTCTGGGGCCACATCTGTATACTGGAGTATTAAAATTTGAGGCTACAATCGTATCTGGTTATAACTTAACATTGTGTTGTAGTTATATCACATCTAATATTGCATTATAGTTATTTCATAACTTCTTATCTTGTTTGTGTTTAATTATTTGCGAATGTTTCTTCAATTTAGTGCTTCCATTTGGCATTCCCTTTTAATTTTTCGGTGGCTAAAATGAATGTGTTCAAAACGTTCAGGTTTATTAGATAATCAAATGTGAAAATAAATCCAGAAGGAAAAACCTAAAAGAAGCCGAAAATATTGAAAAACTTGGAGCAATACTGATAAAGGATTAGGTTTCGACACGGCTTAAGAAATGATGAAGAGATTCATATTTCATCATTTTGATAGACCTTGTGGAATTGAAGTACTCATATCTTATCATATGTACAACTCATATAATTTTAATCTTCTTTCCCTCCCCCACCAAAAAAAATAAAATAAAATTGGATAAGAATCTTAGCTTGCGAGTTGCAAAATGGAAGTACTAAATTGTACAACTCGAGACAATAATCTCTCTCACCCATATCCATTTCAACTTGAAGTTGAACAAAAATATTTATTTATGAGCAAAGATGCTTTGTGCATTACCAACCTATATATATTGCCATTGCTTGTATATTTATCTTCCAGCCCTACCATACATTTATGATTCTTATTGTTAAATTTTTTATAATATCGACCTTCTTGTCAAAAAATCAAAAGAAATATTTTATTAAAAAATAGTATAATTTTAGCTCGAGCATGTAGACATAATGTGTGCCATGCATACACGCTAGAGAGGCACTGAGGCAATATCAACAAAGTAATAATAATAATAATAATAATAATAATAATAATAATAATAATAATAATAATAATAATAATAATAATAATAATAATTTTCTAGTGAAACATCTTCATTTTAACAAAATAAAAATGTTACTAACAGACAAAAAACACAGTCTCTAATATATTGAATTCTATAAATTTTTTTTGTATTTTACTAACATCCTAACTTTAATAAAGTGAGAATGTCTTCACTAATATATATATATATATATATATATATATATATATATAAAACTAAGTATATAAATTACTAATCAAAAAATTATAAGAGAGTTAAGGATGTTCACTTTTTTAAAATGTAAATTTTAAATAACACGGTACATCATTACTCTTAGGTGAAAGAGTCCTGTACATAATGGTAATATTCACGATTGATATCCACATTGCAGGCTTTGCAGATAATGGATTAATTGTTCTAGAATGTTATGAATGATGTTTTTTTTTACTTTTTTTTCTTTTTTCCCTTAATTATCTAATAGACTAAATGATCAAAGTGTTATCAATAAAATTGAGTGGGAAATCTCAAAAACAATCAAATTAATTCATGGTATGTGTGGCACTCATTATCACTAGATCTAGTTCACGTATCTATAATGATGATAAGCAATACAAAGTTTAATTGGAATTAACAGTTGACTCATTTACTCATTTTTCCTTTTGCACTAAATATGGACATAACCAACCACATCATTGCCATTTTTCACACGCTTCCCTCTCATTTATACACCAAGAATATTCCATAAACCTTCTGATGATTACTAATTGCAAAAGTTCAAATTTGATACCAATTGAATTGGATTGCAAGTTGTTGTGAATAATATTCGCGCTTGTTATATGCATCATTGAGACTTTTGATGGCAAAAATTTAAGAGAATATATATATAAAATAAATTTATATCTTAATGTATTTGGATTATTATCAAGCCAAAAATTCTCTTTTACAGACACATTATAAAAGTCGCTATTATTTGGTATGCTTGTGCTAATGGAATCCATGATGTGTTAGTAAGCGATAGCTGGTGTCTGATAAAGTATAGGCTTGTAGATTAATACCCAGTAGAATTTATTCCATATCTTTGATTATCATTATCTTCTTTTTTTTGAAAAAAGAAAAATTTAAGGTTATTAGGCCAGACTGCTAGATTATCTCGCTTTTAATTTTCTTTTGTTGATGACGGAACCTAAAGACACAAGCCGCGTTAATTTTGGCCTATAAGATTCAAATTAATAGAGTGCACATTGATCTCTGTGGTTATTTAAATTCAATTAATTTTTACACCCACGACACTGCCTTTCTTCAAACTCATCCAAAACAAATTGAATTTTTAATTGATTATGTGTTAATAATATGTTGCATCCACCTTTCTTTTTTTTTAAAAAAAAATTAATTTTCTAATTTTGATATCCTCCGGCCTCCGCTGCAGCCAACGGCCTGCTTCATTATGCAAAAGAAAAAATACAGCCACCACTAGTTTAAGTTTCCTTTTTTTTTTTCGGTAGTACTATTACTTTATCCTTAATTGTTAATTACACTTTAAACAAGGCATGTGGTTATTTTAATTTAATACTCGATTAAATATATATTCTGATGATCATTCTGGAGATATAATTTCCATGTAACATTGAGAAACACGGAAAAAAAATGAACAAAGGAAAAAAAGTAAAAAAAAAAAAAAAAAAGAAGAAGAAGAAGAAAAGAAACTGCTTTATTCATGGCTGGCAAAATTCCATTTATCATATATGGATTTATTTGTGTACTTTCTCCACTAACACAAGTGATTTGGTTCTAAAAGGTTAAAAAAATTTACATGGTACACAATCTTAAAAAAGACCATTCTAAGTAAAATCCGTGCAAATAAAAAGTACCCCAATTCCACATAAAGACCCAAAATTCAGATAAAATTTCACCCCCCAGTACTGGATCCTTAATTTGCCCTAATTAATTAAGTAATCAACCCTCAATAGTTGTAATAACAGTTGCTATATGTATATATATATACATATAGCTAATTCACATCAAGATTGCATAGCGCAAGCTGTCACTGACCATCAAATGATTCATTTCTGATATTTGAGTGAACTCACCGGACACCCAAGAGCCATCAGCAGCACCATTAACGTGAGGCTGTGAGAAGCAACTGAAGACCTCGACCGGCACCCGGACGACTGTGTATATGATTGAGAAAGCAAGATTCAATGCGTCCCTTCTTGATCTTCTGTTCATTCCATGCACGAACGTTGGCAGCGGATGAGCTCCATTCAGCATCGTCTCATCCGCCACCCGTGGGCTTTTTCTTGGCCTCAACATGCGCCACATTTTTTTTCCCTGTGGAAAAATTTAAATTCTGTTGCTTGCTTGTTTGCTGCCTGCTGCCTGCTGCCTGCTGCTCCTTGTATTGTGAAGAGAAAATGGTTCCGAGAACCACCTAATTTGTATATAGAGGGAAGGGGTCTTTTTGGCTTTTGATGATAATGCTAGTTGGTAGTGCTGTTGATAGTGCTTGTGTCTATCACAAAATGTTATGGGTCTCTTTTAAGGACCCCTTCACTCATGTTATTATTGTTTTTTTTATTCTTTCTATCAATCTGTGGGGTCGTTCTTGCCCAATTTGCCGACAAAGTCGCCAAATTATACATAAAAAGTTTTCAAAATTAAAATCATTTCAATTGACAAATGCAAAGAAATTTTTTTTAGAGAGACCTACACAGTTCATGAAGCTTAAGACAAAAAGTGCACCTCAGTAATCTTTGTATATCAATTTTAGATGACCAATTGTTGGCTAAATTTTGCTTATCGTGCTTTAATTTTTCCACCTATTTTGCAACAAAATGTAGAATATTTATTCAATTGTCATTCTCTGACGTGGACATTTGTAAGCGCAAAATTATAGTTAAAATATGATTGTATAGCACAAAATTAATTTTTAAAGCATATAAAAATACACGCTTAAAATTTTTTAAATATATATCAATTTAATTTTAAGTGCACAAATTATTTTTGTAGTCTCCCTTTTTAAGGTCCTACTTTTAGTCTCTAAGGGGAGAATAAATACGTGTACTATGATTGTGAAAGAGACCTATATGGCTGTGGTATCATTACAAGTATTGTTCCACTCGTAGTGCTTGAAACAAGTTGCATACGCACAGCAATCAATATGTAGTTGAATAATTTTATTTACATTTAATTGAAAAAAAAAAAAGAATGAGAATGATGATTTATGATTGACGATGATCCTAAACCATATCTTAGTTGCTATTTTCATTGTCGCCTAGGGTTTTATTTTAAGCCCACAGGTTATTCCATTATTAAGAAACAATATATACCAAGGTTCAATGTAAATGGATATATATAAATAATTTTTGGAATAAATATACAACAAAGCCATTGATGTCCAAAAAGTTGGACATTTAAAATAATAAAATATAAAACATATTCAAATGGATTCATTCAATAAATCTAATACGCCTAATGCAAATTATGCACCTTTTTTTCTTCGTTTGTTTGAAGCCTCCATTTATATAAGACGGGAAATTTATTACAAAACCTTCACTGAAAAGGAAAATGACTTTTAATTAATTTGCTTTTATAATGCTGCATTCATTTGTCTACATTATCTTCATCATTTATATAATGTAATATGTTTGTGGCTTATAGGAACACACTTGAGTCATTAGTGCACCACCATTACCTCCAGAGACCACATGCTTAGCATCAAGCCTTACAAGAAAAAGTTTATTATTTATTCTACCAAGTATGAACATATACATTTTGTTAATTCATATTGCTATAATGCATATATAAAATTCAACTTCCAGTAGTCTTAGGTGCTATTGGTTGACAAGCAATTACAAGTCAAAGTAATCACTCTTCTAGCTAAGTCAAGAAGTATCTTATAAGAAAAGGGTTAATAATTAATTTAAAAAATCATCAAATAAGTATGAATTTTATATCCTTCAAGTAAGAATGTTCTTAAGTGCAATTTGATAAAATCCTAATGTAACGTGTGAACAAATGCACAAGAGAAGTACTGAATCCATTTGCAAATGACTAATGAGAGATAACATGTTCATATTGCATCTATATATGTTTGTGTACATATGTATGTATGCATGCTTGTATATTTGTGTGTGTATGTATATAAATACATACAATATATATATATATTGTATGTATTTATATGTGTGTGTGTATGATGTATTTATATGTGTGTATATACACAAACACATATACATACATACATACATACATATACGTATATGTGTGTGTACATACACACACATGCACACACACACACATACATATCTATACTTTGGGTATTCCTGTAATCTGTAAATGGATAAATGTCTTTCTCCGAGTATTGGTGTGTTATTGGATAAGACACGCTTGGAAGGTTAGGCTCCGTGATTTCGCATAACATTGTTCCAACCTCTGTTTGTGATGCAGATTCAATGGTCAAATACGTAGAAAAAGAAAATGGCCCATTAATTAATTTTTAAGAATTAAGAGATAATGGAAGGTTATACCCATATGTACCAACATTAATTCTTCTGGACCTACCAGCTGATAATGTTAAAGATTTGTAGGAATATGGATGCAATGAATTAGGTGTTAGTGATGGTGCTATGGATTAAGTAGGCAAGAGAAAATTAATCTGAGATGTATAGATCCTTATTTGTTGGGGATATTTTTTTATTTTTTTATTTTTTGGGTCCCAAGAACATTCTTTAGTGATAGAAGAAGAATGAGAAGGAGTTAGGTTGGTATATATGATAGTTAAGAATCGAAATTCAAATAAACATATGTTTCTTTGTTGGGTCCGGTTATGATGGAACCGCTTTAAAATAAAGTATCATTTCATAACCACACGATTAAAGTTATAATGAACAAATATAATTTAAATACCTTTTCATAACCACACAATTAAAGTTATAATAAATTTTTTTTTATTATTTATCACTTTACGTATATTTTTTTTATTATTTATCACTTTGCATGTATAATTGTAATTCATACTTTATCTTATAGCAACTCCAACGTGGTCATAACCTTCTTTGTTTCATTATAATGCAACTCATGATGCTGTCTGTTTCTCTATTACGACTCAAAATTCGATTTAGGTTAGGAACAAATATAATATTAATATGTAGGAGAGTTCTTGGTCAGCACCGCTTTTGTTGAAGGTATGTTCTATCAATGAGCTGAGGTCACAATCATTATTTTCGAGTTAAGAAACTACTATCATCATCATGTCATAAAGTCTCAAAGTTTCAAAGATTATAATATTTAAATGAGATCGATAATCTTTTGTCCATACAAATGAATCTGAATACTACAAAGTAAATTTCGTTAAAATTTGATTACAAATCATTGAGACATGATAATTTGAAACCATTGCTTTGCCATAAGCAAGTATTTATAATAAATTAAAATAATTGGGTATAAGTAAAACTTCAACCCAGAGCTAATTTAACGTGTAATGAATTAGACTCTATTACTAATGAAGATAAACTAATTTGGTAGTAAACTTTGAGAATTTTATTTTTTAAAAAAAAAGTGAAACCACTAAAGAAACATTCATAAATTTATTAGAAGATAAATGAATTTTCATGATTTTGTCATCTTTTTGTTTCTTTATCATTTTCCTTCTAAAAGCCAAATTGTGATTGCACATTCATCATAAATAAATGAAACGGCGAATAAAGGACCAGGCCTATCTACTTCAATGAGCGGGCCACAAATTTGATCAGAAATAAAATCAATTGAGCCGAGCCTTGGCCTTTTATCTTTGTCTGTATCGTCCATTGCCTTTTATCTTTGGCTTCAAGTGCTAAGTTTCCCTCCGCATTATTTGTTAATGAAATGATTTGATTACGAGAGACACATTAACATTAGGCGCAAGTTGCTCTGCGTCTCATCATTAGATTGCTTGATTAAGACAAAGGATTGCAGCTACTTCTTTCTTCCTTTTGGAGCAAGCTGTTTCGGCTCGCCAAATTTCTATGTAACCCGCTCAACTGCTCAGTCTTAGCTCTTCATTTCTTTTTGTTCGCTCTTCATCTTTCTCTTTCTCTCTTTCAATGCCCAAAACCAATAAAACAAAGGATTAATGAGTTACACAGAAAACATTTCTTAGCATTTGTAATTAGTCGCGGCCTCCAACTGTTGAATTGTTTTCTTTATTCCCTCTGTCCAACTGTTCGATTCTTTTGCCCAATTCTTCATTTTTTCTGCCTGACTCTTCCATCATTCTTGTCAACTCTTCATGTCGTTCCTTAACTACCCAAAACCAATGAAACAAAGGATTAATGAAATTAACTTAAAAAACAAAAACACTTTATATCATCTGTAACTAACCGTGTTGGATTTTTAATCTAACATTGTTGGATCTTTAATCTAACATTGTTGGATCTTTAATCCAACGTTGAGCTTATATGTGAATAATTATGTGTTGCAGACTGTCATATAAGGTTAAGCCCAATTAAAAGTGATCTATTAAGGTTTATGGTATTATGGGCTTTAATGTATTTAATAGGATGTGTGCTTTTAATGTGTAGAGACTCAATAGTATTCTAATTCTTTAATGGGCAGAATTAGGAATCCCCAATGACAGCAGGAAACTACTGTCTATATAAGTGGTCATGGTCCCCAGGTCACACGTCGAATTCTTTACATTCTTTTTTATATCTCATCTTCAGAGAGAAAGCACAGAGAGAACTAAAAGACTCTCTAGGAGAATGTGTAGATCTAGAAGGCCAACCACACAACTCTAGAGAGGAATTAAGCGTTATGGATTCAGGTACGCTTCCGCATAATTTATTATTAATTCTTAGTGATATGACATGAATATTCCTGAGTTATAGGTGATAGTTTTCACTAAAGGTTTTATTATCCCAACAAGTGGTATCAGAGCCAATTCATGTTGAATAATTGAGAATCAAAATTATTATTTTTATTTATGATTAGATCTTTGGTGTTCTTGAATTTAATAATACTTGAACTATTAAAATTATTGAGTTTGAGAACAAATTAAGGATTACGTATTTTTTTTTGTTTTAGAATTTAATAATTTTTTAATCAAATTTATGCTTGACTCTTGTTAAAGTAAAATAAATTCAGAATTTTAGGAATTTTTTTTTGAAAAAAATTGGATTAAAAAAAAAATGGCATCATGGTGTTGCCTCAAGAAAAGGATAAAAGATGCTAGGGTTTCATGGCTTATTACATTAAGGTCCCTACGATTTTTAAAATTTTTTTCTTTAGATAATTATTAAAGGTCTTTTCATTTAAGTCTTAAATTTGATTGGGCTTAATGAAACTTAATTTTGGGCCTAGTATATTGGGTTTTATTGATTAAAATTAAGTTTAATTTACATTTAACCCATTAAAAAAAAAAGTTTAGCCCATTAACAAAAAAAAAAGGTTGGTTTAATTTTGTGGGCTGGTTCTGGATCCAGTTCGGGTCACCCAAACCGTCCACCCCTGAACCGGTCAATGGTTGACCGTTGACTTTGATTGTTGACCAGCGTTTGACCAAAAAAAAATTTTGGTGGTTATTTTTTAGCAATTTTTAAATTCAAATATTGGATGGTTTATATGTATTTTGAGATGAATTAATTGAAGCAACATGTCACCAAAGTGACCTATTTTGTGGAAATTTATTTATTTTAGAATACAAACGGTTTTGTATATGTAATTCCTGTAAATATCGATCGGCCCAAAGAAAGGTCCATATTTAATAGAATATGATATACTCCCTAATATTGCCTTTACTCGTATACCTCATTGAAATTAGGCTTGTTAAGAGCGTACTAATTTCAGCCTTTTCGTTCTTGACAAACCTTTGTTCAATCTGTGTAAGAAATTCCATAGCTGTGTTTTCTTTCTCAGTCATTGAGCCCCTGAATGCTTCTGGAATGGCATTCTTCATGATCATGACAAACCTTTGTTAAGAGCGTACTAATTTCAGCCTTTTCGTTCTTGACAAACCTTTGTTCAATCTGTGTAAGAAACTCCATAGCTGTGTTTTCTTTCTCAGTCATTGAGCCCCTGAATGCTTCTGGAATGGCATTCTTCATGATCATGATACACATGCGATTTGATCTCTCCGACCTTTCCATTTCCCTTTTATCATCAGGGGTATTATCATCTGTAAAAGGTGAGAGAGAATCAACCCTTAACACAAGATCAAGATCCATGACTGCAATAACTATTAAGAGATTCTCGTGCCATGAAGACTTGCTAGTGCATTTGGTTTTAATATCCTTACCAACACAGTTTAACCAGTTTAAGGTGAGCTATAATTATCAGAAAGAGACTTGATCTCTGAATGAGCTCATATCACACTGTGTTCAGGAAAAGGATAGGCTGAAGAAAGATAAGGTGGAAAGTACTCATCTAGCCTCTACCTCTAAGGGCAAGAACAAGGGCAAGAAAATGAAGAAGGATAAGGAAGCTGCAAATACAGTACCTCAAAAGAAACAACCAAAGAAACCAAATGATTCATAATGTACTGGTTGTTTCTTCTGTGGGGCTGAAGGCCATAAGAAGAAGCTCTGCAATAATTATCACGCATGACGTGCTAAGAAAGGTATGCTTCTTAGTTTGGTTTGTTCTTAGGTTAACTTAACTTTGGTACCTAGACACACATGGTGGATAAATTCTAGTGCAACAACTCACATCAGTGTGTCTATGCAGGGTTGCCTGAGTTGCCGAAAACCGAGTGATGGTGAAAGATACATCTATATAGGCGATGGCAAGACAGTTGAAGCTGAAGCAATTGGAAAATTTATATTATTGTTAAAGACTGAATTTTATTTGGATCTTGATGAAACTTTTGTTGTTCCGTCTTTTAAGCGGAATTTGATTTCTATTTCCGCGTTGAACAAATTTGGTTATTCTTGTTCATTTGGAAATGAAAAATTTAGTTTGTTTCATGATTCAAAACTAGTTAGTTCTGATTTTTTGTCAGACGATGATAATCTTTATATGCTTGCTATAATTACCCATGTAATGAATCCCTGCAATTAAGTACATGAGGTTTAAAGAGAAAGTTAACCAATGAAAATTCAGCTGCGTTATGGCATAGGAGATTGGGTCATATCTCTAAACGAAGAATAGAGAGACTTGTGTCAGATGCAATTCTTGACCCTTTAGATTTCACAGATTTTGACATCTGTGTTAACTATATTAAGGGGAAACAAACCAATAAAAGGAGATTTGAAGCCAATAGGAGTTTGGATGTTTTAGAACTCATACATACAGACATTTGTGGGCTATTCCCTGCACTTGCTTGGAATGGTCAACAATATTTTATGACGTTCATAAACGATTTTTTTAGATATGACTATATCTATCTCCTCCATGAAAAGGCACAATCCTTGGATATGTTCAAAAACTTTAAGGCTGAAGTTGAGAACCAACTTAACAAAAAAATCAAAAGCGTCAGATCTGACCGTGGTGGTAAATACTATAGTAAATATGATGGTTCAGGTGAACAATGTCTAGGACCATTTGCGAAATTCCTAGAGGAATACGGTATCTGTTGAGTACTAGAAAGTGTGTATTTATAATAGAGAAAATCATCATTTTACACTCCAAGTCTCACTAACATCCCTACTTTTATGTCTTAAAGTCCCTTGTAATTTAATTAAATATGTTCTATTTTAATTAAGTATTTTATGTATTTAAGGGGATATCATGGTCATTTCACAATGAACGAGAGATCGGATGGAAAAACAGACAACAATTTTGAACTCAGACAGTTGAAAACTTTAGGAGGAGCATAAAAAGATAAACGGTACTGTTCACATATACGGTAATGTACACGACACTGTTTACGATACTGTTCACCTGTATTGTACTCTGACGTGGCACTGTACGATGATGTGGCACTATACGATGATGTGGTGGCATTTGATTGGACGAATGATGTGGCATTGACTGATGATGTGGCGTTGACTGATTACGTGTCACGATCCTATTGGACCAAAATGCTGACCGGCGACGTGGCAGAATGTTAGTAGACAAAAAAAAATGTGTGTACGGTACATGCATATACACGAACTGACAGCCCTGATGATGTGTTCTATCTAATAAGAGCTTGCCACGTGGTGCAATCCTGCGCGTCCAAATTGTTTTAATCCGATGGCCATGATTTACTCAGTGTATCTATAAAAAAGGGACTCCCCCTCCCAATTTGACACCCTTAAATCTATTTTTGAGCTCCATTTTCTGTAATTCAATCTCCATCTTGTATTTTCTATGTATTTTAATAAAATTTTCATTTTATCCTTAGTTCAATTATGAGTAGCTAATTTCCTTTTAAGCTTGGGTTGAAGGTGAAGTCTCAACATGCTCTATGGGCTTAATTTGGTAAATTTACTTTTTCTTCCCCTCTAATTTATGTGGATATTTTGACTTTTCGTTAACAGATAATAATAATCTTGTCTAGATATCGGCTGGTATTACCGTCTCCCTAAGCAAGGTTATTACTATTTGGCATGGGAAGCACTTAGCACCATATCTATTAGAGTGTGGTTCATGAGAAGTGAAAAATTCTCCTTCATGATTTAATTGGTACTAATAATGAATGTTAAGCTGATAGTGCATGTTGAGTACAGATCCGAAAATCCAAGCACTTTATTTTAATAGTTTATTCCCAAAGCTTTAATTTAAATTAATAGATAACCTACATCATTTTTATTATAAATCCAACCACAAACTCAGAAAATTAATTCTACAATCAATTAAAATCCACCTCCTCATTGGATCGACACTCGTCACCGTTGATCTATTCTACAATAGCTTTGTGCGCTTGCGAGTTCAATAAAATTTGCACAACAATATCGTCCCACAATACATTATGCCGAGTTCACCCACTATGAATGGTGTTGCTGAAAAATGAAATAGGACGCTTAAGGACATAGTGAGGAGTATGATTTCTCATTCTACCTTACCAGAATCACTCTGAGAAAAAGCATTTAAGACTGCAGCGTAGATCCTTAATAGGATTCCAACTAAAGCGACTGCCAAAATCCCTTATGAGCTTTAGACATGTAAAAAGCCTAGTCTCAAGCACTTACATGTTTGGGGATGTCCAACTGAGGTAAGGCCTTATAGGCTTAATGAGAAGAAACTAAACCCAAGAAAGGTGAGTTGTTATTTTATTGGATACTCCGAACGATCCAGGGGATACAAGTTTTATGATCCCGCGACTAAGTCGATTTTCGAGTCAGGAAATGCTCGGTTCTTTGAGGATGTCCAGTTTACGGGGGGAGATATAGTTAAGGATTTTATCTTTGAAGAGGAATATGTTGATATTCCCATAAGTGTTATTAGCATTGATCAAGGTCTCATTCCTGACTTTGTTCAAGACACAACAAATGAAAATAATATTGCAGACCCCCTATAGAAGAATTTGTTCCAGAAGAACAAAATCTACCATCTCAAGAACCTATGCCATTAAGGAGATCCACTAGAGAAATGAAAAGTGCATTGCCAGATGACTACATTGTATTTCTCCAAGAACATGAGGTAGACATCGGCGTGATGGAAGATGATCCAATTAACTTCCGTCAAGCTATGAAAAGTTCTAACTCTCAAAAGTGGATTGATGCCATGAATGAAAAGATGAAGTATATGAAAGACAATGATATATGGGATCTTGTCTTATTACCACAAGGTGCGAAAACTATTGGTTGCAAATAGATATTTAAGACAAAAAAGGATTCGACAGGCAATGTGGAGAGGTACAAGGCGCATCTTGTCGCAAAAGGCTTTACGCAGAAAGAAGGCATCGACTATAAAGAGACTTTCTCTCCAGTTTCTTCGAAAAACTCTTTCTGGATTATAATGGCATTAGTGGCACATTTCGATCTTGAGTTACATCAAATGGATGTAAAGACGGCGTTTCTCAATAGCAACATTGATGAGACAATCTATATGGTGCAGCCAGAAAACTTTGTGTCCAAAGACCCAAAGAATATGGTTTGCAAACTTAAGAAATCCATCTATGGGCTCAAGCAAGCATCTCGACAATAGTATTTCAAGTTTCATCAAGTGATCGTCTCATTTAGTTTTGAGATGAATTTGGTCGATGATTGTATATACCATAAGTTCTGTGGGAGTAAGTATATTTTTCTGATTTTATATGTCGATGACGTTTTGCTTGCTAGTAGTGATATAGGTTTATTGCACGACACGAAGAGATTTCTAACTAAGAATTTTGAGATGAAAGATCTTTGTGACGGCTCTTTTGTATCAGGCATACAGATATACCGAGATCGCTCTCAGGGTATTCTGGGATTATAACAAAAGAGCTATATCGAAATAATTCTCAAGAGATATAGCATGCAAGATTGTAAACCAGTTGATACCCCTGTGGCTAAAGGAGACAAGTTTAGTCTCAATCAATGCCCTATGAATGACTTTGAAAAGAAGGAAATGCAGAAGATTCCTTTTGTGTTAGCAGTATGAAGTCTGATGTATGCTCAGGTTTGTACGCGACCGGATATAGCGTACGTTACGGGGATGTTGGGCAGATATTTAAGTAATTCAGGAGTAGACAATTGGAAAGCAGCCAAACGAGTCTTATGATACTTGCAAAAAATAAAAGACTACATGCTCACATATCGGAGGTCAGATAAGCTTGAGATCGTTGGGTATACTGACTCTGATTTTGCTGGATGCCAAGATAGTATGAAATTCACTTCGGGTTACATCTATCTGCTAGCAGGAGGTGCTGTTTCTTAGAAGAGTGTTAAACAGTCTCTTATAGCCTCTTCCACAATGAGAGCAGAGTTTATAGCGTGTTATGAGGCATCAAATCATAGGATATTGCTATCGAATTTTGTCATGGGGCTGCGTATAGTAGATGGTATTGATAGACCACTCAGGTTATTTTGTAACAACAAGTCAACAATACTATATTCCAATAACAACAGGAGCTCGACGAAGTCGAAATATATAGACATCGAGTTCCTAGTTGTTAAAGAAATAGTTCATAGTAGACCATTGTCTATATAGCACATTGACACAAACTTCATGATTGCGGATCTGCTCACTAAGGGACTGCCACCTAAGTGTTCCATGAGCACACTGCTCATATGAGTATTATGTTATTTAACGATATTCAGTTTTAATGGGAGTTTTTGATTTTAGATGCTCTTATAATATAGATATTCTCAGTTATTTCATTTTTTTTTGGATATTTAAGATTATTTTCTATAGAAATAAAGTTTTGGTTTGTTCATACTCTTATTTTAGTATGGTTTGATCTCAATAAGGTTTAAGATGGACTAGTTGGAAATAGGCATGTTAAGATCACATTGCATGAAATTTCCATGCCATACATCTACATCATGATCCATGTCATTCAGTTGTATTGGCATAGTGATCATAGGGTCAAGTTACGATAGATGTAACGAAGGCCGCTTTGATCCTATGTTAGTATGATTGATGGATCGGATTGGTTATAAATACATTTTGGTAATGACAGTAAGGTTGAGCTCATACGGTTATTTTTTACAAAACATAATTATGAGGTTACACAGATAGCCCAAGTGGGAGATTGTTGGATTTTTAATCTAGCATTGTTGGATCTTTAATCTAACGCTGGGTTTATATGTGAATAATTATGTGTTGCAGACTGTCATATAAGATTAAGTCCAATTAAAAGTGATCTATTAAGGTTTACAGTATTATGGACTTTAATGTATTTAATAGGATATGGGCTTTTAATGTGTAGAGACCCAATAGTATTCTAATTCTTTGATGGGTAGAATTAGGAATCCCCAGTGACAACAGGAAACTGTTGTCTATATAAGTGGTCATGGTCCCCAGGTCACACGTCGAATTTTTTCCATTCACAGAGAGAACTAAAGGACTCTCTAGGAGAACATGTAGATCTAAAAAGCCAATCACACAACTCCAGAGAGAAATTAAGCGTTATGGATTCAGGTACACTTCCACATAATTTATTATTGATTTTTGGTGATATGATATGAATATTCCTGCGTTATAGGTGATAGTTTTCACTAAAAGTTTTATTATTCTAACAAGCCGTTGATTACCTTCAACTGTTGAATCATTAAATTCCATCTTCTTGCTTTGAGACTTTTTGCGCCTCATAAGTTCGAAAATCTTGTTTTGGCATAAACAAAAGTTGAATGTCAGTAACAAGCTAAAACAACTTAGTATAAATAGAAACATAATCCAAAATTAAGTCAATAACACACATAATGAATCTGGCTCCATCAATAGGGGAGATAAACTAATTTCACTAGCAAGTCATATGCTAAAGCAAAAGTCCTCAACCATGAGATCATAACAATTAGTATGACAAGATAAGTTACAATTACATTATTATTATTATTATTATTATTATTATTATTATTATTATTATTATTATTATTATTATATATATATATATATATCATTATTAGGTGAGGCGTTTGCTTTTTTTTAATACGGACAAACTGTTAAATCGTGCGATTGAGTTAAAAACCAACTTTCTTAAACTCTACGGTTTTAAAGTATGTTTGTAAAAAAAAATAATAATAAGAGCGTCCGCACGAGAGAATGAATCATATATATATTAATAAAAAGATAACGTTATTTAACATCATCAAGAAACCGATCATGAACTACATTAAAAAAGGTAGATTAGATAATATGATTTTCCTCACTTTACTCATTGGCAATAATATACATATACATATACATGTATATATCTTTTTATAAACTGATGGTACGAGAGAAGTTTTATTAATAAAAATAAGAGTGCATTTGATTATAGGGAAATAATGAGCCATACCCACACGGAAAAGAGACAAACAAAAACAATAATAATAAAATATAACATCCTCTTTTATTTTTTCAAAAAGATTCATAAAGCGCACAGTGCATGTTATTATTCTTTCCTTTTTCCTTTTTTTTAGTAAGTTAGCATAATTGTGTAACTCAATTTTCATTGCATTTTGAATTTCATACTCAATAGCACCCACATTAATGAGATTAGAGCTGGCAAAATAAATCATTGGATCGTGTTCGTATCGTGTCAAATTTAAGTCAACCCAAATACAACCTATTTAATAATCATATCAAATTATTGAAACTGAAATCTGACACAAAAAATAAACGAATTACCCATTAACTCATTTAATATATAAATATTTAACAAATGTTACACACACTTACATACATATACACGCACACCCCTAAAATATTACACATTTACATTATTAAAGTTTTAATTATATATATGTAAGTAATACTATATATCTATATTATAAAATATACATGTGCACCAATATTTTACAGACTTACACTATTACACATTTACATTATTAAAGTTTTAATTATATATATGTAAGTAATATTATATATTTATATTATAAAATATACATGTATACTAATATTTTACAGTCTTACACTATTAAAGATTTTAGTATATATAAAATTTTATAAATAAAACACTGAGAATATATCTATCCTTCCAAAAAAAAAAGTAAAAAGAAAGAATTGTGTCCAGTATTTATTTTTAATGACAAAAACCTACAAGTTAATTAAAAAAAAATATAATCGTGCCATTGGTCGGGTAAATAGATTAAGAACTTTAACCTTAATTAGACACGAGAAAAAATCATGTCGAACCGACCCATTTAATAATCGTGTCAAATTTGACCATATATACCTATTTATTTATGTCGTATTTATATCGGGTAATTGAGTTGTGTCAAATTTTAACAACTCTAAATAAGGCACGTCATTTTAAAATTAATCTTAGTTGATGGGACCAATCATTTTTATTATTTTATTAATAATAAAAACCAAACTGTGCTCGTACAATCATTATTCATAAATGAAATGGCAAATAAAGGACCGGACCGATCCACTTCAATGAGCGGGACAAAAATTTGGTGAGAAATTAAATTCATTGGGCCTGGCCTTGGCTAGATGCGAAGACTGTGTTGGCCTCATTGAGACTGATCGGATTTAAATGGCCTTCCAATTTTCGAAGACGTCAAAGAAGAAAAAGTCAAGAACAAAGCAAAACTGGACTTTTTATTATAGAATCAATTATGAATTTCTCAGACAGAGAACTTGCAAACGAATACGAAATGATTACGAAACTCTTCTAGATTGCAACCTCTCTGAGAAATTTTCTGCCGTCTTCTTTTCTAGATGACATTTCTTCCACGGAAAGTCTACCTCGTTTACTCTTGACTTGTCCAAGCATATACCAATCTTCGGAAATTTCAACTTTCAATCTGAAGTGTAAACGTTTTGAACTCGTGCGCTTGAGCTCTACTTAATTTGAAAGTTAATCATTTAATAAACATACCCCTTTATTTGAGAGTTGATGTTACTATCTATCAACTGGAAAAAAAAAAATACAGTGACACTCCGTGTGGAACCCATTATTTCCGAAAATAATAGGACTCTCTATGACTATTTTACTCCCATCAACTACTCCTCCATTTACTTCGGATTCATTTATAGCAACTATTCCTTCATTTACCTAGGATTCATTTTGAGCTACGGATTAAATATTTCCAACAATTGTAAATTCAAAGTCACTGGTTAGCCCCACCAACAGCATTGAATATTCATTCTCTCATACTTCTCCAAGACATGAAGTAAATAATGGTCACATGCAGCTCTATCGCAGCCGAGGCAACATGATGGAACTTTCATACAGCTTCTGAAGTTTACAGTATTTAACTAAAACCAATAATTGATCCAAAAGCAACCTTATTGTTTTTCAAAAACTTGCCCCGTATGTCATAACTTGCAATATTCTTCGTATATATAAAGGTTCCAGATTAATTTATGGCCATTTTTCGCTTTCTGAAAATGAAATCTTGCATTGCAAGAAGAAAAATCCAAGCCAAAGAAGCTGCAAAAGAAGAAGATGGTGCATTGGCAACTAATTATAATGTGTCCATGGAAGATCTTCCTTTGCCAATTCTTGTTGATATTTTCTCCAGGCTCCCAATCAAGACCATTCTTCAAATCAAGTGTGTTTGTAAAACCTGGCACAGCTTATGCTCAGATCCTTATTTCACCAAAACATACCTTGCAAGAGCACCATTTTCAATAATGATTCTCACAAAGTTCTGTAAGAGGATCTACACAAATTCTCTTGTGCCCCTTTTTACATTGAACCAGGGTGAAGAGGACAGGCTTTCTTTGCTATCTTCATGTAATGGCTTGATTTGTTTACATAAGTTTTCTTACAAGCAAGATATCATTTCTGTGTGGAATCCAATTCTTGGCGATCACTTGGTCCTTCCACAACTTAAAAGGAAAAATGTTGCTACAAGAGTACGTGGCTTTGGCTACAATCAGAGTACTAATCAGTACAAGGTGATTCAAATTCTCAGTTACAAAGATCAAGCGTTGATTTCCTCCAGTAAGCTTCAGGTTGAAGTACAGACAATTGGTTCGAATACGTGGAGAAACATTGGAGACCTTCCGTATGTACTTAAACAACCATATCATGGAGCTTTTCTGAACGGTGCTCTTCATTGGTACGCTCATTCACATGATAAGAGAACGGCGTTTATGTGTTCTTTTGACCTTGGAGATGAGCAGTTTCGACAATTTCCAGGTCCCCCAACTCGAGAATATGACAAATGTAGGCCTATCAACTGCATTTCTGTGGGAGTTTCAGGAGGGTTTCTCTATTTATGTGATGGTTTCTTGGAACCTAATCTTGATATTTGGATAATGAAGAAGTATGGGGTGAAGGAATCTTGGACTAAGGAGTTTGTTATTGTCAACTCAGTAGTCTCCAAGTTGCAAAGGGTATATGGTTCGTTGCACATTCTGAACTACAGAGAGAATATGAGCAAGGAAGCAACTGAAGGAACTGAACTGCAAATGTTATTTGGTTCAGAAGCTCTGCTCGCTTACAATGTAAGAAGCAAAAGTATCAGAAGACCAAAAGTTTTCGACATTCAGTCAAACTACCAAGCGATTCCTTACATTCCTAGTCTTGTTTCAATAAAAAATGCTGCAATGAACGAAAGTTCACAGATGCTTTCATCCTAATCAAGGCTTTCTACTTACAAATGTCATTAGAGGTTTATTGTTTTTAGAACATTATTATTAGTAATTAATTAATTGATGTACTTATTTTTTGTAAGGAATTAGCATTCCAAAAGAATATTTGAATGATGGATCCATAAAACCGAAAATTTCGTTGTACCCTCCCTCTCTTTTCATATCAATTTGTTTCATCAAAATCCCACTTTGTTTCTTTAATCACCGGCGTTTTTAATTTAAGACTTGTGCCATAAATCTCTACCCAGTTGATATCTTATTTTATGGGACACCGAGTAGGAGAATCAGCAGCCAGCTCATTAATTAGCTCATAAAATACAGACCAATAAGCACAACGGAGCATCTTCCTGGGAGATTATCCTTGACATTCAATCCAGGCCGCCCATTATATCAAAACTACAATCAATCTTGTTTGCTAAGCCTGTCTCAGCTTAGAACAAGACCCTCTTCTTGTTTCCATGCATTTCTCCCGTCCTTCCAGAGTTTGATATGATTCTGTGATTTACTAACAATAAACTATCTACGTGTATAATCCATTCGCCGGAGAGTACATAGAACTACCCAGATCATACAAACTCCAGAATCAAGATGTGATGTTGGGTTTGGGATTCAAAGGAGTACCAGGTTTTCAAGGTTGTCTATTACAGGATTCCAAGTAGAATCCATCGCATTTTTTATGACATGATTCTTGTAAGATCAAATGTTCATGTTTCCACACCAGGCAGCCCTGCCTGGAGAAGTTTATGGGAAACACCTTACGATATTTTTCCAGGAGCCTTCACAGGTTTTTGGTTTATTGGAAGGATAAATTGGTTTACACAGCCACTAAAATAGTCCAAGCCGGAGAATTCAAGGGACTGCCTTCCTGCTGCTATCCCATGCAAATATGGGAAATTAGAGATTTTCAGTTATGAAGAATTATGGTGTTATGAAACTCAAAAATGGAAGTAATCCTTGAAATAGATCAATTTGCCTGTGGTACACGTGATTTAACACACCTTAGTTACACGTTAGGCAGGGAAAAACGGATCAATAGTGTCAAATTTTGTCCTTGTGAATTGGTACATACCAAACAGAAAAGCGAAACATGCCATTTTCCACCGGAATTATCGAAGGAATCAATCCGAGAAAACAACCTTCATCGTGAGTTCAAATGTTTTCATGTAACTATGATGTGATCATTGTTCCATTTTAATTGCATCTTGATTCCTAATACTCATCCAGTGTCAGCCCGAAAAAATTCCATGGACCTACCAGCACAATGGAGCATCGTCCGGCAGAGATTGTCCTTGACATATTATCAAGGCTGCCAGTAACATCTATACTGCAATTAATGCTCGTATGCAAATCCTAGAACAAGTTAACACACAGCCCTCTTCTTGTTACTAGGCTTTTTTCCCACATGGGCGAAAATGATCCATGTCTCATCTTACACTGTGACTATCCAGTACGAAAGCAGCTTTATTCTTTGGAGCTCCCATCTTGCAATGAAGATAATCAAATGGTATATAAAATCAGGAGTTTCTACGTTGCCAGAGTTCTCTATGGTCGGACCATGTGAAGGCCTGCTTTGCTTATGTGATTCAATTACAAAAAGTTCACACTATTGACCAGGGACTACGTAGAGCTTCCCAAATCTATAGATTTCAATTATCAGTACGTGACATTCGGATTTGGTTTTGATACAATACCAAAACCTGAGGTTCAGGTCTTCACTTTGGGCAGCCCGGCGTGGAGAAGTTTTGGACAAGGTCCTATCACCGGTTTTGGTCAGCGGAAGACTTCATTGGCGTACTTGGCTCCAAAAATATGGTCCATGTCGATCGCTTATCTCCTTTGACCTAGCATATGAGCGATTTCGAGTTCTCCCAAAGCCTGATTGTGGTTGCTTAGACAGTTGTCATTTTGACTTGGTAAATTTAAGGGGTTACTTGTCTGCTGCTGCACATTGCAAATTTGGAAATTTTGAGATCTGGGTTATGAAGGATTATGACGCGGAGGAGTCTTGGATCAAGATATTTTAGCATTGGAATTCACGTTCCACGAGGACTAGAACAAGATTTGAGTCAATCTTTCAGGGATTCAAATTTCTACAGGAATAGGTGATTTGTTCGTGTCTTGTGCCTCCTTAAAAATGGAGATATCTTGCTGGAGTGTAAATGCAGAGTTATGGTTTCTTATGATCCAAGAGATGGAACATTTAAGGATCTATTGTTCCCCGGAATGCCTAATTGGTTTAAAGTTGGATTGACAGTTTTAATTGATAATGGCATATAAAACGTAATCTAAGCCAATGCTTCTTTGCTCATTGAGTTTGCTAGTTGCAGTTTTTCAGCATTCATTTCTTACTTTCAAAGTGTGAAATTGACGACTTACTAGATAACGTTTAAGCGCAGCTACAGAGGCTTCAATTAATTTGATCAAAATCTGTACAGAGGACTCTAAATAATACGAAGAAATAAATTTAGAATTCTCTCTTTGCGACTCTGACGGAAACAGAATGCAAATGCCCTAGCATTCAGTCGTGCGTGACCCTAAAAGTAAAAGACAACTAATTTAACAAATTTCCTGTGGCCTGGCTGCCACGTCAACAGCTCAGGAACAAACTACCACGGTCGAGAATTTTTTTTTAAGTGTTTGGTCAGCTGCGTTAACAGCAATGCTCTTTTACGATCAAGATATTTTTTTGTCATCTTTAGCATTTTCCCTTGCTAAATTAATCTCTGAGACAAATAGATAAGGTGAGTCGTCCCTGATTGAACAAGCTCTCTATTAGACATTTGACGTACAGCTGTTTTTCGAAATAAATTATGCCTCTTATATTAATCATTTTCAAAAGAGTCCAATTCAATTTGGTCCTTATCAAAAATCAACTTAAGAATTATCAAATGTATTAAACCAGACAAACAATCTTCATCGTAGACTCCGACTCCTTTTTATGTTAACTTAATGTTATCATAGTCCCACTTCGTTTACTTTCCTCTTCATTTTCATTTCAAGAATTGTCCTCCCGATTCGCTGACTAGGAGAACTCATACATTGCCAGAGACATAGCAAGCGAGCAAACAACAAATCTTAAGAAACACTCATACACCAAGCAAGCACAATGGAATATCTCCCGCAGGAGATTGTCCTTGACATACTATCAAGGCTACCCGTAACGTCGCTACTGCACTTCAAGCTTGTATGCAAAGCCTGGCTCAACATAGCACAAAACCCTCTTCTTCCTAGTTTGCATTTTTCCCGCATGGCCAAGAATGATCCATGTCTTATCTTCCACTGTGACTACCCCATCCGAAACCAGCTCCACTCCTTCGACCTCTCATCTCGTGATGAAGACAACCAAACGGTCTACCAAATCCGGGTCCCTGCCTTGCCCGAATTCAATGTGGTAGGATCATGCAAGGGCTTGCTGTGCTTATGTGATTCATCAACAAAAAATCAACTCTACGTATATAATCCTTTTACTAGGAACTATGTAGAGCTGCCCAAATCAACAGAGGTCCAGAATCAAGATGTGGCATTTGGATTTGGTTTCCATCCAACATCTAACAAGTTCAAGGTTGTCAAGATTGATTACTGTAGGAAAACACACAGAAACCACCGTTATCGCCGCGGTTATGGAAAATCAGAGGTTCAGATTCTCACTTTAGGCAGCCAAGAATGGAGAAGTCTTGGGCAAGTAAATTACCACATGTTGGAGGCGCCATCACAAGTTTTGGTCAATGGAAGACTTCATTGGTGTACTTGGCCACGATACCATGGTCCAAGTCGCTTGCTCATCTCCTTTGACATTGCAGATGAACAATTCCGAGTAGTCGAGAAACCTGATGAGCTACACAGAATCCACTATGATTTGGTGAATTTAGGGGGTTGCCTTTCTGCTGCTGTCCCTTGCAGTTCTGGGAAAGAGATTTGGGTTATGAAAGAGTACGATGTGAAGGAGTCTTGGATCAAGGAATACAACATTGGAATTCATGTGCCAATAGGATTGGAACAAGATTTGAGTCAATCGTTCAGGGACTCAAAGTTCTTTAGGAACAGACGCTTCGTTCGAGTCTTGTGCCTTATGAAAAACGGAGAAATCTTGTTGGAGTATAAAAGTAGAGCTTTGGTTTCTTACAACCCAAGAAGTGAAACGTTTAAGGATCTTTTGCTCCATGGGATGCCAAATTTGTTCGAAGCTAGCGTTCATGAGGGCGGCCTCAGTTGGATCGACTCTTTCAGTGATAATGATATATAAACATATAATCTAAGCTAATGCTTATATTCTCAGTGAGTTTGCTCTTTATTGATTAACAAAAAGAGTATGATTCTAAAGGTTTACGGAATTTTTATGACATATCATATGGATTTTCAGAACATTGAATTACTTAGATAAATTTATTTAAAATTTTTTGATGAAACAAGAAAGCTGATTTGACCAACGAACGCAATATTAAATCTGCAATTTAGGAACTCAGTGAATTAAAGCAACTAAGAAGAAAACGGAACAAGTATTTTAGGTAGTTCAGCTCATCCATGGGAGAAGCACAGCGAAAAAAGCATCAGTAAATTTAATCATAACAAGTACAAAAGGACACTCATCAAATAAATTAAGGGAAAATGGAAAAGGGAAAGCCACGGATTTGTCACTCATGTTAACCATTTGCAGCAAATAGTCAAATGTTCGTTCTTATCAAAGACCATCCACATGAGAATCAGCATATGGATTGATCCAGAAAAACAATCTTCATCGTTTGTGCCGTCTCCTTTTATATTAATTTCACCCAATCAATCATACTCCCACTTTGTTTTCTTGTATCTCCATAATTCAATGTCTAGCCGAGATCTCATATATTTTCAGAAACATGGCATTATGGCAACCAATAAGAGCAAAAACATTCACAAACCAACAAGCATAATGGATTATCTTCCACAGGAAATTGCCCTAGACATCCTATGAAGGCTCCCCGTGACATCAATACTGCAATTCAAGCTTGTATTCAAACCCTGGCTCAACACAGCACAAAACCCTCTACTTGCTAGCATGCTTTTTGCCAACATCGGCAAAAATGATCCATGCCTCATTTTACATTGTGAAAATCCCAGCCGAAACCAGCTTTACTCTTTGGAGCTATCATCTCGTGGGGAAGAAAATCAAAAGGTGAACAAAATTCGTGTTCCTACTTTGCCTGAATTTGATGTGCTAGGATCATGCAAGGGCTTGCTGGGTTTATGTGATTCGTCAACGAAAAATGAACTGTGTGTATATAATCCATTTACTAGGGACCACTTAAGAGACCCCCAGATTTAGATTTCAATAGTCAACATGTGGCGTTCGGATTTGGTCTCCATCCAACATCAAACAACCACAAGGTCGTCAAGATTGCCTATTATAAATATCGGAGGAGAAGTGAATTTGCCACTTATGGTTATTGGAAATCACAGGTTCACATTCTCACCATAGGTAGCCAAGCCTGGAGAAGTTTAAGGAGAGTACATTACCATTTGATCCAGGGGCCATCACAAGTTTTGGTCAACGGAAGATTTCATTGGTGTACTTGGCTGCGCGGTTCAAGTGGCTAGCTTGTCTCCTTTGACATTGAAGATGAACAATTCCGGGCGGTCCCGAGACTTGAAGGCGAAGAGATTATTCAGGCGCGATTTTGATTTGGTGAATCTAAGAGGTTGCTTTGCTGTAGGTGCCCCTTGCAAAGTTGCAATGATGGGACATATGATATTTGGGTTATGAAAGAGTATGCGGTGAAGGAGTCTTGGATCAAAGAATACAGCATTGAAATTCAAGTACCACAAGGACTCAAAATAGATGTGATTGTATCTTTTGGGAACTCAAAAGTTGTTGTGGAAAAGCTCATTGCTTCGAGTCTTGTGCCTTCTGAAAAATGGCGAGACACTGTTGCAGTGCGGATACAGGTCTCTGGTGTCTTATAACCCAAGAAATGAAACATTTAAGGATCTTTTTTACCTTCGAATGCCAAATCGGTTTGAAGCTTATGTTCACCAAGGATCCCTCAGTCGGATTGAAAATCTCACCGATACCTAACGCTTCTTTTCTCAGCTTTTATTCATGTTTTTTTTAAAAAATATTATAGAGAATCAAATAGGCCGAGTACCACCTGTTCTGCTGGAATTTATCCCCTCTCATGCCCTGCATTTACCTTAAACATTTAGTTGCGACAACCATTCTTGTATGTGATTTTGATTTTCCTTGAATTGGTGATACTTAAAAGAATGATCCATAAAAAAACAAAAGCTGTCATGTATGAATGAAATGAGTCTTATACATTTCTTTATTAAACTAATAAGACATGACTAAATTAACACTACTAAGCGCGCATGTGTCAGTAGGAGTCGTTACTCAATCTAAAATTGAGGGCAATGGTTTAAGTTTTCTTATTGGATCTAAATCTAATGTTCAGTTGATTTATACTCAGCTTTTCATAATCTTTTGTCATACCAACATATATAATAATATTTAATTAATATTTAATTAATTTTATATTCTTATCTTATAACTATCAATTGTATTTTTTAAAAAAAATTAACAAAAAGTCAGCTTAGCACTCAAAGTAATTAACAAACAAAAACCCTCTATCCACATTTATATTTTCTCAAATATTAATGAGATAAGTGTAAGAATATTTCCTAAGAATCTTAGCATATAAGTGTATGATTTCAAACTAATACTAGTATTATAACAAATGTAACCATAACGATTAAAAAAATAAAAGCGACAAAATTAACAAAAATTAAAATTATTTAGGAAATCTAGGTTGTTTAGTTTGAACTTTGAACAAAACATCTAAAAGTTAATTTTTCTCAATTTAGCTTAAATTCACATTATTTTGTGCTTGACTTAATTTGAGACCCAAAAAACAAAATTTTCACAAAAGTTAGATTTGTCAAATCAGTCATTTATTGTTTGGTTAGAAGAGTTTCTTCTGGAAGTCTCTAACTTATTGTTCTCCATTGTCAATTTATTAGGACAGAAATAATTTTTTTTTAAATATAATAATACAAATTAAACTGCTTGTTATTTCAATTTACCGAAACATATTTAACAATTCACTTATAATTATGTCAAATTTTAACTCGGACGAGCCGCTACCGCGAGTTATCTGCAAGCATGTGAACTGCTGGCACGATTGAAAATTTGGACAGGTCACTCACCAACTCTTAAAAATCATTTAAAAAACGTGCATCTGCTAGTTAGATCATGATTATGTCAGCAGCACCAGATGTCATCGTGATGATAGATTTTTTTTGGGGTTAATCACAACAGCAAAATACATTATTACCGCCACACTTAAACAATAATCTCTCATTCTAATGATCTAATTCATGTAAAAAAAAAAACGTAGTCGTGGATTATATCATCGGGTGACGGCAAAATGATAAGATAAATAATTATTGAATAAGTGATTATTTATTATAAATATGTTATATTATTAAGATACAAATTTAACATTTCAACTTTATTTATGCATAACACCATTTGAAAATACATGGTATTTCTTCCGTGCAAATTGCTCTTATGTGTTTAAAAATCACAAGTGAGACACGAACATTTATCGTGGATTTATTAATTGTTAATTGAAATAGGTTGGAATCTGAATGAGAAATAGAAATTAAAATAAATTATTTGTTTTAACTATAAAAATCAGAATAAGAATAAATTGTATTATTGATATTTTTTTTTTAGAATCAGAACGGATTGTTGTAATTTACTAAATAATCTTAGTTGATTATTGCATTATTTATTATAATAACAGTGATTATTATTATTCATAATTATTATTATTATCATCATCATCATCATCAATTAAAAAATAAGAACAATAACAATAATAATAACCTAATAGTATTTTAATTGAGGACAAAAATAAAATTATAAAATTTCGGTATGGTAAAATGTATAGTTGAAGGAATGAGTACTTAACTCCGAACCTTATGGAAATCAAGTTATCATTCCTCAATCCTAAAAACACGTGAGCCCCAAAGGTTATGTTTGAGAGTTAAGATTAAGTGTGGGATTAGATTAGCTTTGGGATTAAATATTTTATCTTATATTTGGCAACTTTTCTTGGATTGGGTCAAAGAGGACAAAATTTAAATTTATTCATTAAATCATGGAATTAACAATCACAATTTATAGGTGGGTTTAGATGAGATTAAAATAAGAGAAAAAATTTATTCATTTGCAATATTTCTTTCATATATAAAATCATTTTTATTTCTCACTTAAAAATTTAATTAATTTATTTATTTATTTATTCATGATTCACTTGAAATTTATTTTTTATTTTGCTTTTATTGTACCACCACAATTTCACTAATAAGGTACCATAACGAAATTGAAATGAAACTGCATTTCATCATTCTTATTTCTAAAACATTAGAAATAATATCCAATAATAAATGTTCTAAATCTTCAAAAGAAAATAAATAATTAAATAATATATCCTTAAATAAATATCATCACAAAAGGAAGCTAAAATATTCATAGCTTGTTAATGTAACATTATTCTCCAAAAAAAAACTGAGCTCTTATTCTTGCTCCTAAACCCATCAGCTCATATCATCTAATTCTATGTGCAAAAATGTAATAAAGAGAGATGAACTGTCAACTCTGTAAATAAATTCATGCACAATATAGAAAAATTATTAAAAAATAATTGATTGAATTTCTTAGATATGCATAATAATAAGAGAAATTACCTTTGTAATCATCATTTAACGATATAAATAAATCAAAATACCATAAAGTCATTTAAATCCTTTAAACATAATAATAGTTTTTTAAACACATAAAACATAATTAACTCATACCATATAATATTATCTATAGATCCAATGACTCGACAACATAACATCATTTAGGGTATTGTACCCCGTGAGAATCATTAACATTAACATTATATGTGCACAAAATATGGCTAACCTTCCATAACATAACATAACATTATTGCAGATAATGAACCAAAATATTTAAAACCATCCTTGAATTGATAATCATTTGTAAACTTTCGTAAATTACTTTTAAATAATTGATAATTATTTCAAAATATTTGACTTAAAATAATTTAGTAAAGTTTTTAATTTTTAAAATAATTTATGACACAAGTTTTTAATAAATAAAATTTTGTTTTAAATAATTTTAAAGAATGAATTTACTTAACAAAATATTGTAATAGACTAAAAAAAAATCAGTTTCATATACTTTTCATTCAATATAATACATATCTTGAATTAAAATAATTAAATAGTGAAACACATGTACCCTACATGAATATACTTATCTCGATCCTCAATAATAAAAAGAACGGTAATCTCAACTACAAGCTCACTCTTATCCTAAAAAATCAAGACATATTCTTATTAATATTATTACTCATTCTGACCTTAACATAAATCTAACATAATCAAGCCTAATCATAAGCACTAAACCATCAAAGATAGTCTAAACTTGACTATTCTATACAAGTTAATTTTTACCAAACTAATCATATGTCAAAAAATTATAAAAATTAAAGAAAATAAATCATAAACATGTGTATCATTTCATATAAAAATTCAAAAAAATGAATAAAAGTCAAAAACATATTGCAAAAAGGCAAAAGAATTTTTCATGCAAATATCAACATTGTACATTGTCTAAAATATTTAATAAAGTTTATAAAATTCGAACAAATTTTACAATGAATAAAAATATAAAACTATTTTAAATAAATTTATATTAAGAGAGGTAGTTGAATTAGAAAATTCATAAAATATTTAATAAAGTTTATAAAATTCGAACACTTAATTTTACAATAACAGAAACATCAAGAAACAACATATCAAATTTCTAGAATATTTGAAAATATAAAACTATTTTAAATAAATTTAAAATTTATTATTTTATATATTATAATTCCAAAATCATTATGTATTCACTTGAATATAGTTTTACTTATAAATATTAAAATATTATGGTATTTAGTGTAATTTATTTGTTTAAATTTAATAAGGGTACAAATGTAAAAATATATATTTTTAGATTTTTAAGTTTAAAAAACAAACAACTTAATACTTTTTCAGATTTGTGTTTTGCACTTATTGATTGGACATTCGGATCTATTCGTAAAATCCATAACTTAATGTTAAAAACAAACGCCACCTTAATGTTAACTTAATGAAAATTAGTCAAATAAACTTTAAATCATAGAGGGCTGGTAATATTATACAAATATAATTTTTATAGGTCATGCTAAAGCCTTTTAACATCCTAAAGTAATTTTAGCATCAGCCATTACAATTCTAGAAAGTAGTCTCCAAAATTGCAGCAGCCCAACATAACGATTTTCAATAATTATTATACTTAACCAAACATTATAAAATTAAACATCCAGTAAGTAGACAAAATAAGGATTAAAGAAAAAAATCACTATAATTTTCAGAGACCATTTGCCCGGTCAAAAAAATCAGCGAAGTCAAACATATTATTGAAAATAAGAATTTTCCATCACCACTGTTCCATATTCGAAAATTCACAAAAAATTGGTTATTTAGAATCTCTTAACAGAAAATACATTTTTGAAAACCTTGGGATGTCTATTTTAATTTTATAAAAATTTTTGTAGAAATTAAATCAAAAATAAAGGAAAAACAGTAATCAAATCAAACTGCTGATGCCCAAAAATGCTTAGCTAGTCATTCATGGTAAAGAATGAAAAATACCTCAAAACTTCTTATGTATTCATCATCAAATACATAAGATGTTATTAGAGAGCATGTATTAAAGAAGGAAAAGTACCTCAAAACTTCTTTCAAATGTGCATAAAAGAAAATCCTAGAATTCCTTTTGTTTTTATATGTTTGTTTGGTTAAAGAATTTTAAATCGTAGGGAGATAGGATGAGTTTAATTTTTATAAATACACATGCTTTTATAAAAATATATTATGATAAAGATAGATAATCCCTTTTAAAAAAATAAATAAAAAGAATTATACCTTATCTCAAAGAATGTTAATTAAAATAAATTCACTTAGACAAAAGATAAACAATTAAATAGCTAAGAATAATTGAAATCAAACAAATAAGGAATGAGTGTTACATCTATAGTCTAATTAAATGAGTACTTTTACTCCAATAAAATTAACTATTTAATAATTTATTACAATAATTGATTGTATCAAATTTAATAATCACTGATGTACTAGTAAAAATAATCGTGAAAATTAATAATACAAGTAATTAATTGATTTTAAATATATTATTTGCTAACTTTTTGATAAAATAAAATATGTCTAAAATATTTGATAAAAAATTAATTAAATAATTAAATAATTTTATTAATCTATATTTGTTTATTATAATGACAACTATCCAATAACTAATTTACCATATATTTAATATTCTTATTAATTACCTTTAAATTAATTTTAATTATTACTCTTAAATATTTATAAATTTTTTTTTGTATTTAAACATGATTTAATATTGTCCACTAGGATATTGTACCAAACATAATACAATATTGTATAATCTAACCTAATCCAGTCTAAACTAATCTAGTTCAATAATAATATTTAGTCCAATCTAACCCTGGTGCCAAACGCACCCATATGTTTCATTATCATTCATATTGCTATTTTAACAAGTGTAAGTAAATATCATCAGTTATTTTTATTTTAGATTCTAATTTTCCCATCCAGGAAGTAAGTGTACCATTAGAATAAAATTACATTAGGGTCGAGTTGTGTCGGCTCAGTCTCCCAACCCACCAATAGTTTTATTTTTATTTAATTTAAACTTGCAAAATAGATATATTTATGAAACCATGCTGATAGTTTTAGTTTGTGATAATTTACTCAATGATATCCCTTCCTCTTTTTTTTTTTAGACTTTGAACCCAATATCTCTATTTTTTAACATTTTAGTCCCCATTGGTTTAAACGTCAACAACTTTTTCCCACATATTTTGACTTTTGATAATATTTTTACCTCCCTTCTTTTATCACTTGGACTGTTCGAGATATTGGTAGTCGTTGACATAATTTAACATGCCGGAGGTTTTACTGGGCTTTCTTGGTAGATGAGATGACTGTAGGCTAGCAGCCAGTGGACGTGGAGCTAGCCTACACTCAAATTCCATTTTTAAATATCCGGAGCTCTTTGAAAAACTGTTTGTGATATTTGAAATTAAATGTCAAAAAGAAAAAAAGAAAACAAATCATACGTTGCTCTCGGTGAGATTTGTCTTCTACCCAACACTTATTTTAAGCGAAACAAAAATATTTTTAATTTCGCCAACTTGCAAGGCTCTAGGTGATGTATCAAACGCAGAAAATCATCAGGAACTTTCGTGCTGAGTTTCAATTTTCAATTGGCAGGTAGCTAGAGTGAGGTATCGGTGGCTCTGTCATTTTGCTATGTGTTTGGTTTCTTTTGATCTTTGTAAATATTATCGGGCTATATGTCTATACGACTTTTTATTTTGTTAGCTTTTAGAATTTTGTATGGTCTCATGGGCCCTCCTTTTGTACACAAACTTTCAACCGCATGATTATTAACAGAGTTTGGAAAATGCTGCACTCGGTGCAGTGTGGACGCAACACAAAGAAAAGAAAAGAGGAGGAGAGAAAATAATAATAATAATAATAAAGCGTCAGCCTTTTCAAAATTTTCATTGTATCTATATTTACAGCACTATTGATCAATCTTTGGTTGCTAAAAAATACCTTCAATGTTGCAGAGTCACTATCAGTAGGGACAGCCATCCATTTAACATGGAATTGGATTCATTTCACTAAAATTTTGCGTTTTCTGCACTCACATTATGAACGGTGCTGATTGTTAGGTCCATCAAGAAGGAAACTAAAACTAAACACCTTTTTTTATTTTTATTTTTTTCCTCCAAGAGAATTATTCAAAGGTGGATTCTTCTTGTTCTTTTCGTCTCTCTCCTTTTTCTTTTTTTTTCCTATTATTATAATTTGATTTTGATCTCATCAAAGTCTACATGTTTATCTTCAACCCCTTTTAATTTTTCATCACCAAACCCCTTTGCTTTTAACTCAATTTATTCATTTAACAAGCTACGAAAGCTGCAAGGCTCAAGCCATGGAGTTGGATGATAAGCAAAAGGTGAACAAAAGAAGCAAGCTTGAAGATGATCATCAACAAGCAACTGGGATGGAAATTCTACCTCGAGAGATCGTGCTCGATATATTGCTGAGGCTCCCCATCACATCTTTGGTACAGTTCAAGTTTGTATGCAAAGCTTGGAGAGCCTTGGCGCAAGACCCTCTTCTTGCTAATCTGCATAATACTACAGGTACAAGCAAAGCTGAAAAGAATCCGTGCCTCATCCTTCACTCTGACTTTCCCATCAGAAACCAGCTGTGCTTCAGTGATTTTTCAGATAACCAAGACAGGGTAAGGAAATTTAACATGCCTTTTCAAGCTGAGATGCCCGAGTTTGATGCTGTAGGTTCATGTAACGGCTTGCTTTGCCTGTCTGATTCATTATTTAATGATGCAATCTACATATATAATCCTTTTACTAGAGATTATATTGAGCTGCCCAAATCCATGCAGTATCCTGATCAAGAAGTTGTGTTTGGATTTGGATTCCATCCAGTTAGTAAAGAGTACAAGGTGATTAAGATAGTTTATTATAGGAAATCTTGTAGTAATAGTAATTTCCAACGTACCCGTAGGATCATTTATCCTAGATCAGATGTTCAAGTGTATACTATAGGAAGCCCTGCCTGGAGGAGTAAGGGGAAATTAGCATACCAGTTTGTCCGGAGGCCATCGGAGGCATTGGTGAAGGGGAGGCTTCATTGGGTGACAAGACCTCGGAGATATAGTCCTGTTCGTGGAATCGTGTCGTTTGACATAGCAGATGAGCAATTCCGCGAGGTCCCTAAACCTGATTGTGGTGGTCTGAATAGGTGTAACTATCATCTGGCAGTTCTAAGAGGTTGTCTTTCTGCAGCAGTTTATGGCAATTATGGGAAACTGGAGATCTGGGTTATGAAAGATTATAATGTGAAGGAATCTTGGGCTAAGGAATTCAACATTGGAGCCTATATCCCTAAGGGACTTAAACAAGCTGTTGACAGACCTTTCAAGATCTGGAAGAATTCTTTGAATGGAAGAGTTGTTCGAGTCGTATGCATTCTGGAGAAAGGTGAAATCTTGTTGGAGTACAAGAGCAGAGCTTTGGTTTCTTATGATCCGAAGCGCGGAACATTTAATGAGTTTGTATTTAAGGGGACACCAAATTGGTTTCAAACGATTGTACATCAGGGAAGTTTCAATTGGATTGATACACCATGTGATTTGTAAACTGCAGAAGAAAGGTATTAATAAGTGCTGCTTCCCTTCCTGTGAGTCTATACCCTACTGAAATAAAATTATGTTATAAAGTTTCTTTTGTATTGTCTTATAACAAGTTATGACTTCCTATGAAGCTTCATTGTTCATGTTACGCACATGCTTTTAGTGTTTGCAAATTTTTCTTTTAAGTATCTGGCTATGTAAAGAGACAACTTAAAGCTTATTGCAAATGAAATAATGCCTTACTTCTGTGTAAAATTTCTGTACAAACTTACTGTCCTAGTAAAGCAATGTGTAATCTTCGTTTCAAAAGTATACCTTGGAATGAGATCACATTCTAATTCTATTATGGACTTCTTCAGGTTACTGAGCTCTGAACTAGTTTCTCAAGGACTCACTGTTTTCTCATAACCTTGCTTTTCGAAGATGCAATGAATTGGTTTCTAACCCGATTGATGGATTTCTTGATCAGTAATTTTTTTTTTTTTTGTGGAAGATCTTTACCAGTCGCCAATGATTCAGTGCCAATGTCGAGCTGAAATTATGAAGTTGTGTACGACAATTTTCAATTCTATTTCTATTCCTTGCTTCTAGGCTGAGTAGGCTCCATTGCTGATACTTCTTCACTCTGAAGCTACAGGGACCTAAGATTATCCGTCCCCAGTTCTAGAGGTCTCTCTTGGGCTGCAAAACTGCCACCACTAGGACTAATTTTATATAAAACTGAAGGCAAAGTCCAAAAGAGCCGCTCATCATGCTTTCCCACCAAACGATTGTGGAAGTTTTCTTCAAGGCAGCTACCAAAAGAGACTCTATGCCTAAGCGCCATTTATTTAGGGTTAACTTTTTCTCTTGAAAGACTTGCAAGCTGAAAAAAAGTTGTCATTTTAATATTGAGTTAGCACTGTATACGATGATTGCCTATTGCCAATACGTTTCTTATTTCAAGAAATAACAGCTCGTCAAGAACAGATGCTTTTCCACTCATTTATCCCCATTTTCCTATTGCTAATCTAATCCTAGTAAAGTTCTGTCAGCTAGAGAGCTTCACACGCGGCAGAACTTTCATGTTTGCTAAATCGACTGATCAAAAAGAAACAATCGAACATCCTTCATTAAGCTTCTGACTTAACATCTTTTCATGACTTATCCCAGTCCCTCTCTAGGTCTCTGCAAGGATGAATGATTAACCTACCACACACTTTGCAATGCCTACAATCTTGTGTGCCATTCCTTGCATCTCGCTTATGGGATGGTGTGGTTGTGTGTGTGTGTGTGTGTGTGTGTGTCAACAAAGATTGAAGAATCAAAGCAAGACTTTTGACTTAAACTACTGTTTTGGTTTGCAAAGCTTGTCACAAGGAAGGCAAAATACTTGAGCCAGAACACAGATCAAGCAGGCATCACAATTTTCTTTTGCTGCAATAATCATACAAATTTCTCCATTGTTTTTCACAAGGATTCAATTGTTCATCACGAAAGAACAAAGTTGCATAGTATGAACAAAGAAACGTAGATTTCTGAAGCATGGAAATAGTGCTAATGCTTGTTAAAGAACGCAACAATATGTTGACAATTAACAAGGCCAGATAGCTTAGACATGTAAGGTCAAATTGTTTGTACAACATAGTGATACAAAGTATTCTTTTACTGATTTATGTAAAAAAATGTTGCTCATATATATGTATATATATATGTATACTTGCCAATTAAAATGACGAAAGAGCTACTTATGGTCACAATGAGACCACCGAATAGATGGTTTTAACTCTGGCCACCAACACTCCTCAGGTGCTCTAACACAAGCTTTCTTCCAATGAGATGCTCAACCAATCCTTCCGAGCAAAATATAAATGAATTATTTACTCCCTAGCGACTCTCATATTTACTGCAAATGCCAAAATGGTGTGTGGATGGATGTGCGAATATGTGTACGTGTAAGTTGAGCGTATTTGAAGAACACAGAGAGCTATTACCGTTAGTGTAATCCCGACAATCATGTTGGCCGATCCTCAAATGGGTTTCCCAGCTCCTGTTGAAGTTGATTGCAACATCAACAGCATCCAGTTTGGAAGATCCAACAAACCAACATTTATTTCTTGGCAGTTTTGTCAATTTCCTCACATGCACGGAACCTAAAGAAGTTCAAGGTTTAGGTGCCCGACATGTAACAGTTAAGAGAAAATAACCCATAATATCAATCAATATAAAACGTCGGATGCCCAATTCAAAAAGCTAATCCCAGACAAACAATACAGTTTCCATTCCTTTAAAGTCATACACAACAAGACATTCTACATAAGCTAGCTAAAGGTGATCAATAATTGGGGGTTAATATGTTGGAATTTCTGTGTTCTCACCGGGTACTGATCTACCGGATAGAACTTCAAGTGCCGTATATATATTTTCAGGATCTTTCGGCTGAAAATCAAAAACAAAGACCTGCAAAACCAATATCATTTATACCGATTACTAAATGCTTATTTACTTATTTTTTTTAAAAAAAAAATCCAATAAGAAATAATCAACTAAAAAAACAAAAATAATTAAATTGAAGTGACCTGAGACTGAGGAGGAGAAGAGGGTTTGATGATAACGATGAAGTGCTGCAAATCCCACGCATTGAGATTGTAGGCTGAAGACATGAGCAACTGGGCGGGTCCTTTTGTTGCTCTTAATGGAACTGCCGCCACATACACTTCATCTCTGCCACTGGTTACCGCTGCCGAATTTGCAAATACAGAAGCCATTTTGCGTTTCGTTCAAAACAGAACCGTTAGAAAGTAGTTAATACCGGCAAGGATATTGTAACGATAAATTATGACCAGCACAACAAGTGTTCGTTTTAATGGGCCTAAGAGGCCCTCTTGGCCTACTAAACCATGTAACCCAGTAAAATTTGTTATAAATTAACCCAAATAATTTATTTATTTATTTATTTTAATGAAATTTAACTCATCACTCATGTCGTGAATATTTCTTTCGGGAAGCACAGAATGAGAAGTTCAGTCTCTCACAATGTACCCATTTTAAAGTATCTATAGCAAGTGTAATGTATGAAACAAATTGATGAAAACATAAAAAAATATTTGTATTCCTACTCTCCTTTGTCACATTTTTTTTTCTTATTTTACCTGCACTAATAAGTAATAAATCATAGCGTTTTTCATTTTTTTTTTATGCCAATAATGTTAAAATATTGGAGGATATAAATATAAATTAATTAAAGGGTGAAACTATTTGAACTCATCAAATTACTTACTAAATATATTTAATCTGTACATTCACTGCCAAAAATAATATTTTCACATTTTACTCAAATAATTCCTAAATTATCCGTTTAATTTAATGTCAATCCCTAATTTTCAATTTAAATTTGCAGATAATTTTCTTCCACATTAACCAGAAGCTGAGTCCTTTTTCTCCATCTTCCTTGGCAAATCCCCCACTTTCCATCCATGTTAACATCCTCACTCTCACCCTCCACAGCCACAAGAAGTAAATAACCAAAAGTACTTAAGCAGGGACAGCCTCTGCTTTCCGGCTATCGTCCTTTTCAAAACCAACAAAAGTATAACGATAAACACCAAACGTAATGTGCCCATATGGGCTGTCTTGTTTCATTCGAACTGTGTAGCCATTAAAGTTTGTTAAAAGTTAACCCAAGTAATTTAAATTGCTTTCTATGAATTTTAAATTCAGCACTATTTCTCGCATCATGTGAAGCACAAAACCGATGAGAGATTCAATCTCTGGGCATTGTAAAGTGCATAACATGTGTAATGTATAAATTAATCGAACATATATATATAATTATATTCACCATTTTTTTTTATTTTGTTTCAATAATATATGTTAAAATACGGGAGACATTAAAAAAAAAAATTAGGCTGCACAATCATTCTCTCCCCTAGATAAAAAATGTAATTTCACCAACATCAAGTAATCTGATTTAAATTCGGAGTAAGATCCTCTTCTGAATAAATTTTATTAATGTGATTGTTGGTTAATAAATTAAAAGTTAATCATAGTTAAAATACTAGCACTAAAATACAAGTGGTACAAGATCTATAAAACATCATAAGAAGAATATATCAAAAGAGGATCGTGATCCTTTAAATCCAACTGTGTAAAAAGCCGATATTTTACTTTTACAATATAAATATTAAACCTCATCATCTCTTAAAATACCACCAATTTGAGTTCATTTTTTAGGTATCTTACGTTTTTGTTATTCATAATTAACCATATATGTAAACCATTAGAAAAGGAGCTTGTTATAGCTAAATCACTAAATTGGTGGAGTTAAATCACAAAATTGGTGTTTCAATCTCTCTATCTACAGACACACATACATGTATGTTTGAGCCTCTCTCTCTCTCTCTCTCTCTCTCTCTATATATATATATATATATATATATATATGTTTGAGCCACTGCAGCTTCCGCTCTCCAGGACACTGTCTCACTGCATTCATCACAGCTTAAAGACTCACAGAATGAAACTAAAAATAGAAGTGGAAACAAAAACATTATAGAAAATATATATAAACATGTGTTGCCATTAGTGTTTGTGTTCTTCAATCTTCACAATTATCGGTCAACAAGTATAACCCACCATCTTCGTTACTTTTTTGCTCGGATACGAATGAGAAACTAATTAATTAATGCTCAAACTTTTTTCCAATATTAGCTCTGAAGACCAGTCCTTGGTTATACAGCCATATTTTGTTAATTGGCATCGATCATCATGACCGCGTAACGCCATTTTGGAAAAAAATATATGTTATGACCCACTATATATAATATTATTATTAAACAAAGCAAATGATAGATATTAATATTAGTACTAATTCATCAAGCCAAGTTGCCAACAACATACTTGAGCTTCTATATATAACATCCAAGCAAACAGTACATAATACATAAATTTCAAGAACCCACCACTTGGCACCAACAACCCAATTCCTCATAGCACATACAGAAACTTCACCGTTAAGCTCAGACCATGCGTTTTCGCTGAATCGATTCACTGATCATGCATGTCGTGATGAGCGGCTATGTGGAGCTGCAATTAATGGTAGATCCAAAGGTGGGGCCGTTTTCATAAACCAAGACTCAAACAAAATCCCTTATTATTACCAAACACTAACATAGTTGAAACCACTGAACTAAATTAACTTGGACGTGCAAATTGGTCAACATTAGCTCTTGCAATCTTGTTACTCAGTCTTCTCAGCTGCGGCTTCATCAGTTTCATCTTTCTTCTCAGCTTCAGCTGGCTTCTCAACTGCAGGCTTCTCTTCATCTTTCACTTCCTCCTTTGCAGCTTCAACTTCTGCCTCTGGCTTCTTCTCTTCTTCCTTGGCCTCCTCCTCAGCAGCTGGCTCTGGTGTCTCCTTTGGAGTAGTTTCCGGTTCTTCAGTTTTCTCTGCGGTAGTCTCCTCTGCTGTTGCTGGCTGACCTTCGGCTACCACCTTCTTTGTCTCAACTTCAGCTGGGGCTTCAGCTTCTGGAGTAACCACCACAGCTTCTTCAGTTACAGCAACAGCTTCTGCTTCCTTCGCTGCTGCTGCTGGTGGCTCTTCAGCAACGGGTTCCGGTGCCACAGGTGCTGCAGTAGCAGAAGCAGCTACCTCCTCTGTTTTAGTCTCTTCAGTCTTGACTGGCTCCTCAGCTGTTTTAGTTTCTTCAGCCTTGACTGGCTCCTCAGCTTTGATCTCCTCAGAAAGAGCAGCCTTTGCTGACACAACCTGCATACGAACAATCAAATTAATTAACCAGGCTATTGTTATCAGAACACCAATATGCATGCATAAAAACTTGGCTACTAGAAGTTGAGTTTCACCTCAACTGTGGCCATATTGCAATTTCAACAGCCAGAAAACTACAAAGGGAACAAGTTTATAAATATAAGAAAGCAAAAAAATTGACAATGCACTCGAGTGTTTGAGATGATCAGAGAATGAGTGATGGGCTGCTTTATATAGTAGTGAAAAGGGGCCTCAAGTTGATGAGAGAAATAGAGGAAGGGGTGGCTGAGTGGGGTCCTTGATTGAAGAATCTTGGGGTTTGACACCTCACCACACTGACTTCCAAGGGCATGAGCGAGCATGTTTGGTAATTATGCGAGAAGAAAGTTTCTGAGATGGGACTTTGCTATTTTTAATACATCATAGTTTGTACCCTTCTGAGTTTGATTGGGGAACGCCAATTGCCAAACACTGGTCGCCAATTTTCAGCTGAGCTATCACCTTTCTTTGTAGTGTGTGCTTTGTGCAGTCGCCTGTTTAGGTGTCCTTGACAATCATGCACCTCACGTTCTTGATCGAATATCTATTACTTCAACCGTGGCAGCCCTCAATAATTTAATCTCACTGTGAATGGTATTTGCGACAGTCACAAGAAGCCATGAACCAGCAGTGCTGCCTGTATGCAATATATATTAAACTAATTTGGGATGTTTTTTTTTTTTACGAATTTACATTGATTGATGTACTTGTAATTATTCTCTAAAACAAACAGTTGCACAATTGAAAATGTGGATTTAAGCTATAGGTAATATTGTAATGAAACCAGACGTTTAAATAATTTCAGAAACTCATCAACCCACCAATTTACAATTTGATCCATCACATTCTAATTACGCTCTTATTTCGGAAGCGCACCGAAAAAAAAAAGCTATCCACATCAGGCAACCAAATCAGCAAATGGGTCTCGACCGTAAAGGGCATGGGGCGGCGTCACCTAGTGGGTCCCTGCAGGACCAATAGGAATGACTTACGTGGAAGAAACGAATAAAATTCTGACGTGGCATGCATGCTCCATGACTTCTTCGCCCCTGTTCCGGCGAATCATTATGCCAGACTGTGGACCCCAGTGGATATTCTAAGGGAACAGATGTTGACCATGCTGACTCAGGACCCACGTAGTTTCATCATCATCGACATCAACGGCTGAGCTGGAATATTGTCTTGATCATGTGTCTTTCAACCTTTCCAATCCATTTTGTGGGGGAAACTCGAATGTCGATGTTACAGTGTACGCAAATGCGATGAATCATTCGGCATGTTAATTATTTAAGGGGATATATATACACAAAATTTATGAAATAAATAATTGTAAATATGTACACACACGCACACATGAACTTTAGATTAATTAGGTTTGTGCATATATTTTTTAAGGCCAAAAAAAAAAAAAAACAAGAAGAAAAACATGACTTCAAACGCAAGATGAGTTTTTCAACATATAATTCGAACAATCATTATAATTTAAACCTGTCTAATTTATCTTAAATATTTTTATTCTGTCCAATTTAACAAATATCAAATAATAAGTTGGCTTGTTTGTTTTTTTGCAGTAAAAATAAGAAATGTTTGACCTTCAAGTGCACACTTTGTTATCAAAATTTTATAGACACTGTTGTTGTTGTTATTGTTGTTATTGAAAAAGTCTTTAATATTAGTGTTGAATTTTTCTTTAAAATAAAAAGAAAAAAAATGAGACTTTTTAACTTAAAGTACCACGAATTAGTCGGAAAAATATATTATTATTATTTATTGCCAAGAAATATGCAACCCGTCACGTTGCTGCGCTTTTGAACAATCATGAATACATAGAAGTTAGAATTAGTTGGTACTGCAGATCCCCAGGGCTGTAAAGCACAACCCTAAACTGAAGACTTCGTACGGTAGCAAACACTCAATTATGCCTCGAGGTTTGCGGTATTTGCTGCGTCTAAGATATCGGATGACGTCCGACGTGTCATTCTACTCAAATTCAAGTCCTCAATTCATCTTTGATTTTTGGTACACCACGCAGAGGAAAAAAAGTTCGTGTGTTTGGGCGGATGCCGAAAAGGCCAAAAGACAATAGGCCGGGCGGTGGAGGGGCCTACCATTGTAGGACCCATGATTAATTTTTACCATTAAAGGAGTGTCACGTGGGCAAGCAGATCACCGACCACGTAATTGAGTTTTGGATTTCATTGGCTAATTGGATGTAAATGGCCCACTTGACGCATCATGATTGCTGTATTGACAGAGTGGAGGGATTATAAGATTTGTGGTAAGCATCAATATTATTCCATGGCTTATCGTCTGATCTCTCTTGGCACTTAACCATTTTTTTTCAACGATTTGTATGATTATTGATGATTTTTGGGTAGCTTGGAGAGCTCCTCGCGTGAATTTAAATTTTAAGTGACTCTTATGAGCAAAGAGGCATCTTGTAACAGAAACACCCTTATTTGTTTCGAGCTTCATGGGATTTTGTGGCTATGGCAAGCTGGGTTTAGCCCAAACTATTAGAAGCCCGATAAAGGAAGAAGAATCATGCATACATGCTCATTATTAGGGGTGGACATTTGGATCAAACCGAATTATATTATAATAATATAATTCAGTTTGGTTTGCAATATAAAAATTAAATAGTTCAAAATTTTTGAACAATTTAGTTTTTAATTTAACTGAACTAAATGGTTCGGTTTCATAGCTCGATGGGCGTGAAAGTTTGAAGCTTATTTTATATTATGTAGTGAATTTTTAAATTATTGTTAGATTTTATGATGTTAATTTATTATTGTTAGATTTTGTTATATTATTTATTGTTTGTGGATTTCTAAATTATTGTTAGATTTTATTATATTAATTTACTATTGTTAAATTGTGTTTATGCTGTTTATTATTTTTGGATTTATAGACTAAGTATTATTGTTGTAATAATGATGTATTACTATTATATCATTTTTATTAAATAATGAATATATAGGTTGAAATCATATCAAACCAAGCCAAATCAAATTATCGAACCAAATTGAATTAATTTGGGTCGATTCGGTTCGGTTATATAATTTGGTTCATAAATTCATAAACCATTTGGTTTAAGTTTGGTTCGGTTCTACGCTTGAACCGAACGAAACTTAATAATGTCCACCCCTACTAATTACTCATAGAGTGGAGTTATTCGGCCTTGGCATTTCATCTCATGTGACTCGTCTAATATTGAAATTATCCTAAAGGACATAAATTGTGTTGTATTTACTTTTCAATCAAACTCAATAACCTGCCACTCAGTTGAACTACCCTCCTCATAAGTGTGAGAGAAGCGGTTCAAGTCCCCACAAAAGCATTGTAAGGGATAAAAGTTTCCTTTTCAATTATAGTGCCTCATTATATGAAGACAATCTTCTATCTCTTGAAAAAATATTTGAAAATGTTAAAATGACAATCTTCTATCTCTTGAAAGAATATTTGAGAATGTTAAAATCTAAGTTCTGGTTCCAGTAATTGTCCAATTATAAATACATCAATAAATAATTTCATTTAATATGAGTTGTGATCTTGGCCATTAGTCCCTTATAATAATAATAAAAAAAAATCAAACTCAATAACCAAACAACTCTTCTCTTCTATATTTTTACTCGCATGTTATAGGTGTCAAATGTTTTTATTTTTTAAGCAAAATATTCCATTCATTCTATAGTGATTTGATGAGTAGTATAACACAATGTTAGCTTTTTAAAAAAAAATTTATTTCTTTTTCATTGTAGAATATTGAATTTTAGAAATTTATGTGTCTAAAAGACTCTAATAGACACTTACATAATAGATGATCAATTTTTTTTTTCAAAAAATGAAATAATGGATGATAAACTTGCATTTAAGTGTGTTGATACAATTATTTAAAAAATAGGAAAGATAGTTATGATAGAACATAAGAAAATTTAGAAGTAGATGATGAAACAAAAAAAAGGGGGAATCTCATGAGATAAGAGATTAATTTTAAAAATTAATAGAGTATAAAAGAAAGTAAGGTCTTTTAAGATAATAGGTGGGGTTGAATATTGCTACTCTTACTCATACTTAGCTCGTTAGATGGTATGTATTTGTAGGGAAATATCTAGCCCATTTCATCATGGATTCTAATGCTTGAATTTACTATTACGAGTTGAACAATTGGTAAAATCTGTTCAAACACTTGCCATATATTCATACTTTTACCCATAACTGATATTACTCAAAGAGACAAGTTATATTTAATGAAACTCACTTACAATGAAAAACTCTTTACAGCTATGTATATCTTCAAAGTCTATTTAACGCATAGAAGAAATTAACAGGGCTCGAGAGATTTTCAAATCGATAGATATAGGGAAAAGCGAACATGCACGTACTAGTAAAATCTCACTGCTAAGACTTTTAGTTTGTGCTGGGATTGAAGGGAAAAAAAAGAAAAAAAGGAAAAAAAAAAAGCTCGGCTATAATAAGAATGAGCAGTAACACTTTCATCACCGTGTTGCAAATGTCAAACCGATTGCCGGCTACGTGTAAACATTAAACGAAACCTTTTACGAGGAGTGAGTCAACACTGAAACGTGCACAAACAAACACAACTAACCAACGTCCTAGAATTTCCATTTCCTCCCACAATCTTAGGCTACGTTGTTGCCGAAAATTCCAATGGTGACCTTCACGTTTTCTTCTCCATTCCATTCGCTCCTCTTCTATCGCGCATCACCACACACTCATTTTGTCATTTTTGGCCTACTAGAAATTCTCCCAAACATAACTGACTCTAACCAATTAACTAACCAACCCGGCCCCTACTCTATGATCTATTCAACACTTCAACAACCCACCACAAAAAAGCTTCCAACGACATTCAAATTCGAAACACCCTGTTCCGTTTTTTATCTTTCTTTTCTTTTTCTTTGCCCTGTCTTTTTGCTCTCTTTTGTTTGACAAAAAAACAATTCTTGCCTTTTTTGACACTCAGTGTTCAATTCATTTCGTAGATGTATATATATATATATTTTTCCTTCTTCGTTCATTCATTATCATAAGGGGGCACTAATTGGTAACATTTTTTGTTTGCTGGGTTTGTTCTGTTTTTGTGTTTTCATTTTCTTTTTTTCAAAAGAAATTTTGGTGAGTTTGGGGGGGTTCAAAGAGTTGATGAATTGTTGATGTCTTTGGCTGTTGGAGCTGTGTCGAGTTCCAATAACATGGTTGATGCGAAGAGGGAGGAAGGTGAGAATAGTAATGTTGCTGCGGGAGAAGCAGAACCAGCAAATGCTCAAGAAGAGCAGAGGACCAACAGATATGTGAACGTGAGTGAAACTGAAGAAGAGGATGACGACGACAGGGAGCATGATATCCAGCTGGGTCCTCAGTACACTCTTAAAGAGCAGATTGAAAAGGATAAGGTTTGTTTTACTTTAACATTTTACATCTTTTGCTGCGTACAAATTTTGTTGATGAGCTTCGTGAGTTCATTCATGTGTAGGATGATGAGAGCTTGAGGAAGTGGAAGGAGCAGCTCCTTGGAAGTGTTGATTTTGACAACATTGGAGGTATTAGTGTTCTTTTGGTTATGTTTTATATTCTTTTTTGTTGTTAGAATTTGTTTTTGTTTTTAATTCCTTTTGTTATATATATATATATATATATCATTTTCATGTTGACTGTCAATAACACTAACGGTACCTACCAAAGGGTGCTAAAAGATGAGAAAGTTTGAGGCTTTCTTTATACTGGATAATGTTAATCTCTTTGAGGACTGTCCGAAGCATTTACATTTTTCTGCTTCCATCATTTAATTGTAAAATTTGGGTTTCAACCAAAGCAATAGCATGATTCACATTTGTTATGTTCAATATTTTGAAGCTAAAAAGCTTTGATAAAACTGTTCAATATGTTCATTGCTTCATTATATGTCACATTAGAAGACACATCATTAGGAGGGGGGATATGTGCGTCGCTTGCGTTTTTCTGTTCTGTAATCAATCTCATTCATATGAACTATATTCATTGAACTGAACTCATCCTATTGCTTTCTTTCTAAGAAACTAAAGCTTAACGAACCTCACTTCTATCAGCCCATTTATTGTGGTTTTGGTTTTCCCTTGACTTGATGCAGAAACACTTGAACCTGAAGTGAGGATCCTTAGCCTCTCAATTGTTGCGCCCGGCAGAGATGACATTGTGCTTGCTGTTCCAGACGATGGAAAGCCCACAGGAAATTGGTTTACATTGAAAGAAGGTAGTAAATACAGCTTGAAATTCACATTCGAAGTCAGCAACAACATTGTATCTGGCCTTAAGTACACCAACACCGTTTGGAAAGCTGGTATCAAGGGTAAGTAAACCACCTATGTTCCAACTCATGCTAACATTTTGAATGTCATTCACTCGTATATTTCGCTCACTACAAGTTTTATTTCAGTGGACAGTGCAAAACAGATGCTTGGAACCTTTAGTCCTCAGCCAGAGCCTTACATACATGAGATGCCCGAGGAGACAACCCCTTCGGGCATGTTTGCTAGAGGATCGTATTCTGCAAGAACCAAGGTTAGATCAGATGGTCGAGTTCTTGTTTTCCGCAAGTACTATTCTTTATAAATCATTTGACAGTTTTCTTTATGTAACAAGTTGTTAGAATAGTCAAATGCATTTTCCTAGAAAGTTTCACTTTAGGATTCATATGTAGATTAACTGAAGTTGCTTAATTGATACGTGATTCAAAGATTTCACTTTTGAAACTATCTACCGTCGTCTATTCTTGGTTTAAAGCTGCTTGATCAAATTGAATTAGCTTTCCAGAAGACGTGAATGAGGTGCAAAATATGAGATTGTGACTCCTGGCATCACATGAGAGACGAGTTCTATCATCTCTTATCTGTTATCTTGTATGTTACGTTTGAAGTGCGACCCATCAATTCATTCATTGCACATGCTGTTGTTTGGCCATGGCTTGGGGACCATCTTGCTATTTGCCTTGTATGCTTTACTGCCTGATGTAGACTTGAGTTTGCTAGTTTTCTGAGTTTTGTCTTTGTTCTGTAATGTAGAACTAACTTGCTTATAAGTTTCCAAACAAACTGCTGACATAGCATGCCCAATGCAGACTAGAGTGCAATACTTATTATTATTATTATTATTTAATTTTGGTCTCAATTTTGGCAGTTTCTTGATGATGATAACAAGTGCTACTTGGAGATCAACTACTCCTTTGACATCAGAAAAGAATGGGCCGCTGTTTGAACCGAGAACTTCGCATGGCTTCATCATCCACTAGTTGTTTTTTCTTATACAATTATTCTTAGCTCAAGATATTTCAATTCAAACCTATTAAATTATTGCTTTTGCAGCTATTAATCAGTTCGTCCTACTCGCGGCAACTTCCCTTGACAACAGAAATATGCCTTTGATTCCAGGGATGCCTCACTGTTGGATACCTGTTTCTAACTTTCATTTCTTCATTTATTGAGAAGACTGTAAACTATTGCTATTAATCTAGGATTCACTAAGATGTTAGAAAGCAGTTCAGTTCATGAGTTTTCTTTTGTTTCAAGTAATTGGACCTGTTTTTTTTCCAATTGTTTAAGCTGCTATGCTAAAAGTTTTCTATTGAATTTCTTTTCTGCAAGCATTTTCAATTGTAAGCTTAAGTTTCTTCAAAGCTATGTTGAACACGAGATGATATTAATAAACTTAGTGGTCAAGGTCACCATGTTGCCAATGCCTTCTGATTGCATGTTTATTTTTCTTTTCCCTCTCTCTCTCTCTCTTTTTTATTTTTTTATTTGGGGATTGTTAGTCAAATAATCCCTAATGCTACAAGCTTTTAAAATTCTTGGACTATGACCAAAAAATTGCTGCCCTTAAAACTTTTGATAGCCCAAGAGATGAAAAGAACCCAGTCTTGGAGTGAAGAGACTACAATAAGACCCAACAAATTAAATAGGCAATGAAATTGTGGGCTTGAAAGGACAAGGGCAACCGCAAGCCTCGCCGTGATAGCAAAAGTAACCTCTCATCTCATTCCACCCATTTTATTTCCTCTTGCTTTACATTGATATGCGCAGAGAAACACATCATAGAACCTTCTCTTCAGCCACTCTCTTTATATCATTGTGGTGTTGCGTTGATAATACGGGTAAAATGTTTTCCGTAACCTATAACGTCACACTTACATATAATATGTATTTATTAGTATTGTCGTACTAATATAAAATGATTAAGGAGGCGTTGCCCTTATTCCTGATTTCATAGAGAAATTTCAAAATATTTAGAGCAGAAAACAAACAATATGTAAAACTTGGCATTACCCATGTTTGATTAAATCTTTAATTTACTGTTTTAACCATGATTAGCCCTTTTAATAATAACGAAGTGGACGTTGACTAATGTGAAGAGACACTCAAACCCAACCGACACAAGTGATTAATCTGTTTTGTTAAGAAAACATCATCATTAGTAAAATAAATTGACTTGGTGTTGATTAATGTAAACAAGGTTCATATGACAAAATGCTAATCTTAACCACCAAATCCATCGTATTTGATGATACTGCCGTTGCACCTTCCCATGCCTAAATGACAAATCTCACCTCCCCGAGTCAATTTTAATGAAGTTATGTGATTGATAAACCTAATGTTAACTTAATGTGACCGCATACTCCATTGGACTTCACGTGCGTCTTTTATGGAATTCGCTTTCGGTCACTCCATTTATGCGAAGGGTAAAGCTTTTAGTGGCTCCGAGCCTCCGGATATTATTAAAATATCACCAATTTGAGAATAAGGTATTCCTAATGCATGGCATTTGTTTTTTCATCTTTCGAACTACGTGGCTGGATAGTATGAAGTAAGTTTGTCTTTAACACTATCATTAGATTCTTACGTCATAGTTTATTTAAGCTTTAAAATAAAAGGTATGAATATTTTTAAGATAGAATTAAAGTTAAGTTTTGTGTTCAATCTCCACATATTATATAAAACTTGATCCATCGGTTATGTTTGATTCAGTAATTTATTTATCTTAATTTTATTTTATCTCGTTAAACCTTATTTTATCTGAGAAACATGTCTAAAATAATCTTTTAATTCTATTATTAGACTCTTAGTTAATCGTTTAAGCTTGATTTCCTTTAAAACAAAACATTTGCAATCGTCAAAAAGGGATTAAAGTCGATGGATTTTATACTAAAAGGATTTGTATTTGTCACTTTCACATTTTATGTGCACTGAATTAAATGAATGAAGAATTAGGATTCTCACCAAATCGATATGAAACTCGATTTAGTGTATAAAATCTATTAAATCAAGATATAAAGGTCATTTGATTATTATCAAGCCAAAAAGAGAAGAATAAATTTAAAAGAAAATTTTAATTATCAAAAGTCTCAAGTCATATCATATAATAATATAATTCACGAATTATCTATAACCATAAACATAAACAAGGGTTTTGGTAAAGTTAGTGTCGGCGAGAGTAAAACACAAGGAAACGATGTCGTTTACTGTGATTGCTAAAGTAAGCGATTTTGAGGTGGCGTGTGCGCACGTTTGGCGCCGCAGCGTTTGGAGAACAACGGTTGGCATCGGCTTTTTGTGGGATAGAGACAGGTCACAGGCAATGCTCGTTGGCCCAAACATCACGGCCGGCCCCATCGTGACCCACTTTCTATTAAAATGATCGGCCTACGATATTTTCATGATATTTTTGTTTTTACCCTTCATATTATGGCTCTAGTGAATTTAATTATTTTCATGATATTTTCCTTTTCACCATTTATATTTTGACTTCAGTGAGTTTATTTATTTATTTTTTTTACAAAAGGTGAGGAGGTAGAGAAAATCTAAATTATTTTTTTAACTTGTTATTTTTTTTAAAATTTAAATTTGGGTGATTAACTAAAAAAAACTGATTGAAAATTAAATAAATTATGTATTTGGAGGCAAGTGAAACTTTTCTTTGAATATTAAAAATTTTACTACTTATTTCAAATGATTTGATATATCATGTAATAATTTTATGTATTAAATAATTATTTATCTTATCGTTTAATATCACATAACTAATAGAAGGAGAGTTACCTACTTTCATATTAATTGGAACATAAATTTTGTATCTCAATTTTCTAATCATAACTTTAAATTTTTTTTTTCAATCCTAAACAAATATCCTTATTTTATAGAATAATGTTTTTTCAGGATCAGTTCAATAAAGTGAGCTGTAAAATCCCACGGGCACACATTAGCGCGAGCGCAACGTACACCATTTCAGTGTGACAAAATTTATAACGATAAATTGAAGTGGGATTATCCTTGATTAGATCGTTTCAGCAAGACGTAAATATATCATGCGGGAATGTTAGCACACGGTACAATTTATCATGGTATGGCCAAATTTATCATGATAAATCGAGTGGAAATTTGACAATGATGTTATGGCCTGGCACTGTGCAGGAGTTGGTGTCTCAGAGGCTTCAAAAAACTAATTAGTTGAATAGTGATTAAGAAAGGCCACCCTACATGGACCACTTTTCTTCAAAGCAATTCCATTAAAGAAACCCTTAAATGTTATTTGCGTTTGCTCTTAGCAAGCAAATTCCCAAGATTGGAAACTTTTTTGGGTCATCTTCCACGTGACAAATTAAAGACGCTACTACTAAATTTATATTAGGACATTGTAATTTTGTACAGTAATGTGTAAACTACCTACTCTTTTCACTGTTTCTTACTTTCTTTTTAACCTTCATCTCGCAGTTACCCACCACCAGCTGGTGCCATCCCCAATCACAACTTTGTAGTATTATTATTTTACTAGTATATGTCAAATCAAATCTTTATATAGTGTCAATACATTTCATTTTTTCTGCATCAGCAATATCTTCACCAGTTCTCTCTCTCTCTGAGTTCCACTTTGTCAGGTCGGTGTCTGCTCTCATTTTACTTGTTTTGCTTCACTTTTGGGTTCCAATTTATGGTTTTGCACTTCATGCAGCTCCGAAGTGTTAAGCTTTTCTGGGTTTGTTTTGCTTGGTTGATCTAGAATTCTAGATCTGTTCTTGTGCCCCATTCTTGATGTACATTGTGTGATTTTTCAATTGGGTTTGCTAAGACATGATGAGATTTGTAGCTCAAGATTTGAATTTGATCTGAATTTTTGGAGTAAAGTTTTGATCTTTTGGTGATTTGTTCTGTTTGGAATCGTATATCTGCTTTTGCATGTGCTTCAAATGCTTGCGTGGTCTCCACATGGCGGTTTCACTTTCTTGCAGCGTCTGTTTCAGTGGAATGAGTTGTTCAAGATTTGACCTTCTGTCATATCTTTGTAGAAGTTTGGTGAGCTGAGTTTTTCAGAAACTTGTTTGTGGGTTACGGTGTGTGGATTTTGTAAAACAGTGAGATTTTTTTTGTCTTTCTAGACATTGGGGGCTTTTAGATTTAATTGTTAAAATTTGACAGAAATTTCACTTACATTGCGGTTCAATAAGATTTGCTCACTGGCTCTTGTGTTGATAAGCTAAGATCTAGCAGTTGATTGATTCTGGTTTTTGCAGGAATTTGGGGAGTCTGGTCAAATTAGAAAGCAGCATCAAACTTCATGGAAAAAATGGAAGTTTCCATGGCTTTGATGATTGGTGCACTATTGCTTTTGTGCTCTTCAGCTAATGCCCAGAAAGCTGCTAGCCCTCCCACATCCAGCCCAACCCCGGCCCCAGCACCAGCTCCTGAACATGTGAACCTTACTGATTTACTGTCTGTAGCTGGCCCATTCCACACATTCCTCAATTACCTTGAGACCACTAAAGTGATTGAGACCTTCCAAAACCAAGCCAACAATACTGATGAAGGCATTACCATCTTTGTGCCAAAAGATGATGCCTTCAAGTCTCTCAAGAAACCTTCTTTAGCCAATCTCACGCAGGATCAGCTTAAGCAGCTTTGTCTATTCCATGCCTTGCCACATTACTACTCGTTGGCTGATTTCAAGAACCTTAGCCAATTAAGCCCTGTTAGCACATATGCTGGTGGAGATTACAAATTGAACTTCACTGATGTTTCGGGCACTGTCCGTATCGATTCAGGATGGTCTATAACTAAAGTTAGCAGCAGTGTGCATTCAACTGATCCCGTTGCCGTATACCAAGTTGATAAAGTCCTTCTCCCAGAAGCAATCTTTGGTACCGACGTTCCCCCAATGCCTGCACCGGCACCGGCTCCTGATATTGTGCCGACTGCTGATGCTCCATCCGAAGTAAGTGACCGTGGCTCTGCTTCTCCGAAATCTTCGCCAGGAACAAATTCGTCTTACCGGAACATCAACTGGGGTATTTGGAATCAGCTGATTTTGGCAATCTCAGGTTTGATGGTCTTGTTCTTGTAAGAGAAAAGAGGATTCCTATTGAGTCTCTAATTTATGTTGCGAGGATATATCTGGATGTGGTTCATTCGCTTTGATTTTTAAACAATTTTTTTATTACATAATGTGGTTGAAACTATGTATCAGAATGTGAGTTATTGTGTTACTATTTCTTCATTATTCACATTAGTTGTCATCTGTATGATCTCTTTTGATTTATACGTTAAAAAAAACTCTCATATAAGCAATTTTTTTTTTTTTTTGGGTGTTAAATCTTTCCTGGCCTGTGCAGTTTTTGATTAGTGGAGCTTTTTACAACCTTATGCTTAAAAAGACTCAAGATAAATGATCCCTTTAAAAGGGTCATTTCAACATATGAAAGAGGGAAAAGCAATTGGCAATGATTCAAAAAGAGTGTTCCATAATCCATTTATCTATTTAACAAACAAAATTAGGTGCAATTTTCCAAGAAACGTGGCCGGAAAAGGACGTGTAAATCATACAAAACAGCTTTAAACACCGAGGCAAGCAAAACTCATGTAGCAAGTTAGTAAACATGTTAAAACATTTGAGGGAAGTTTAAAATTTGAATGCGGAGAGATGAAGGAAAGGCTATGAATGATGCAGAAAGAAAACGAATGCATTATTAAAGTTTGAAGCATTAGGGCATCATTAGGGAGTCACCAATTTAATTCCAATAATCATCAAAACTACTCATGACCTGGACCATCCACCGAGCCACACCTGTACAATAAATGTTTTCACGAGTTTGGCAATAGGTTACCATTCGAATTTCTAAAGATTGGTAATTGCTACTTCTGTCACATAGATCAATTGAGAAAATCTTCAATCATCCGGCCTATTAGCTCAGTTGGTTAGAGCGTCGTGCTAATAACGCGAAGGTCGCAGGTTCGAGACCTGCATGGGCCAAAATCAATTTTTGACAACAGTTTCTTATTCCGATTGGGCCTGCAAACGGCCTTAATTTTTATTGGGCTTGTAAATCCAGTTTGTTGGGATCTCTACTCTTGCGCCTTTTTTTGCTTTGTTTTATGCTATTTACCGAAGCTTTCTGCAAAAATACCCGTCGGGCCCGGACTTAGGTGATGTGGGATGGGTATTACCTGGCCTGGGTGTGAAGGCGGGCCGGAAATAGGCATCACTTGATAAACTTAGAACCCAATCCGGAATCCGGATTTTATTAAAAAATATTATGAAATATATTTTATTTTAAATATTTATATTTATTTGACTCATTTATTACACATAAATTTTTAAATACTTAAAGTTTATAATTTCATGTCAAATTTCATTAAAATAAATTTAAAACTTAATATATATATATATATATATATTATAATATTAAAAAATATAAAATCCGGGCACTCAGATTAAAACCTGGCCCTGAGTAAAAAAAATGAGCATCCTAGCCAGGTCTGGGCATTGCAATACTTGAACCTAGCCTGAGATTTTGCCAATCCTATGAGGCATTGAGACATTTTTGCACAAGAATCTATTAATCGCTTAAATGGAGTGTAATTATGATAAGTAATTCCTATTTCCCAATTTAAGGAACTCCTCACAAAATGTCAACTATTAGGGTTGGCAAAACTCAGGTTCATGTATGGGTATCGTAATGTCTGAACCTGACTCAAATCTAATTTTTAAACACTCCAGTTGGACTTAAAAAGCTCGACATTAGGTCGGGTTTGAATATGGAAACTCAAATTTTATATATTTTTTAATATTATATGTGTATATTTTTTTTTATAATTTTATAAGTTTTAAATTTATTTCAATGAGATTTGATATGAAAATATAAATTTTAAGTGTTTAAAACTTTACACACGTGTAATTAATGAGTTAAATAAATATAAATATTTAAAATAATATATATTTTGTAATCTTTTTTAATAAAATATGACTAAATTCTTAGTTTATAAAGTGATGTTCGGGACTGCCCCGCTTCATACCCAAATAAAATAATACTCAGCCCATATTGTCCGAATGCAATCTAAATCCAGGCTAAACGAGTTTTTTTAACACCCCTATCAACCACTTCTACTACAAACTTTATATGAGAATACAAAGTTCAATAAAAGAAATGGCTCTTTTCTTAATGAATCACATAAATGGTTTCGACAATTGACAAGCGCCGGCCGCCGCCGACTACTGCCGGCTCTCTTTACCACCAAACCGATTAATCAAATTTTTAATCAATCAAATCATATTTTATGCACTAAAGTTGTCTAAATCCATAAAAAGTGTTCTTAAAAAAAAAATGGAATTGTAAAGTTCAGCGGTCTTTTTCTTTTTTTAATTGATATTACCACTAAAAATATGTCAGAGTAGCTTATTACTACTTTAGTCTATTTATCATGTTATAAAAATTTGCTGTACCCAAAAACTTAAGCCCATAATATAAGTTATCAATTTTGTAATATGAAGATTTATGTTGTGATAAAAGAGCATTAAACATTACAAGATTCATGAAAAACACCTTAACTAATAACAACGCGCTCGAATTTGCTAAATCCTTTAAATGTTTAACAGAACCGTGTATATATCTGGTTGAAAAAAGTTGATGTTTTGATTTCATCCAATTTTTATAACCCTAAATATATATATATATATATTTTTTTTAAAAAAATTACAAATAAAATTGTCTTTCAAAATAGATCCTCAAAATAGTAAATCACCAATAATAATAATGAGAAGAAGTTGCATTAAATATGCAAGGAGAGACATTCGACGAAATAAAATAAGAAAACAGAGAGGCTTTCTGTGTACGTGCATTTTTTCTATTTCGCTTTGCTGCGTCTTCGCGCGGGTCCTCTGACCAACACGCTTTTCTCTCCTTCATTCAATCACTCAATTTTTCATTTCCATTAAACATTCAACCCTCTAAAAATATTTCTCTCTTTCTCTTTCTTTCGCTCAAATTAAAAAAAAAAAAATGAATGAAATTGAATGAGAGTGTCATTTGATCATCTTAGCTCTTGTACGTGCACGTTTGTTTCACCAAGGTTAGTTATTTTTCCTACAAGTCTTAACCGAGTTATTTTTTGTTTTTTTCTCCAATGGGAATCGTTTGTTTTCACGTTTTTGTTTTTGCTTTTGTTTCTTTATTGAATGGTCCGTATAACGATGGTATGAAAACAAAATGGTGATCATTTTTTTTTTTCGTTTCTGCATGCATTATTTTATTTTTTGGTCTTTCTTATGGATCTACGTTGATGTTCATTTTAATACTAGCATTCAGTTTTCTCGTAGGTCGATAGGAATTTAGACAAAACGAGGCCAAAATGGCTGGTTTTGTGGGTGTGCTCGTGTCTGATCCATGGCTTCAGAGCCAGTTCACTCAAGTGGAGCTACGCACTCTCAAATCCAAGGTGATTTTTTTCATTTATTTTTGGATCGTAATTGTTTATTTTTTGTGAATGTTTATTGAAAAAATGTTTTTTTTTTTTCTTTTAAATGTTTTTGTAGTTTATTTCTACCAGAAGTCAGTCGGGTCGTGTCACGGTTGATGATTTGCCGCCTCTTTTTGCAAAGTTGAAGGCTCTCTCTGAAATGTTTAAGGAGGATGAGATTAAGGCTATTATGGGAGAGTCATATACCAACATGGAGGATGAAGTTGATTTTGAATCTTACCTTCGGGTGAGTCTTTATTCATTCTAACGAGGAATTAACTAACATTTTGCATCTTCTTTTGGATTTATATGGTGTTTGGATTCTAGTTTCTTGGTGCTGGAATTTAAGGAATGGTGGTGCTGGTTGATTAAACTCATAAAACATCACCAAGTTGGCAAGCAGTTTGGTTTACATTTATGTAATAATTTTGATTTTTCTCCCTTTCTTGTTTGATGATTTATAGCTTTGCAAGATTGGAAAATCAAGATGTTTCTAGTGAGATACATTTTGGTTGGGGAGTCTTTTTGAGTTTTATATGAGTGTCACTATGTTACATGGGTTTATTTACGTTTTCGATGTTTCGCATATTTGGCTGGTGCGGTTCTGGTTATAATGAAATGGAAGGATATAAGCTATATGTGGGATTTTGCTCATTGGCAGGCCTATTTGAATTTGCAAGCCCGAGCAGCAGCAAAATCAGGAGGTTCAAAGAATTCTTCTTCATTTCTGAAGGCTGCAACTACTACTGTTCACCATGCTATTAACGAATCTGAAAAGGCTTCTTATGTTGCCCACATTAATAGCTTCCTCGGTGAAGATCCATTCTTGTCAAAGTATCTTCCCATTGATCCTTCTACGAATGCTTTATTTGATCTTGCTAAGGATGGAGTTCTACTTTGGTAGATGCACTGAACCCACCAGACTATTTCTTTACTTATGAGTGTTGATATATTTTTTAAGCTTATTAATTATTTTTGATTGTTGTATGCAGTAAGCTTATCAATGTAGCTGTCCCCGGGACCATTGATGAGCGAGCTATTAACACAAAACGAGTCCTTAACCCATGGGAGAGGAATGAGAACCATACCCTTTGCCTCAATTCTGCAAAGGCTATTGGCTGCACGGTGGTTAATATTGGCACACAGGACCTAGTTGAAGGAAGAGTAAGTTGAGCCGTTCCAGCTACTATGGGGATCTGGTTATCATATTTTCCTTTTGGTTTGAACTTTCCTCAAGGTTTTGATTTTATACCTTGATCTCTTTATATTTTGTAGCCCCATCTATTGCTTGGGTTGATTTCTCAAATAATTAAGGTATTTGACTTCAACTTCTTCCTTTATATATGTTCATTTAATGCTATAGAACACTAAAAATTATGATAGAATCTTGTTTTGAATTGTGAGAGTATAAGTCAGGTTATCAGTGACTGCAATTATTGATGGTGTTGCATTTTCATATGGTGCCGAAATCAGATTCAACTATTAGCCGATCTCAATTTGAAGAAAACTCCTCAACTAGTGGAATTGGTAGATGACAACAATGTAATGATATTTTCTTTAGTTTTCTACTTCCAATAATTTGAGCTTATGGCTGGCTTCTAGTTATGCTGTTGGATTCAGCAAAGAGGAAAATAGTTTTTTTTTTTCTGCCAACGATCTTTATAAACCTTGCAGGATGTTGAGGAGCTTTTGGGTTTGCCACCTGAAAAAGTTCTGCTGAAATGGATGAATTTTCATCTTAAGAAAGCTGGTTATGAAAAGCAAGTTACAAATTTTTCTTCTGATTTGAAGGTAAATAACTAACTTATTTACGGAATTTACTCTATATTAAGTATACTTATTGCGGTGTTAATTTCATTGCTAGGCTGGATTTGGGGATGAGCCAAGCTTTTTGGTTGAATGGATTCACGTATTCTTTTTGTCAAGAAAACCATAAAATTGATCTCACTAATTAAATTATCATCATAGACGGAAACATCCTTTAGTTCTGTCCCCTAAATACCCAACATATGAACAGAAAACTTATAAAAATAGTTTTGTATTTTGTTATGATGCCTCAATCAATATTCTAAACAATAGTAGTGTCAAGGATAAAGATAGGTGTCCTATTACTCAGCAAGAAGTCAAATACGTGGGATACTGCTTTTGAGTTGCAACATTCTTTTGCTCTGCTTATGACATAATCTTAAACTTTTGCAGGATGGGGAGGCTTATGCTCACCTGCTTAATGCCCTTGCACCAGAACATTGTAGCCCTGCCACCTTCGATACAAAAGATCCTACGGAAAGGGCAAGCAAGGTCATTGAGCAGGCAGAGAAAATGGACTGCAAGAGATATCTCACTCCAAAGGATATCGTTGAGGGTTCACCCAATCTTAATCTTGCTTTTGTTGCCCAAATATTCCAGCACAGGTGAGCTGCAAGCAATAATGTTTTCATATAGCTTATACTTGAAGGCATTCCAGTTGATTTGTTCTTCACCTTTGTTTTGATTTCAAATTTTGCGCATTAGTAATTAAGTGTTAAAATGTGTGAAAATGCAAACTGTGGCTTGCTGTTTAATTATAGTTTCTGCAGTCTGTTAAAAGCATGTGTTACCCTTGCAGGAATGGGTTATCAATGGATAGCAACAAGATTTCCTTTGCTGAGATGATGACAGATGATGCACAAACTTCTCGGGAAGAGAGATGCTTCCGACTGTGGATTAACAGTCTTGGAACTGCTACATATGTCAATAATGTATTTGAGGATGTCAGAAATGGGTGAGGATTCTCTTTACTTCCTCAATAGTTTAACATTCTGTTGAAATTTGTTGAAGTTTACAACTTCTGTATGCAGATGGGTTCTTTTAGAGGTTCTTGACAAAGTTTCACCCGGATCAGTTAGCTGGAAGCAGGCAACTAAGCCTCCCATAAAGATGCCATTCAGAAAAGTTGAGAATTGCAACCAAGTAGTGAAAATCGGGAAGGAGCTAAATTTCTCCCTTGTGAATGTTGCTGGGAATGATATAGTGCAAGGAAACAAGAAGTTAATACTAGGTAAGTCTTCCACTTATACATTCCATTGGAAAATGGCGCCCTCCATGAGAAAAATAATTGCGCGTTTACTTGCTCTTCCAAAATTATTTGCTGAGACTACTGTGTTAATGAATTCCGAAAAATGTTTGAATCTTCATTTTTCTTCCTCAGCATTTTTATGGCAACTAATGAGGTTCACTATGCTCCAACTCCTGAAAAACCTGAGAACTCACTCCCAGGGCAAAGAGATTACTGACGCCGACATTCTAAACTGGGCAAACAGAAAGGTGAAGAGGGCTAATAGAACCTCTCAGATTGAGAGCTTCAAGGTAACCAAGTGACTAATGACCTTAATTTATGATTGGATTCTACCTCTATTCCATGATTGATTGATTGTTTGGCTTTTGGTATGAACATTCTAATTTTAGGATAAGAACCTGTCAAATGGGATTTTCTTCCTTGAGCTTCTTAGTGCGGTGGAGCCGAGGGTGGTTAACTGGAGTCTTGTAACAAAAGGAAAAACCGGTATGCCATTATCTTAAAATTTTTGCACAGAGTTAGTTTTGATATTGACTATAGACCTCAAGGTTGAAGCTGTGCCACCCTTGAGTGTGAAATGGAAAACCTACCAGGCCTGCCCCACCTTTTTGTGCTCTAGCAAGCATTAGACTGTAATAGAGATGCATGAATACGCTCTATACCGAAATCACAGAGGAAAAACCTAATGTTTGGTTTGATTGATGTTGCAGAGGAGGACAAGAAGTTGAATGCAACCTATATAATAAGTGTTGCGCGAAAGCTTGGGTGCTCCATTTTCTTGTTACCTGAGGACATTATGGAGGTAGGGTTATTTATGTCTACGTTATGGTAACCGCAATCTCATTTATATTATGAACTGATTAACTGCCAATCAGAAAATTCCAAATATATAGTAATTCAGTTTTATAAGTGCTTGTAGATTTTATCCTGACCATGTCTTTTTCCTAATGCAGGTTTTTGCTGATTTACTTGATGACTAGCTGAACTGGATTTAATCAATGCAATTTATAATTCAAATGAGTTTACACGCAAAAGTTTAATCGACTTCCAACCTGAATTATGTGCTCTGTATTGCCAGGTAAACCAGAAGATGATCCTTATTTTAACTGCCAGTATTATGTACTGGAGTCTTCAACAGCAGTCAGATGAGTCCGACGACAGTGGCATTGATGCCTCTTCAGCAGCATCGGGGGATGGCGAGATTGAAAGAACCCTGTCTGGTGACGTTTCCAATTTGGCTATCAATGAAACCGCTTCGGATCCTAATCCTAGTGCCTCTCCACAGGTTGAGGTTGAAAAATGACCCCGACAAAGAATGAACCCATATTTCACCTTATTAATTTTTGCCCATATTATATGATTTTCAACAGAAAGGGAATGAAGATCTCATTGCATATAGCAAATACCCACACTGCTCCTCATGCAAAGTGCTCATTCTTATATGCTTGTAAACAACACAGGTCCTGTAAATTTTGCTTCTGTAATTAGAATTTGCCACGCCTAGGTTTATTCTTTCAAGGGGGAAAAAAATTACATTGATTACGCTGAATAACGTGACATGGGGTAAAGGGGATGGAGAAAGTTTTTAATACTTCATCCCTCACTCGGAATCAATTTTTTTGCAATTCACGGAGCCCCTGTCCTTTTGAAAGTGGCGTTTCTCTATATCCTACTCGTAGAGAATACTTTTAACTATTTTCTGAGTCAGATAATTTAGCTAGAAACTCTACTCCCTTCGGGTGCCATTTGATATTTGCATCATTTAAATTATACAGACACAAGCTAACTATTCCAACAATTGTAATGCCGTTTGTCTCTAACAAAAGGACACATCGTAGATCCAGCATGAATCAACTAAAACATCTTGATGTGAACTGGAAAACTCATGTCATTTAAACTAAAAAACTTTTCTCAAAATAACTCAACCTGGCATTGAGCAACTCAAGTTACAAAAACTCAACTAAAGCACTCGGAGTCTTATACATTTTAAGTTCTGTGTGCAGTTAACAAATTTGGCATACTACATAACAATTCCTTATTTATATATCCAGAAAAAGAATGTCTATAACTTACATTTTGAGTGTTTTCTAGTTCATTTGGAGGTAAGCGGAACTAGAGACTTCATGAAATTCATGTCTGGTGGTCTTCACCATCAACAGGGAGCGATTCAGATTTTTCATCCTCTGCAACTTGCATAAGCATCTCGAGGCGTTTATCAAACATCAATGCACTCTCGTCTCTCTTGTCAAGCTCAGCAGCCTCAGCTTCAAGCCATTTTTCTCTCAAATCATCAAGAAGATTTCCTTGGTCAATGTTGATTATACCCCCAGGAGCACTTGGAACAGTTGTACGAAATGAAGAATCTCCAGATGGTGGAGGCAGCGTCAAAAGCATTGCTCGGAACTCACGTGTATCAGCAAATGTCTCAAAATTACAGGCTATCACCTCCAAACAGTACTCTCTTATCTTAAAAACCCCATACCTACAGATGCAATTTCCTTGTTAAAAAGGTCTGCAGTCACAACTGAGTCCATAATTACATATGCATCAATTACAGGGAACAAGGACACTGCAACAATTTGGACAAAAATGATCTAAAATACAAGGGGCTACAAAAGTATGCAGCCACATGCATGAATGCACATTGAAAAGTAGAGGAAAACAAAAGCTGCTTCCCCAGCTTTCTCCTCCTGCCTATTAAGGGGGAATATGAAAGATACCATGAACAAAATCAAAACTATGACGGAAAATAATTTAAATAGGTTCTGCTTGGAGAAGCTAATCAGCCAACTAATATTTGGTATTCCTATACGGACTCTGGGTAATGATAGAAGAAAAGAATCCTATAATTTCAAAAATAAGGGATAAGTAATATAATAATCAGTGTTCATCAACAGTCGGAGTTCTAGGATAAAATGCCTTATTCAAGCATTAACAAACCTATTGCATATCTATGCTTAAATTTGAAGGAAGGATTTTGGGATGGGGAAAGACGTAATCGCAAAAATTTGTGGTCCCCACAGGTTTATTAAAAGTTTTCCTAAGGTGAAACAAATATGATTTAAAAAATCCATAAAAGATTGGAAAAAAAGAAGAAAAAAGAAAGACCAAGAGAATTGACAAAGAAGAACAAACAATGGCAGCATACATGTCGGACAATAGAAGCCAATGGCACAATTCTGCAGGTGAGACCATTTCCAGGTGCTGCAACAGTACATCAGCCACAGCTCGCTTGAGAGGAAATAGTAAATATCTAGAAGCAGCATCAAACATTTCCTCTGCCTGCTCATCAAAAGGAGCAAAGTTAGGCAAATTTGATCCAGAAGACACAAGCCATGTTGACTGAATTTCAGGATACCTGATCAGGGTCTATATCCTTTAAACCATCAGTGTACCTGAACCAAACAATGAGGTGAATAAGTACCGTAACAGCATAGTTTAATTAAAAGAATATCATATTTTAAGTGTCCCGAAAGCCATATTAGTTGATTATGCAATGCAGAGCATGAGTAAAATGCTAATAGAGGCAGCATAGTTGGGGATAACTAATATCCATAATGTTGCAATCCAGAAGTCAAATCAAGACCATAGACAAATGTTTACATTAAGCTCAAGCTTTTGCAAACGTAACCAATACAATGCTTACATGTACTCGATCATCTTCTCAAATATTTCCTTGCTCAAATCATGCTCTTCAATACATGGAAGGGTGTCACCAGGTAACCCTTCTTTCCCTTCATAAAAGTCCTTCATACGGGACAATCTTGCTTTAAAGTATTCCGACCTTGATGCTAAAACTACTTGATGGCAACGGAAAATCTTTTTATCAACTCTTATGCAAACATCAGCAAGATCATCCACACTGTCACTGATATGCATTGCCTCAACACTAGATGATAATTTATAAACGCCATTATCAAGATTGTGATCCATGTTGGACCTTGCTAAGGAAATTTGAAGGATCTGAAACAAGGCAGCAGGAAGCCGGTCCTCTTCAGGTAGTGCTGAGCCTTGTACGATGAACCGTTTTTGAGAGTTGTCTACATCTCTCAGTGCCTTATACTCTGCGTATTTTTGATGAATCAATTCTTTCTCAAGAATCCTCTGCAAAGATTCACACTTGCACACCTTGCAAATTTTCACAAGATCCTCCATGTCATCTACAGCAATCTCTAGTCTATCAGAATAAAAGAAGTGGATGAGGCCATAGAGGGCAGGATAAGACAACTTTTCTCTAGAAAATCTGACTTCATTACGGTATCTCCAATCAGTTTCAAACTTTCTTCTAAAAAATACGGACCGAGCACTTAGAATGACTCTGTGAGCTTCAATGGGTCTACCTTGCACATAAAATACCACATCAGGGGGGAATGAATCGGAATTTGATGCCCCATTGGATGTGACACCTACTCATAGTACCAGATGTCAGATTATTACCAAAACAAGAAAGAACAGTTAAATGAACGAGAGTACATCCAATTTCTGATAATGGAACTACTAGCAATAAGTATCAAGTAAGTGGGTAGTTAGTAAACATCAGTTGCTAACTAAACTGTAAAAGCAAGTGTACCAAATATTTTAGCAAAAAGCATATAAGTTACAAGCATACTCTATGAATTAATTTGGTCCGCATATCACTTCCTCTACTGTGAGTTTACGGTTTATACAAATACGTAATCACTTATTTCTGACTTTGCTCACAACATGTGCGGGCAAACATTACAACATAAACTTGAAACACTAAAAGCAAACAAGTGAAAAAAGAACACATAAATTTTTTTTCTTCTTTTACTAAAAAGAGAGAAATATCTTTCTATGGTGACCGAGCAAAGTAAACCAAATGAGAATTGAAAGGCTTGCTAACAGAAAGAGAAATATGTATAACCTGAAATCCCCAAAACGACCTCGGCCTGCTCAAGAAACTGCCGATTAGCTCCAGAGCCTAAGAAGGTGTCTCTCAACGCCGCCTGCAACGGTCCTAGCGGCGGCGGCCTCGCTTCATACGCCTTCAAAAGCTTCCTCACCTTCAAATTAAGCGCGGCGTAGTGACACCTGTCGCCGTCGAAAGTGTGCTCGGAACAAATCGCGCCGCTCTCCAATAACATCCTGGCGGCATCGAGGTGTCCGGCGAGGCAGGCGTAGTAGAGCGCCACGGAGTCCCACTGGTCACGCGCGTTTACGTTGACTCCGGATTCAAGAAGGTACCTGAGCCGGTCGACGTCACCGGAACGTGACGCCTCGAATACGTCGCCGTTGGGGACTTTCCTCAGCGGTACGGATGAGCTGAAGTCGGAGGCGTCGAGGTCGATCTCGTCAAGCTCCGTGTCGATAGTTGATTGACGGTTCGATGGCATTTTGGTAATAATCTGAAGTTTTGCGGATGTTTAGTTTTGTTCATGATTGGGTGGGTTTAGTAAAACAAGGGTTTAAGAGAAGAGGCATTTGCAATCCCTGGTGTTTTGCGGCTTTGTGAAGGCTGTGTGTGGATTAGGAAGATTAAGGAATACAAAGGAGAGAGACAGAGAGTGATAGCTTGGAGGTGGGGGAGGGCGATTTCGGCTTTTATAAGCAGGGGATTTACGGGGAAATGGATTTTCCCGCAAAAGAGGACATCGGTCGCACTCTCTCATATCATTCGTTTTTTTATTTTTATTTTTATTTTTATTTTTATGTTCCCTTAACGATCAATGTTAGGGGGTCGCCTAGCAACTGTTGCATGGTAAACTATCATTTAAGTCCCTTATACTTTTTATAAAATAAAATAAATAGAAAATATTATAAATATTTATATATAAATCTTTTTTATATCTATTTTAAACAAAAAATTTATAAATATTTACATATAAATTCTTTTTTATATCTATTTTTATTATTTTTTTATTAATTATATTTAATTATTATTTTATTAGTCATTAATATATAAATATAATATGATATAATAAAATAATGTTCTAATATAATTTATTTTTATATTATAATATTTACATATAAGTCTTTTTTTTTATAAAATGACATTTGAAAAGAATTTTAATAATTTTTGTTGTTGTTATTATTATTATTGCTATTAAATTTTATTATTTTTATTTATTTTAATTATTATTATTAATAAAATTTATTACTTTTATTATTTTAATTTTTATTAGATCGTAATTAATTTATTATTATTAGTATTAATATTTCTATTATTAAAATATATTAACTGTATTATTTTAATTACTATTAATTATTATTATTATTAAAATTTATTAATAATTTTTTATTATTTTAATTATTATCATTGTTAATATTATTATGCTATTAATTTCATTATTATTTTATTCTTATTATTAAATTTTATTAATTTTTTTACTAATATTATTGCCATTATTAATAACTAATACAATAATAATTAAATATAAAAAACTACAAATAATAAGGAATTTGAATTATAATAAGTTATTTACTTAAGATATAGAAATTGGAATCGGAATGAACAACATTCTCATTAATGTGTTTACTTTATTTTATAATTGAAATAGATTGTTGTAAATAACTAAAATACCATTTGTTAATTATGTCCCTACTATTATTTGTATATATAATAATAATAATAATAATAATAATAATAATAATAATAATAATAATAAAATTATTAATAAATTTTAATAATAATAATAATAATAAAATTATTAATAAATTTTAATAATAATAATAATAATAATAATAACAACAACAACAACAACAACAACAACAACAATAATTTTAATGGTTGTTGTTGTTGTTATTATTATTATTATTGTTATTAAATTTTGTTATTTTTATGTATTTTAATTATTATTATTAATAAAATTTATTACTTTTTATTATTTTTCTGGTTATTATACAGTAATTAATTTATTATTATTAGTATTAATATTTCTATTATTAAAATATATTAACTGTATTATTTTAATTACTATTAATTATTATTATTAAAATTTATTAATAATTTTTTATTATTTTAATTATTATTAATGGGAATTTTATTTTATTAAAGTAATAAAAGTAATAAATTTTATTAATAATAATAAATAAAAATAACAAAATTTAATAGCAATAATAATAATAATAATAATAACAACAACAACAACTATTAAAATTTTTTTCAAATGTCATTTTATAAAAAAAAAGACTTATATGTAAATATTATAATATAAAAATAAATTATATTAGAATATTATTTTATTATATCATATTATATTTATATATTAATAAATAATAAAATAATAATTAAATATAATTAATAAAAAAATAAATAATAAAAATAGATATGAAAAAAGACTTATATGTAAATATTTATAATATTTTCTATTTATTTCATTTTATAAAAAATATAAGGGATCTAAATGATATTTTACCACAAAAAAAAACTGTTGCACATTGCAACAGTTGCAACGTAGGCGGACCCCAATGTTTGAAGGATCTTATAATTTAACTTTAGGTTAAGGCATTCGGCATATGGTGAGTTTAGTTAAATATTAATGTTTATATTTTTTTTAAAGAATGGGGCTATTTGTGATATAAAAATTATTTTAAATAGTCTAATTTTAATAAAAATTTTATTATAAAAATACCTATCATGTGAATTACCATTAACAATAATTTATTATAAGATAATACAACAATGATTAAGATTTAATAAAAGTTTATTATCAGACACGCTCATTATTCAATGAATAATTCTTATTCTTTAAATCTTAAAACATTTATTTCAGACATATTAAATCTAATCAATATTTAGATTAATAATGATGAAATCAATTTTTTTTAAAAAAAATTTGACTACAAAATATGTGTGATGCTTTTTACTTTTTTTTTTTTAAATAAAATATACAAAACTATTGTAAAATATCTATATTTGTTAATTTTTTGACCTCTTCTTCTTTGTCATCTTCTTCTTCATCTTCTCTATTTTTTAAATTATTTATGGAATATTTTTTTTATTACGTCCATTGCAAGTTACTTTGAGTGTAAAATCCAATATTTAACATAAATAAAAAAAATTAATAACTAGGATTATGTTAAATAATTTGTCTATAACTTGCCTGGATTATATTGTTGAAAGCATTTGTTAAATCTCTTGAAATTGATTGCATATGATGGTTTTATTGTTGTTTTAAGTAAATAAAGTTAATTAATTTAAAATAATTTGAGTGAGTTTTTTTTTTAAATCTTAAAAAGTGTATGAAGTAAAACTTAATTTTTAAAATTAATATATAAATGTATAAACTAATAAAGCATTTAAAGTGACTTTTAGAGTATAAATAACCCCTCTATTTTTTAAATTAAGATTTTTATTTTTGAACATAAATTTTGTATAGTTTTGCTTTGATATATGCAAGTAAATACAAATCATACATAATTAAATATTTTTTTTAAAAGGAAATTATGATTTGGTACATGTTACATAGACATATGCAATCTATATGGATTATAATTTTTTTTAAATGAAGTAATATTCCCGTATTTTTATTCCAATTCTCATTAAATGGATAATCAGTTGCAAGATTTATGAAATTACTTGTAACTCCGTCATACCTTTCAACGGATTGATATCTTTACACTTGTAAAAGTTGAGATACTACTTAAAAAGTAAAATACATAATCATATAATTATAGCAAAGCGATTAATCAAACTTAACATAAATCTAAGCCTATCCAAACCCAATACATACAAAATTGACCGACATTTTAAAATAAATACTTGTGAGATGAGTCTTTTGGAAACTATAAGGTGTTTCATTCATTTCTTTATTTCACATCGCTCATATGACAAAAGGCAAGTGTGTTTTAGGGCCAATTTAATAATGTAGTAATTTTTTAAATAATTTCCTTTAGCTCTACTATAGAATAATCAATTGTGAATAAAGTCAATTAAATATTTAGTAAAATTTATTTTTAAAAGTACCATGAATTTTAAAAGCAATCTTGTATATTTAGTAGATTCTATTGTTAAAAATACTATAAGAATATAAATGACTAAATTGAATATAATATTAAATAAAATTTATTTACCCATTTATAAATATGTACGTAAAATATTTTTTTAGTTCACACATATAATAATTGATAATGAAAATAAATATTCTATATAGTTATTTTTTTAAAATTTTGTTATACCAATATAATTAGTATTAATAATAATATTTTAAAAGTTAATGATTTTATTTCTTTATTAATAAGGATAATTTTGAATTTTTATAATATTATGAGTATATATGTGAAATTGCATTAACCACAAAATTAATTCTCAAAATCAGATTTTGAAAAGGTACTTCTCCCTTACTTTGCAAAATCTACTATAGGATAAGGTGATTTTATCAAAAGTGATTATTAAAAAATTTATCAAATAATAAAATTAGTTTTAACTTTTCAAAATTACTTTTTTACTTTTAAAAACATTCCTAAACATGTCCTTATAAATATTAGTTTTTCCTTGTTTAATTAGATATGGGGGACATTTATGTGAAGCACATAATAAATTTGAAACATAGTGAAGAGATCATTGAGGCAATGGCCTGTAAAATTTTCAAAATTGTTTAAATAACTTGGAAATAACATTTTAGAAAATTTTCACGGATCCCCTATAAAAAGCACATAAAGTTATTAAATTATTCTTAACTTGAAATAAATATGTATTACATAACTCTTGTAGCATGACTTATTTTGCTTTGGGGACAATTATGATTTATTTTGTTTTGGGTCTCTCATAGTATAATGAAACAGAAAAGGTTTAACAATTTTTTAAATGGAAACAGTAAAAACCCAATGGGTTGATTATTTATGCAGTTATCACTCAGTATATCTTTCATTTTCTAATACAAATAGTCTATTTATTTTTAGGCTATCAAAAACGAAATACATGACCTTCAATTGTGTAACATACGACTTCTTATAATATATCACTTCCTAATGAAAAATAAAGTTTTCAACTCCACATCTTCATTGGTTTTAATTGCAATAGGTGGCATTCGATCATATATCTTAAACTTGAATTCATTGCAATTATAAATTTTGAAGAGCCAATATCAATAACTTGAGGTATGTTCTTTGCAAAATTGGTGTACGTTGTCGATCATAATAGTATTATCCTTTAGCTTTAGAATCTTTGAACCTATATTCAACTTTTTTTTCTCAGTCCATTAACCATTAAATCGAATAGGCACACATATCAAAATCACATATGTTGATACAAAGGCAATAATATCAAATTTATATATAAATAATTAAGCAACCAATATGACTTGCATGATTTACATGATGTATATGACTACACGACTACACGACTACATGACTTACACAACCTACAAGACTATTCATTTAAGTCATCTAGCCATGCAGCATCGCCATGGTACCACATTCCATTTATTACATTACTTCAAAACTAACACACAACATTATGTTAATTCATAATATTTTCCCTTTTAACATCTATTTAGCATCTACATATTGCTAAAAAAAGTAATTAAATAACATATTGCATTCATTTTGACAACATGTAGGAGCATGATAAAAAATAAAACATTATATTATAGAAAAAATATCTATATTATACACACTTTTTCTAGGGAAACTGTAAAACTTATAGATCCAATAATATGAACATGCCATAACTCTTATTTGTATTTTACTTTTTAGTGGTGCTGTTGGGAAATTTGCACAAAGAAGCTATTAGTTCTAGATCTCGGGGCTGCTCTTTTATCAAGAATAAGAATTAAAAAAAAAGATCCCGTTCTTTTAAATACCTTATTCGATTACTTAATGAGTAATGCACTTTCTTTCAATTGAAAGAGTATGGGTGTTAAAATATATGAATAAATAGTTGTATTTTGGTTGAGAGGTTTTAAAGGATGATTTCAGTGTAAGAAAAAAGCAAGAATGAGTAGTGCATTTAATATCTATACTTAGATTTTACTCACATTTCTTAGTGTATTCATATAAACCTATAAATGGAGTAAAATAATTTTAAAAGTACTAAAGGGTATTTAATTAAAAGAAAAGCCCATAAAGAAACCAATAAAAGTAAATAATATCAACTTGGACCTAAATTGTGGAGCCATTGTAATTTTGGCTTTTGCATTGAAAAAAACCAATAAGGGTAAAGTGCACATCTTTAACCAATTAGGCCAGACTTAATACCTCAGCCTCATGGGACTATCATACATGTGATAGGTGTCTCTCTTTTACTTGTCTTTATCATTTAAGATTGATGAAGTACTCTTAGAGATGACAATGAGTATCACTTGTTGTGGGTTAACAATTATCAAATCCTCACAACTCGTAGTAGATTCTTTTTGTAGGTTTCGACATTTAAAATCACAAATATTAAAATAAAATTTAAGTAGTACATAAAAATTTTAAATTATATAATCAAACAATAAATTTATAACAACAACCTAAAAAATTTGCATAAAATATTTAGTTCTATGTTTTGTCAAAGTAAATGAGAAATTGGAGGTTCAACATTAAAATAAATACATAAAATATATCAATCTATCACAAAATATTTTTGTTGTAGTCAAATCATAATAACTAAGATCAATACCTTGCTCCATCTTTTAATCAATACACAAGTATTATCAACAATATTAACAGGTAAATTTTGGATAACTACTAATCAATACTAGAAAGGGTATATCTAATAAGATTAAAATTATCATTTTTCCACTCATAATGTTGATTAATATGATTATAACTTATAAATTATCTTAATGTTTCCCAATGAAATTTTATGTTAAATTAAATTGTAGTATGTTGATTTTATTTTAGTTTTATATTGTAGACATATTTTAGGAACAAAGAGGAAATCAGAGCCTAAAGTAGTAGACAAAAAAATGAATTGTAAAGTACTAGACAAAAAGATGAATTGTATTGATAAATAAAAAAGAAGTAAAGTAATTCCGAATATTATTAAAAACTAATAAAGTGATGGTCAAGTGGCAGCAACTATCACTTTTAACTATCACCTCCTTTCTTCTTTATTTTTATATGTAAATAAATAAATAATAAATAATAAATAATAAGAAAATAAGAAAAGGTGAAGTTGTTGGCTGCATATGAAAGAGAAGAGAGTTTGGAAGCAAATGGGAGAAGAAGAAGAGAATTGAGAGAAGAACGAAAGATAGAATCTTAGAAAATAATTTCTTCTCTTTTTTTATGTAATTAATTTTCTTATAATATATTTTAGAAATTTATTAAATAAAATGAGAATTTTGCTTGTTAATATGAATAGCTAATTTTTAAGTTAAAGTGAAAGGTGAAAAGCTTAAGGATTTAAATTATGGAAGTAGTTATTCTTTCAAGTAAGTTTATAGTTTATTATTCTAAAAATATATTTACAAGTTATATTTTTTATTAGTTATTTTTGTTTCATTTTAATCTGTAGATCTAAATCCACTTTGGATGCATATAGTATTTACACATAATATTGACACAATAATATAGCTTTGGCACATTGTGTACTTTGCCCCATATTTATTCATAAGTGGTCAATTAATTAAGTCATATAATAATTAAATTAGTTAGAATATAACTATTAAAAAATATTATGACCATAATTCGAAAACTAAGAATAGATCTCCTAATTTTAACATTTTTTAAATGAATAATTTTTTTTTTTGCAACTAATTTTATTTAATAATTAACTACTTGATTTTTAAATTCTTTGTGGTTCGACCTCAAACTCACGGAGTTATATTATAACTAAATACTCTTATACTTAAGAGTAATTAATACTTTGAGTCGTGTCAACTACCATTAACAATTAATTAAATAAATAAACCAACTTTAATAAAAAATCATTAGTTCAAGTCATTAAAGACATAACCTTTCGACTTTTTTTTAGATGAATATTTTTTCTACAATTAATTTTATTTAATAAATAACTACTAGATTTTAAATTTCTTGTAATTCGACTCTAAACTCATGAATTTATATTATAATTAGACATTCTTATCTTTGAGAGTAATCAATACTTTGAGTCGTGTCAACTGCGATTAATAATTAATTAAACAAGTAAATACCCAATTTTAGTAAACAATCATTAGTTCAAGTCATTAAATCAAAACAAACAAAATTAATCAAATCAAATAAAAATGTCAATGATATTAAACTTGAAAATTTAAAAAATTTCTACTATTTTAGGTGTAAGTGCTCTTTTTTTTTCTTTTTAATATACTATAAAATTGTGCAGTTTAACAATATTAACAATTGATTCTATTAAACCCTACAATTTAAAAGCGTACTCATGTGAAAAAAATGAGAGCACTCCACACACACACACACACACACACAGAGAAACAAACTAGAAGAAGCAAGGCATGCAACTGTAGTAGTGAGTTAGGTTATGGTTAGGAATTAAGAAAATTGAGTCACAAGTAATAACTTTAGCTTACATATATTTATAATTAAATTTTAATGTAATTTTATGATTAAAATTAAAAGTATGAATAATTAAAAAAATGGGTTGGTGGGTACCCATTAAATTTTTTCTCAATATCAAACTTACAACCTGCTAGTTTAAATTTAAATCAAAACAGTGTGCAACCTACAAAATTAACCACAGTAATTTAATTTTTATGGGTGAGTTTAGATAAATTTACTAATAATTTTGAATTAAAACAATCTACAACCTATAAAATTAACAGCAGCAATCGGATTTCAATGAGTAGATTTAGGCGGGTTTACAAATAATTTTACCATCCCTAAGTTTTTTTTTTTTTTATTGTTTTACCATCCGTAAGTTTACTTTGGAAGCAAATCCACAACATTCACCTTCCTTGCTTATAAAACCCTCGACTTACCCTATTTACCCTCATTTTTCCCTTAATTTTGTGTACTTCTTTAGTCCCAAAAAGAAAAAAAAAGCAATTTGTCTATTTACTCTAGTCGTCCCTCAGCGTAAAAATCTGGTATGGTTTGTTTCTCCATTTCTTTTTACTTTCCAGTTCGTTAGGTTTAATTTAATTTTTTTAAAAAAGAATTAATGTTGAAAAATTGGAGCGGCCATATACATTTAGTTGTATAATAACAAGTTTAACAAGTTCTTTTCAACAAGGATTATTACTTAAGTGAATATCTTGTGAAATAGTGTTGTTTGGTCGCTAAACAATGTGGAACTTGACATGTGCTGTTTGTTACTTAGCAGCTACAGGGTTGCGCTCCAGTTCATTGCATAGGTTTCTATTTTTGTTCTTCAGCAGTAGGATATTTGGTTGTATTGTTTTTGTAAAATAGAGAATAAGTTAGATTTATTACATATTTTTCGTAGTTTCCAACATAGAAGTAGTGTCCTGTGATATTTTATGTGACTTCTTTTAATGCAATTATGGTGCAGATAACTCATGGAATACTCGGAAGAGGATGATGATACTGTAACACACTATGTCTCAGATTATGAGTTTCTTGATCAAAAGGAGGAGTCAATTTCGTTTTCTGTTTTGCCTCTTCAATGGGATGGGTGCGATATTGTCGGTAGTTCAGAAATGGAAGTGTTCTTGCACGGAAATATTGGTGATGCGCCCCAGAATTTCAATGAGCAGGTTATAGCATGGAAGTTCGAACTCTCTTATGCACAGCCTCAAATTTGGGTGCTCTCTAAACAAAATAACTGGATAATGCTTCAAAGTCCAAGGAAGAGTTTCAAAAACATCATCAGGATGATCTTGATCACAGTTCATTGGCTTCATTGCGTGAAACAGAATCATGAGGCGTCTAGGAGATGCATAAGGGAGCAGATGTTGAAAGTCTTCTGGTATATGTTTCTTTGATGATTTGTGTTTCTATGACATCAATTGTGCTTGTTTTAGATGATTGGCTATCTATTTTGCAGCTCATATGAGGTTCAACCTTCTGAGAATGACCTGTTGGATCACATGCCAATAATCAGAGAAGCTGTAGAAAGGGACAAAGATTTAGCAAATTCTAAGGTTTGTGCAACTTCTGGTGTTTCCATCCTTAAAGACGGTATCTTGGTGTCTAAAGATATATTACCATAGGAAAGAATCTTAATCTTTGAATGCTTGTGGTTTTGTCTTCTGTACGACTGTGAAAGAAATCATGTTTAATATCATCTTGTCGTATTCTTTAGAATTTTCCACAAAAAGATTGATAGATTTTCATTGGATTAATGTCAATTATTTCAACATAAGAATTTTCCATTTTGTTTGAGCATCCAAAATTTTTTGTAAAGTTGTAACAAATTACACGTACTTAAAGTTGAAATTCTGCTGCTTATTGGAGTTGTCTTGTGAATAAAGTTTTAAAAATAAACAACAGGTAGTGTTTAGTGCAACTAATTTGTGAAAATCTAATTGCTATTGTAGTTTTTAACTATCTCTGTGTTTTCTGTCGGGGGGATGACTGGGTTCAGTACTGTGTCTGATTATGTGGTTACGCCAGAATCATCTTCGTTGAACAAGTTTACCATTTGCCCATAGCATGTAGGTATATACTCTTCTTTGTAATGGAGTTTTGTCAACTTCTGTTCCATGCATAAATAGATATGAATGTATATTTAGATGGAACATTGTCTTGACAATTAGTTTTTTGAACAGTTCCTGCTATCTTTTATGGCAAAGCACCTCGAGACAAATACTTTCCATGAGGTTTGAGTACTCAAAACTGATTTCAATCTTGCTTGTGCATTATTTCCATTTCCTTCATTAAGTTCTCTTTACAACTTGTTTTTCTTCTCATTCTTCTATTAAAGATCTGAATCTGGTTGATTACACAGGATGTCCGAACAACAGAGAAACCAAAGGTCATTGTTGATTGGAATGAAGACGAGGACAGTGAAGAATTTGATGAAGATGAGAATGACTTTGCTGTTTGTGCTATTTGCGATGATGGTGGCGATGTTACGTTGTATGTCTTGTCTTATATTCGTTTAACATTTCTATTTATTTCTCTTGTTTATGCCATCTTGGCATGGATATCTTCTTATTGCTTTTTTTTCTTTAATTTTTTTTGGCGTCATACTCCCGTTATTGTGGCTAAATCAATGTAGAAGTTTCTAATTTCTAATAATTTTTCCCAATACTTTGCAAATGGTGAAATAAGATATTTTTCACTTGCATTGTTTATCCATGAAGAGGTTATGCTAGGACCAGCTATGCTATTTTAAACAAAGTCTTGGGTGTTGAAGTGGTTTGCTTCAAAGAGAATCCCCATCAGATGATGAAGTAGGAGAAACTCTATTTAAATGCTTGGGAAATGTGCAGTGAGGATCTAAGAATATGCTGGTTTGAAGGAGTGCTTAAAACAAGAGTACGATAAGAAATGTGGATAGATCAAGTGAAAAAGGACATTATTCTACAAGATGTTATAGATGCTATTGTTTTTGGTGTAGTGAGTGGTGCAATATAGATATTGCTAACTACCCCTTTGTCTTGTGCTGGAAGCTTGGTTGACTTGACTGAGTTCGCTAAGCTGGTTAATTCTTTTACCCTTTTCATCTTTATGTCTTGTTTGCGATCCTACCTTTAGAAGGTTGGTACTATTTGTATTGTCTTTGCTTAGCCAAGAATTAACAAATTGGATGGTTTTGCTTGATCTTTTTGTTTGTTTTGGTTAATTTGTCTTGAAATGATGCAGTTGTGACGGGAGGTGCTTGAGGTCTTTTCATGCAACCATCACTGCTGGGAAAAATGCTTTATGTGAATCCCTTGGTTATACTCAAGCACAAATTGATGTATGGATCACTTTGTTTCCATATATTTAATATTCTTTTCTTTTTTTGTTCTTTTTGGACCTTGAACAATTGCTCGGTACGAATGCAGGCGGTTCCAAATTTTTTGTGTCAAAATTGTCTATATCAGGAGCATCAGTGTTTTGCTTGCGGCATGTTAGGCTCTTCGGATAAATCTTCTAGTCAAGAGGTATAATGTTTTGACAATTTAAGGCCATGACCATGTGATTTGTGTATTTTCCTTTTCTTTGTGGAGCATAAAAAAACTTAATATGTTGGACTTATATAAAAGCTATGCATTGAGAATTTGGGTTCAATTCTGCTACTGAAAATTTCTGATAGTTCACATGATCTATCTAAAACCTGACATTATTTAAATTTTGATTAATATTTGAATCTCGGGTGTGCTGGGGGCTACATATAACAAAGAGGACACCTTGACATCTAAAAGATCCATGATATATGAAACTTGTAGGTCTGTACATACTAGGTGGGGGGTTATGTATGTGCTTGCTTTATACAAACAACCACAGGCTTGTCAATTGATATTGATCAGGATATAGCAGTTTTTGTTAAGTTGAAAGAATGATCAGCTAGGGATGATTGCAAAGTGCAGAGTGAATGATGCTGTACCCACAATGCAAGAGCTGCCATGAAGTTACAGAATATGGTTTTCTCATCAATCATATTGGACACTTAGCTTTTATCTTCACCACGTGCTTAGCTCATGCCCCATCATTTATTTTGTACTCTCTGTTGGTTATTTCACTTGCATGTCTCTATTTATTTAAGTCATAACCCATGTAATCTCGACTCATCCTCTTGATATCACATATTGAATGTTTTCTTAAAATAAAGCCCATGTTGCAACTTTTGTTCTTTATGTCTTCAAGGTCTTCCCTTGTGTTTCTGCTACATGCGGCCAATTCTATCATCCAGAATGTGTCTCAAAGCTGCTTCATCCTGATAGTGAATCTCTGGCAGAAGAACATCGAGAAAGAATTGCTGCAGGAGAATCATTTACCTGTCCTGTCCATAAATGTTTTGTTTGCAAGCAAAGTGAAGATATGAATGTTGAAGACTTGCAGTTGGCCGTTTGTAGACGTTGTCCTAAAGCTTACCACCGAAAATGCTTACCCAGGTATGTCCTTGTTTGCTCGTCATGTATGTGTATACAGCTTTTCATGAATTTCATCTGCAAAGAATCTGATTTTAATTCATGAGATATAAGCTCTGAAAGCTGCTTTGGTTTTTTGTTCAGGGAGATTACATTTAATGCTGATGGAAACAATTTTCAAAGGGCTTGGGTTGATCTGCTGCCAAATAATCGGATTCTAATATATTGCTTGTAATTGGTCATTTAAGTATTATTTTTATTCTAATAACTGTTCTTTTACCCATATGCCATCCATCAGACACCTAATGGTTGTTAAATACATTGACCAGGGAGCATAAGATCATTAGTGAACTTTAGGGACCACTTAAAATTTCCTGGTGTTGAAGGAAAAAGAAAGAAAGAGGATTTGGAGCTGCTATTGACTGAAGAGAAGGATGCAGCCTCAAAGAGAAATATTGTTTCTGAAAGTTTTGTTGCAGATAAAACTGTAGTGAAGAAGCTGAAATTGGCAGAGGTGTACAGCAGAGCTGAAGTTGGTGTACCTAATTCAGAGATCAAGAGAAGATGGCCTAGACAAGACGTGCATTCCCTAAAGAAACCAAATATTACTGACACATGTAGAAAGTCTTTGAAAGATATAGGTGACAAAAGCAAGCCGTCACTAAGAAAGGATAGCACATTGGTGAAGTCCAGATCATCTGTAGTGAAGCCTGGGCATAGGAATATTGATGGCAGTAAAATGAAGAATTCCATTTCTGATAGGCGTGGGATGAAAAAAGTAAACATTTCACAACATTCACTTGATGCAGGAAGGGAAAAAGAGTAAGTTTCTTTTCTTATTGAGGGCACAACTGCAAATTTTTATTTCATTTTCCTTTAGAGTTAAAAAAATTCTTATGGTCATTTTGTATTATTTGGCTTTTTTTTTTTTTTCTATGTACAGACTTTTGGCTTTAATTAAAGATTCCATCTCATCTTTTAATGAGGAAGAGTTCATGAAGGGCCATATAGTTCCAATTACACATGCACATCACTCAAGACATTTATTGGAGAAGTCTATTACCTTAGGATTAGTGGAGGGTTCTGTGAAGGTATATTTAAATGATTAAACATCAAATGTGCTGCTTTTGATACTTATTGCATGATAATTAGCTATTTCTTTCAACATGTTTGCAGGCTGCTCGAGCAGCTTTACAGATGTTAGAAGGAGGATGTGATATTGAGGATGCTAAAGCAGTTTGTCCTCCAGAAATTCTGTGTCAAATTTTTCAGTGGAAGGTTTGATCCGCCTTTTTTTTCCTTTTAAATTTTGGAGATATTAATAGTAGAACTTTTGCTTTGTGTAGTATTTTGCTTCTTAGCTATTATTTAATTGTTTGTCAATGTTCCATACATTTCTTGTTTAGATTAAGGATAAAATGTTTCTTGTTTTACTTGCAATTTTAAATGGTTGAGTTCTGGTGGGTATCTCCCATATAGTCATGTTAGCTTTGATGTGATTTTATGGAAGACTACTTGTTAGTTTTCAATGATGAAATACCCATGGGAAAGAAGTATATGCTAGTAAGAAGTGACTCTTATTGTTTGTTCATTATAGTTGATTTCCCTCTTCAAGTGAACTAATATTTGTTGGCGTGTTCCAATCTCGTAATTTTAGCACCTCTTGCATAATATCTTGTTTGTACATTTTTTTGGCCTTATCATTATTAAGCACAAATGTGCATAATCAAATTACAATAATTTTAAGTTTTGAATGTATGGATTCCTTTTCGGTCATGTTCAAGTACATTGTTCCATACATATGGATCTCATTAAAATTATTATTGAAAAAGAAAAATCTATATAGCCTACACTTACAGGGAAGGCAGATATTAAGAAGAATTTACTTCATAAATTTGTAATTGAAGCTAAATGGCAACCTGCTATTTATATGTATAAAACATTTGCATCAGATGATATTTTTGAAATCTTTCAGAATTCCACCAAGTGTGCTCTATCTATTAGGTCAATCTTGGAGTTTTTCTTTTTCTTTTTTCTTTTTTAAAGAAAAGAAAATAGACATTATTTGAAGTAGAGTTGGCAAAATTTGACATGACCTGATCACCCGACACAAACACGAAACAAATAAATGGGCATAAGTCGTCGAATTTAACACGATTATTAAATGGGTTGGGCCCGGGTTGATACGATTTTTTTCCGTGTCGGGTTAGGGTTAAAGTTCTTCACCCATTTACTTAATCAATGACACGATTATATTTTCTATTTTAAAATATTTTATACGTTCTTGTCATCAAAATTCAAATATTAGAGATGATTTTCTCTTTTATTTTTATTTTTTGAAAGGATGAATATAAACATAGTATTTTATTTATAAAATTTTATATACATTTAAAGCTTTAATAGTGTAAATGTGTAAAATAGTGGTAGACATGTATATTTTATAATATTGATATATAATATTATTTACATATATATAATTAAAACTTTAATAGTGTAAATGTGTAATATTTTGGTACATATGTATATTTTATAATATCGATAAAGTATGTATGTGTATGAATGACAACGTATAAATATTTAATATAAATTTTGTTTAATATATGATATTAAGTGAGTTATTGAATAACTTGATTATTTTTCCTTGTCGGGTTTAGGTGTCAATATTTTGACACTAGTATTAAATGGGTCAGGTTTTGATCGACCTAAATTTGACATGACACGAAGCTGACGGGACACGAACATAACCCGATCCTGTTTTGCCATCTCTAATTTGAAGGTTGCGGTAAGATTGTTTCTTGTCAACTGCATTTTAATGTACGAAATTGCATAACAATATAGCTTCCCGTTTTGTCTTTTGTACGGGCAAGTTGACAAGGCTATGTTTTTCTTTTTACATACTTTAAATTTGATGTACTGAGAAGTTTCAAGTCACAATTTTAACATGTTTATTATGGCTAAAAGTTTTACAGTAGATTTTAAAGCAATGACTAGGGTACTTGAATATGAATGCTAATTACTTTCTGATTTTAAAGCAATGACTAGGGTACTTGAATATGAATGCTAATTACTTTCTTACATTCTGTAGAGGAAGCTTGATGTTTATCTTGCACCTTTCCTCCATGGCATGCGCTATACTTCTTTTGGTCGCCATTTCACCAAGGTAGAGAAGCTTAAGGAGGTAATGATATTTGTTTATTTTTCAGTTTTGTTGCAAGTAATTGGCCCTGTACTGAGAATTGTCTTCATTGGTAGAATCTCTTCATGGCTGAAGCTTTTCCTTTTGAAAAGCATCACTATGAGGATCACATCTGCTGTCTGTAAGTCAGCTCAAAAGCTAGAAATGTCACCTTTGGGTCATAATTATAATCAGGAAATGATGCCACTGGTACAGGTGGGAGGCCTGACAGGAGCACACCATTGCATGGAAATTAGATCAGATGTCATACAATTGTATCTTATTATTTCTTATAGTTCCAAGTTTTGATAGCTTAATTTCTTGTAGTCTTTTGAGAATGCTATTGAAGTTCTGCTTGAGAATCATGTGGAAGAGAATCCAAAATAGTCATAACATCTCATAAAGAAAATAGAGTTGGAGAAATTGGACGCTTCTTCAAAACACTATGACTAATAATTGATATATGCAGTTCAACTCTGTACATGCTTCAGTAGCAGAACGCTGGTTGTTTAATAAATTATAGTGCTATGTTAACAACATGAGTTGATTCTGCAGATTGTTGATAGGCTCCATTGGTATGTCCGAAGTGGAGACACAGTAAGAATTTATATGCCCTATTTTTGTATTTAGATTTGTTATATTGTTCTGTTGTTTCTGGTTGCCTGATTGTGTCATTTTCTCAATCTGTCTTATTATAGTCCAGCAAAACATTCTACCATAGGTTTTTTTTTTTAAATCTTTTGTTTTATTATTACTATTAGTTTTTTCTCAATCTGTCTTCTTCTTCTTATTATTTTTGGTTCGTTATTGGTCTTTTTAGATATGAAGTTTAATAGTTCAAAGGACATGCCCTTTCTTCATTGCCTCTTAGGTCTGCCATTAATCATTTCAAATCTTATATTCCATACTCAATTGAAGCAGTAAGAAGATAATATGCCTTCAATCGCTTCACGACTTCCTTATACATTTTTATCTTGGAAGGAATATTTATATCAAAGTGTGATTAGGCATTTCTGAAATAGGGTTCAGGTAGCTGGAGTTAGAAAGCAATTCACCTTTTGATGCTGGCTGTTGAGACAATGGTCCATTAGAATTTTGAATAGGCTGCAAATAAGATTTACTGAACATTGGAATAGTTGTGTTAAGGCTATCCCTAAGTCCTTGGATTGTTCAACAAGATCATTTAGTTTTGGATGTGCTTTTTACTCGTCCTTTTATGCAAATGAAAATGTTGTCTTCTTACTCACACTAGATTTCCACTTGAACAGATTGTCGACTTCTGCTGTGGTGCTAATGATTTCAGCTGTATGATGAAAGCAAAACTTGAACAAATGGGAAAGTCATGCTCATTCAGAAATTATGATCTTATCCAACCCAAGGTAGTTGGATACTCGCTTGATATATGTTGTTACTATGTGTTGTCGATTTTGGTTCTGCAAACTCTGTTCAATTTTTTTAATTTTTTTTTTTTTTTCCCTGAATCAGTGCAAAGATTTAGTTTGAGATAGGCAAATATAGAAAACAGAATTGTTTATTCCCCAAATGGCATGAGTTCCTTTGTTAAGGGTTGAGATCATTTCAATATCCGAACTCCTTCGGTTTTATCTGCAAGAGATTGTTACTTCGCTCCATGTTGAGATAGGTTATTTCTATCAAAGTGCAATTGCTGATGTAATTCTTGATCACCATCTTTATTTACCTCTTTTCTGCATAAAACCCAAAAGGTCGGCTATGACTTATAGTTGACATGTACCTCTGAAATATCACAAGTTTCCTGTAGTCATTTTCGTATTTCCTTCCTGGTGGGTGCCTTATTGATCCTTTTGATGCAGAATGATTTCAGTTTTGAGAAGAGAGATTGGATGACTGTCAAACAAGAAGAATTGCCTGATGGTTCTCAACTTGTAAGAGATGAGAAAAAGACTTGGCAAGATGTTTAAAGATTTTAACTTGTGCATATTCTAATGTTCTTTTTCTTAATTGTTTGGCCATGTAGATCATGGGGCTGAATCCCCCCTTTGGGGTTAAAGCGTCTATTGCTAACAAGTTCATTAGCCAGGCTCTGAAGTTTAAACCTAAGCTTGTCATTCTTGTTGTTCCACAAGAAACCAGAAGGTAATCACTTGTCTTATCTCCAATATAAGACTTATATTTGCTCGCTTTCACTCTGGGTTCTGCATTTGTTTGCTTCTTTACCAGACTTGATCAAAAAGCCTCGTATAATTTAATTTGGGAGGATAATGAAGTTCTCTCTGGCAAGGTGTTTTATCTTTCGCTACCTTCTTGAATCTAGTTAGATTATCAAGACGATGATGCTGTTAAGGGACTTATTTGTAATATTTTATTTACTTTTCAGTCATTTTACCTACCGGGGTCCCTGGACGTGCATGACAATCAGTTGGAGCAATGGAATTGCAAACCACCACCACTCTATCTTTGGAGTCGTGCAGATTGGACAGCTAGTCACGAGAAAATAGCATTAGGGCGTGGCCATTTAACCGTGCAAGAATGGAGGCATTGAGAGTAAAAAGAATGTAAAAAATGTTCTGGTGCCACCGTTTATCTCTAAAACTTAGATGTAATTATTTTTGTAGGAAGTGATCAGGCACGCGCAGTCGTGCATCTTATGGTGCTCTATTTTTAAAAACAATATTATGGAGGAGTTTACCCTTCACATCTTTTCCGTCTTCAATTGGCTAAAATATAAGTCAATTTGTGCGTATTTTGAGCCTTATCGTTATTAAGCACAAATGTTGGTAATCAAATTACAAAAGTTTTAAGTTTTAAATGTGCGGATTCTTTTTCAGTCACCTTCAAGTTCACTGTTCCTTAACCATGGATCTCATTAAAATTATTATTACAAAAGAAAAATCTACTTAACCTTCACTTACTGGGAGGGTTATGTATTTGTATAAAACATTAGCATTAGATGATATTTAATCTTGTAAATTCCACTACGTGTGCTCTATATAGTAGGTCAATCTTAGTGGTTTTTTTTTTTTTTTTTAAATATATATATATATATATATATATATATATATATGTTAGCTTAGTTACCGATCGTATTCAAATAGTTCTCTTTATTATTTTATATATTAAGGTATTATGTCAAATAGGATTTTACAGATTTTAAAATTTGAAAACAGTTTTCGAAGTTTATGACGAACAAGTTTTCAAATGTTAAAAGTACCAAAAATTCAACTCAAAATTTTTAAATTAGCACTCCCTTATTATCCTCTTGAAATCCCTCTTCTAAATAAACCCCATTAAAGATACAGAAATATCTCATTGTGTCTATTAACACAGTAATTACATAAATAACCTTCTACTTAAAGTTTATGCCAAATTGGTTTCATATTGCTAGATTTAATGGTTTGCTTAAAGGGTCTTCAAGAGTGAAACCCTTTTACCTTGGCTTGTTGAATAAACAATGGTGGATCGGTGGTAGGCACTAAATACAACTTTTCGAAGTACTGGGACTGAATTCTCAAAGTTATAATCATTTTTTTGGTTAATTTAATGTGTAATAATTCATATTTTATTGACTAAATTAAAGGAATATAATAAAATTTTCAGTTGATTAAAATGCATCCTCATCGAATTGTAAATAAATTATTTATTCATGTTTATATTAATGCAGTGACATCCTACTCAATATAAGTAGGTTGGTGTAGATGTCATTTGTGAGATGCAAAAAGCTCAAAGCATGAGGAGCAAATAATTCAACACTTAGGGGTAATCAAATGCTAAGAAACAAAGACATCTGAAAACAAAGTTACAACTTAAAAGGGCAATACAATGATACAAGTAGTGCCCTGATTCAACTGTATATAGCTTGTATCGGTGCATAATTTACATTTACTAGCTACCCCATCCCGAAAATCAAGTCATTTCTCTTCACAATGGATCTTCCCAATTTTGCAGAGAGGAACAAATTTAAGACAAACAAAAGAAGACGTCCATTTAATATCCCATTCTCCAGAGGGGCAACATGCCCCTACTTGGATATCTGACACATCCCCAGTTTTTGATCCAAAGATGCTATTTGTCATCCATTTTAAGGGAGTTCAGTCTTCTCAATCTCTGATCAAGTTCTGCCATGACTGCTGGTTCTTGCTTTTTCCTTTGCTTTGATATTGTGTTGGTTGTCATTGAGCCAATTTTATCGAATGCAACCTGCCAATTTTTATTAACAATGATACATATTTAAAACCTTATGGTGACCCCAGAAACAATGAAAGTGACTAAAAGAGGATGAGGTAAGGATATAGTCACTGATGCTATTGTGGTGCGTAGCCAACCGGAACATGAAAAGAATTTATCTTTATAGCTTTTAACTTATATAAATAAGTTTGTTTTATTCTGTTTATGTTAGCAGTCTGAACTACTACAATTGTTGTTAATCCTGGTTACTTGCCCTCAAAATATTGTAATGAAGTAAGAGGGATTGTTCATACTTTTTCTCTTCTGAATTCCCCTGAATGATCTCGCAGTCATAGATTCAAAAGACAGAAAAGTAGAAGAAAGGCCGATTTTGCCTTACCGTCAATAGTTCATCAGGATCAAAAAGGTCATGGGTGGTTCTCTGCAAAATGTTAATTACATCACCAACATGATGGGTTACAAGCAACTCGTCTTCTCTCATCTGCAATAATTAGCTTCCAATTCAATACATCATTGTCCGAGATCATGGATATTTTTGAGTAACGGGCATTCAGTAAGCTTATAAACTTGATTTAGGCAAACTTAAGCATAGTCAAGAGTTTAATGGCAGGAGAAACTGCACCTTAAAGATAGCCAACGCTACATGAAATAGAACCTTTGCTCCTTCGTAGAATAGGACATCCCACACTCGCAGAGTTGTCTGAAAATTGGTGAATGGAAAGGCCAGATTTCTCAGAAATAGTACAACCTCCAGCTAATTCAGTGTATTATTTGGTACAAGCAATTGAGATAAAGACCAAATGATAGGTATTAGGTAATTAGAATTCATCTCACCTCTGAAGGTAAACTTTTAGAGAAGAGGCATAAGAACCACTCAGTGGCAACAAGGGATACATCAAAATCCAATGCTTCTAAATGAGTGGCAATCCTGTGTTTTTCTTGTGATTTTTAGTAGATACCAACAATTAAACATAAATATCAACAAATTCATAAAAGAGTGCATACCTAGGGCACTGTTTAACAAGCAAATCTTTGAAAACCCTTTGCTCAACGTGGCATCCTGATAAGTTATTTGTGTAGCAGTCATTAACTAAGACATTCTCTAGAAGGACAGCAAGCATCCAAAAAGCATCTTCCTCAGTTTTCATCACAAGCAACAACAATGCTGCAACATAATTCAAGCCCTGCACAATAATATTTCAACTCTGAGCTATGAAAATTGGCTTATTTATTAGGAGTCAAAGATCACTTATACTTTAGAAAATGGTCACGAAGCAAGAAAATGTGCTTTAGAAATTGATCACTCAGCATAAGGGGTGCCATTCATGATGCAGTTGGAACACTTTGGCAAAACAATAATCATCAGTGAGGTGCAAGAAAAGCATGCTATAATTCGAAACACAGAATCACAGTGACTCCATCTACCATATCAATCATATTCTACAAAAGCTATGATATCCGGTACCCAACAATCAAGGGAGCAAGATGTCCTGTGGATACAATATCGTTCAACCAGCAATAAGACTGACAATACGATGGAACAAGCTGCAACCTCAGATAGGTTAAACTTGTAAACAAGTATCACAGCCATTTAGCAGAATTGTGGAACAGAACTTATGCTGCCACTGCACCCAAATGTTATTCTAAAGTCAGGGAGCTAGAATTTATAGTTACAAATTCAAACTGCAAACTTACAGGCACAAAACTCATGTGGGTATCTTAATAAGATAAAGCAGTGCAATAAAATTATGACTGTTATTGATAATTTAGAAAGAAAAACGTATAAGCTGGTGAGATATTTTTAACCTATGAGTGTCACTTAATCTAGAGCTGACACAGATCCCTTGAAGTGCAAGGGCAAATGAACACACCTGACAATAGCCAACGTCAGAATCACGGAAAGAATAACCAACAAGAACACGTCTGAGAGTGGCATGACCCTCAGGAGTATCCAGCCACGGGTGACCTGGAAAGGTCCGCGGTAGATCCTACACGCATAGCAAAAGTGAGAAGCAATTATGGTGGCAATGCAACCAAGGTCTAGAAGTAATATCTCTTTGTGGGGGGGACTTAGAATGCAAATAAGAAACAGAAATTACCCACTTTAAAAGAAGACACAACAATAAAGAGAAAGCAAGGACCGCTAAGTCTCCCACACACCCTTAAAAAATGGCACTCCATAACATAACTTTCTCAATTGTGATGCTCATATATCATAATGCCACAGATGACAATTCTGCAAGCTGTTTTAGAATCACGACTATCTGAAACTAAAAAATCTACAAGAGATCTTAGGACCCTAAAAGTTTCTCCTTTCCCAATTCAACTAGTTCAGATCAAAGCTGAGCAGTGGCAAGCCTAACACACAGGACATTTACTGACTTTGTATTTATACAATAAGAATATGAATAGACAATGATGGTCATCCTTGAAATAAGAGAGAAGAGATCAAGGCGAAAGTCTGTATATGTTCACTTCCTAAGAAAGCACGGTGCTGTAACCAAAATATGAACATCACATTTCGGTATCAATAATTCAATGTTTGTGATCTAATGTCCTCAAAAACCCAGATGACAGGATTTGTAACAACTAAGCATTACCAACACGGATCCTGAACCATTTGGTGCCTATAATTCATCCGACGAAACATATCCTTCAAAATTACAATAGCAAATAATGCTTGAATACAGAAAAATAACCAATCATTTCCAAAACAAATTCATAATGCAAACCACCTATACTCCAAAATAAAGCAAACCTCAGAATTGTTTATATACAGAATTATTTCCAAAAAAAACACATTGAAATGCACTCACATGATCAATCTGCTTGGTAGCAGGCGTGACCTTCCCTTCAACAGCCTTTGTCAAATCATTGTAATAACTCTCTGGCACCGTCGACTTCTTCTTGGCTGCACCCGAAAGCGAAAACCAAACCTTAGGCCTAAGCACAGGAGGAATTCCCTTCCTTATAAGCTTCTTCAATGTTATAGCATTAGCCAACGATGACAACTTTAGTGATGATTTGAGGGCAATCCCTTCAGATATTGAAGCAATCTGAGGCTGCAAATACCAATTAGCACCTTTGCTGGCCTCTAAAGCCCACCAAACACGCCCTTGTTCTCTCACTTTCTCTCTCACCTCATTTAGCACGTTAACATCATCAACATTGCCTTCAACAGTGAACCCATAAAGGTCTTGAAATTTGACTGTGATGTTTGCTCTTCTTGCATGAATGCTTGGTCTCAAGAACGGAATTTGGGCTTGCAATTCTAAGGCCAAGTCCCTTTTGCTTTGAGTACCATACATTTCTCTTCTTTTTGTGATGGATCAAGAGAGAGAGATTGGTTCTTGATTGCAAATATCAAGAGGGTATTATCGAAATTAGGAAACTTTACAGTCTTGAAACCATGAAATGGTCAATTCATGCAGCCCTTAAATTGAAAAGTGAAACAAAGAGAGAGACTTCCAATGGGTATTTCAAAATTTGGATGCAGAGGAGTTACAAACGAGTTATATTTCAAAAAGCTTTGCATTTGTTATATGGACACCAAAGTGCCATTAAAAGTTGGAATTTTTACTACACTGATATTAAAAAAAAAAAAAGAGACAAATATTAAATTAAATCAAAAACTTTTGTGTTCCAAGAAAATTGTTTGAGGATAAAATGGATTTTTATTGAAAACAACAGAAACCCAGGAAAGAAAAGGAAATTTTTTATTGAAAAAAAAGGAGAGAAAACAAAAGCAAAAGCCCAGAAAAAAATCTTCCTGCTAATGCTAATCCAGAAGATAAAAGAGAAAAAGAAAAAGCTCTAAAAGAAGCAACGAAGAGTAAAATAAGAGGTTCAAAGTATTGAAAAAGGCCCGAATTTTGAGGGAGAATCCAAGCAAGGACACAGCGGAAAAATAGGTGGCTATGGCTAGAGATAGTTTCCTCTCTTATGACTTATGAGGAAGATTTGATGGAACCGATAGGGGACTAGATTGAAAGTGACTTAGAGTTTTCGGGGTCAATTGTAAAATAGCCCAAAGTATTTACAGTAATAATATATTTGGAACGTTTTATTTTAGAAATTTTAGAATAGCATTGAAAAAGAGACGTTGATATTGATGTAGGACCTGTTGCTGTGGGTAAAAATATATTTTTGAATGACTAAGTTACCCTTATAGTAGAAATGTGCTCGTTCTGTGACTGTCAATATTTGCCTTTCACAATTTTTTTTTTAATAATACATAAATGAAAATTAAACCAATAAACCACTAGTAATATTGATATATTAACCTGAAATTTTTATACCAAACCATCCCTAAAATATCTTACAAACTGAAGTTAGCAGTACCTACATTTGAACTTAAAATTTAACTGAGATTTTTTTTTCCACAAAAATTTCAGGCCACTAATATGGTATATTTAAAAATGTTATTTATATTCAAATACACTAAAAGCATTTCTAAGATCCTTTAAAATAATTTTATAAAAATAATTTTTATATAAATAATCTGACTAAATGATGTAATCATAAAAACTTTCCTCTAACATAATAATCATATTACTTATCTTTTGAAATATTTAGTCTTAGTTTGTAAGCACAGAAAATAATTTTACACATCATGAATTCAAATAAATAATTATAAGCTCATTTCATGGTGGATTAATAGATATATGCAAGTAAACAATAATAGATAGTATTTTAAGAGAAGTGTTATTTTATATGATGAAATGTATGTACAACAATAAATATTTTAATTCACTATTTAAACTTTGTTAATATTTGAAAAAATTATTAAACTGAGTAATTTAATAGTATAATGAGCGAAAAAATTTTTAAACCACATAATTTAATTTAATAATATAATGACATTAGACTATTAAATTATATAATTTAATAATTTTTTAAAATTTTAATAAAATTCAAGATTCCGTATCAGCATTGGTACAACAAAAGCAATGGCCCGGTGCAATTCTGATTTTGAAGGCTAATGTCGTCATTCTCAAAGATTCAGACGCGTTTTGGCTCTCTCGGCAATGATATAAAAAATAAAAGTAAACTAAATTGGATAGCACAGCAGGCTGGCCCGCAGCATGATTGCCTTAAGTTGTAGCGAGCTGGCACGTGTGGGGCATCCTCGTCCCAGTGGGCCACCCACTTTGATCGCGCGAACATGTATGGTATCACGTGGGAGCATCTTGAGAACCCACGTGTCACGTGTCTGTCTTACTGTCTATAACAAAGACGAGAGAAACGTTAGAGGCTTCCACACCTGTGCCGCTACTGCAGCGTTTTAATGAAACAATGTTCTTGTTATTATTGTTCATCTCGCAATTCTTCATCTTAATTGTTTGTAATTTTATTCTCAAAGCACAAAGGAACGTAAATATATGTAATGTTTTTTATTAGGGGCCGGCTTGCATAACAAGAAAATGGGCCTGGGTCCCATAGAGAAAAACCAATTTGTTTATATATATATCTAAAAAAATCTTTTCCTGGATTTACATATCAATTACTTAAAATAATCCAGATTTTTATATGAAAAATAATAATGTTTCTCATGTAAAGTTGTACGAAAATTGAATCCAAAAATAATAAAAAAAAGGGTTGGACCAAAATGATGCCACATTTTTAATAATTGTCGTGTGTTAAGTGATTGTTGACTTATATAATTATTATTATTATTATTATTAATGGGATTATTTACGTTAAAATAACCCCAATTCTTTTATAATGACGACCTAAGTTTCATATCAATTACTCTACGTATTAGCAGTAATCTTATTAATTGTGTAAGAATAAGTTAAAATTGAGGATTTTATTTTTTATTTTTTAAATATCGATTTTACATCTTTTATTAACCAATTTTCAAACATTTGAGCTTATATAATTCACTTTTAACTAGTGAATTTTTTTATTCAAATTCTCTCTCTTTAGTAATAGTATCATTAGAATGACATTTTTATATTTTAATTGATGTAATAAACACTCAAATGTGATTTTTCATACATGAATCACAAGACGACAATAAATTAATAATGTAAGCAATCACTTCACCCGTTATCTTTTGTATTTCGCCCTTCCTTTCTTTCGAGTAATCTATAAGTTAATCACGACGTAGACGTGGACTAGTGTATTAGCAAATTAAGTATGTGCAAGTGATAATGCTATTGAAGATATAATTGATGCATCTTCTAATATATGAAGAGTAATAGTAATGGTAACATTGGATAAAAATTGATTGAGTAGGTCCCTTCATTCTGGATTACTGAAGCAGCTAGCTGAAGGTTTCACAGTCTTCGTAAGTTTTGGGTCTCGTACTCTCATGCATAACATTTGTGTGCGCGCGTGTGCGTGCGTGCTGTTTTTTTAAGAAAACGATATCTTAAAAAAAAAAAGTAATTTCAATAATTTATATCAATTAATTAGGGATACTTGATTCAATGATTTAGATTAATTATCGTTTCACATTAATGATTTTTAATAAATTAATTTTTTTAATCATATAATGGAGCTTGTTGCTTGAAAGGAACCTATTTCGAGTGTTCAGACTGAGCAGCTATGAGCTTATGACCAAATCTAGTCTTAGGACAAGGTTTGATTCAAAAGAAACGTGCTAGAAGAGTTCAAAGAGTTTATATAATCTTAAAGGCTTGTTATCATCATTATTGGTTAATTTTAGTTTACTTCTTTAAGAAATGACAATCTTTAAAATACCCTTAAAATATTATAAATCTCAACTTAATCTTTTTTTTTTTTTATCAATCATAATGAGATAAGTTGAAGTTTACGATAGATTGGGTGATATATTTTAAAGACTATCATTTCACGATGAGGGTAATCTTAAATTTATCTATTTGTTTATTATAATATTTTCACATTGAATGGTTTTTTTATTTTATTTTTATTTTTTACTTTTTGATATTAGATGAAAATGGAACATGGAATTTATAAAACCCTAAAAATATATTTAAATTTTTTTTATTGCTAAATATCTTAAAGATATAAAAAAGAACATTTAGGATATTACATCATTTGCACAATATAATTCAATAATTAAATTCTGTCAGTATAAATTCATTTTAAAAGTTCTGAGACAAGTTCATACTGGAAGTAATTCTAAACTTTTTCGTGTCAAGAAAAAAAAATCACAATCACATGAGTGGGGGACTAGTAACTTAAGGTCCAAGATCCTTTGATTGAAGGGTCCCTTTGGCAATTCATCATTGGCCCTTTATAGTACATATATAATTTTTCTTTTTTTTTTTTGTAGTGCTATCAACAAATCTTTAGCATGAAGACAAGACCATCCCTTTGGAAATTCGTAGAGCAAAAATTGAAATAATAACATTCTTGCCATTATTATTTTGAGTTCATCAAGTTAGCACTATAGACACATAAAATACATATGTTTCTACATATGTATTTATTATATATATTTTCAGAGATAAAAATTCGGTAGTATAGAGAACCTTCAGAGTGAGTTACGAACTAATGACCTTATCTTAATTTTGTTTGAGAATTGAAAGTTTCTTGAATGTATAAATGTTAAATATAATTTTGAAAGAATTTTACTAATAGCGGATGTGCAATGGCTATGACCAAATTAATAAATTTGTCAGGAGAAAATTTCGTTACCTTATTCATAAGTCAGAAGCCTAACGTGAGCAAGTGTATGACAGCCTTACATAAGTTTGAATAAATTGGTTTTGACATAGGTAATGAATCATACGTAATTGATTTATTTATTTTTCTATAGGCTAGGTGAACTCATGACCCCACGACCTAGCTAGCTCTTTTGAGTTATGCGAAGCATGGTTTTTTAATTAATTAAATTAATAGAAAAAACATGCATGCTTGTTCAAAGTTTTTCGGTCAAAAGCAAATCAAAGTTGTTCAATCGCTCAAAAACCATTAGAACTTTATCGTCATCAAATAAAAAATGTTTACATTTACTAACCTTATTTATAGATTAATATAATTAGGGTGCATCTGGAATTGAGAAGTTACAATTATTATAAAAAAAAATTATAATTATCAAATAAAAATTAGTAATATACACTAAATATAAATTTTAAATAATAATTTTAATAAAATTATTAAAAATATAATAATTTTTTTTATATAAATAAAAAATTATATCAACATAATTTTTAAATTATAATAATTAGTATTTATTAAAAATATTTTAATATTATAATTTTTAAATTACAACTGTCCAACCTCAATCTTATTATTTTCATTAGAAACGTTCAATGATGGACAGATTGTAGTCGAGTCATGAGCGAAAGTTTGTAATGGCAGCATGTGTAAATTTATTTTAGCGTAAAGAAAATGAGCACTTATTGACAGAGTCGTTGTAGCTTGCCACATGTTCTCTAGATTCAATTGCACATTGCTTGTCTTTTAATAATTATGTGATGAAATTGAAAAATGGAGCTCGAGCCTCTTCTCTGGTATCATGTGCAGATATTTCAATGCCTATATTTTTCTCCTTTTATAATATTGAGAAAATAACAATTCTAGTTAACTAACTTGCCTTGTAAAAAAAATTCTAATTAATTAAGTTGTCCGATTATTTAGTGTAATAGAAATATAGAATGAGTAAATTATTCGAAAGAGACATGAAAATGATGTGAGTAAATTGGTGTTTTTATTTAAATATACTCTATTTGTTCCTAAATACTAAATTTATACTTCATTATATAGATATCCTCTAAGAAAGAAGGAAAAGTCAAAAATACCCATAAAAAAACCATCTATCTACATATTATTACAATCACCATTTCAAACATTTCTTCACTCGTCATTTCCTCCTCTCTTACCATTGTAATAGTATATTATTCATTTTAGTACTTGCACACACACATTATTGCATAAAATGTAGGGATTTAAGATCAAAATATTTAGTTTGACTTTTGGTTGATTAAAATATGATTCCAAAAAGAAGTCGAGTATAAAGTCGGATAAGTTGAGTATTTAGCAGAGCAAGAAGTCAAGTAAGAGAGTTGAGTAAGTCGAATATTTAGTCAAGCATGGAGTCAATTAAGTTGAGTATCTAGTCTAGCAAAAATTGAAGTGAGTGGAGTACGCTTAAATGCAAGTTGGGTATGAAGTTAAGAAATGCATCGAGTATGAGTAAGTAGTAAAATATAAGTCAGGTAAGTAGTCAAGTAGTATAGAACAATTCGGATAATTAGTAGAATGAGTTTTTTAACAAGTCGAGTGTAAGTCAAGTAAATTTATAAACAAGTTCAAGTATGAGTCGAGTAAGTTTATTGAATAAGTCGAGTGTTAATTATTTTAAGTTGTTTGAACAAGTCAAGTAAGTCTTTTAATCACATCGAGTAAGAGTTGAGTACGTCATTTAAATAAATTGTGTAAGTTTTTTGAACAAGTCGAGTATTAATGATTTTAAGTTGTTCAAATGAGTCACGTAAATCATTTGAACAAGTTGACTAATTCTATTAAATAAGTGGAGTAAGTCTTGTAGTGTATTATAATTGAAGATGATTTTGTATTTTCTCTTGTTTTTTAAATATATATGTGCGATATTGAAGGGTGTAAGCACTTAAGGTATATTTAGGGTATTTTGAGGTGAATTATGTATATCCCACTCATTTTGTTCTGCAAACTGCGTGTTCAAGCCTTGCCCATGAATTATGAACATCCGACTCATTCGAATGGCCTTGTTTTGCTTGATTATCGTATCTCAAAATATTACTAAATACAGCCCAGTCACCCACTTTGTTTATCTATTAAAGAGCAGGACTATTGGCAAAAACCTCTTAAAAAGTTCTGGCTGAGGAATGTGACAGTGATGCTCTACCGGTTGATGCTCATAATACAACCAAACAAAAAAAAAAAAGCTGTCAAAAATAGAAATTCCGTTGAAATGGGAGGGCTTGTAGGAATAAATTTTAATTGAGCGTAAGTGTTAAAAAGAATTTTATATTCTTTTTAAGAATGGGGTTATTTCATCTCACCAAGTTACTCATTAAAGTTATTTATTAAGTAGACTCTCATTAATTTCGAAAATTCAAATTATACTCAACAAACTCACCTAAATATTGAATATTCCCTTACTAAGCCCAATTATATAATAATAATATATTTTTACTCATTAAACTATTTAAATTCATTTAAAAACCCTTAATAAATGCTTAGATTTAAATTGAAAACTAGACAGAACATAAATTAAAAATACTCTTAATTATATACTTTGGAGCAAAAATTCAAAGTGTAGCGAGCAAAGGCCGAAGCAAGACGGCTGGAGCAGCTGATAATGGTAAAAGTGAGAGAGCCCTCTGTCATGGTACCACTACATAATTTTGGGAAAGAGTCTCCATTAGTTCATTTCATTCATCCTTTGTTTTCTCTAGGGAGGTTTAATTTTGATGAGAAGTTAGGGTGCTAAATAAAGAATATTAGTTAGGGTTTAAGAAAAATAACATAAAGTTGAAAGTAAACATAGAGGTTCAAAAGAGCAAAAATTCTTTTTTTTTTTTTGGATATAACTACATTTTAGCATCAAGATTTAAAAATTATTTTTAAAGAGAGTACAATAAATAGTTTGATAAGTTCAAATAACCGTGTTAAAATAGGATCAATAAAGGAAATGCGTTTTATGAGATATTGGGAGGAGTGTCTATTTCCTTAATCCTATTTTAATCATTTTGTCTTAATCAAATAATAGGATTAATTCGAAGAGTCCCGCTCTTACTTAAAATGCATGAACAAGGCAAAATGGAATGAACTGGACTCACACTCAACAAATTAATGGGTACATTTAGAGCACCCATTTCCAATGGCCGGCATCCTTCACAGAGAAGAAATGTTGATTCACGTGTGAAGGGGATATTCTATACATCTAAATGTCAAATATAACATATATTAACAAGTTGGATAAAAAAATTAATTTGATTAAGCAATATTCTTTGGATTCATTAGAAGTACCAAATTCCGAGGCAGACTTGTCGCTGAAGATTAATTCGATGTCCCCTTCCATTTCCCCATGATAATCAAATGTATTTGGAGGGAGGAAGCTAGCTAGCTCACCTAGAATTTTACTTAACTAAATCATCCATAATTAAACACAAAGCCTTTAAACAAATTAATTACTAATTAGCAAGAAGAGTCAAACAAACGAACAGGTTACCCTCGGGCGCAATGCAAGCCGTGTACTTTTGAAAGTTTCTTCCTTCCGACACGCTCTACCAAAAACCATTACTAGCGCGCGCGTGTGTGCGTGTGTACATACCCAATACTTAATTACCAAGATGCATGTATTATTGTCACGCTAGATATTTTAAAAATGAAACCTCCCTCCACAAAAAAAAAAAAAAAAAGGTCAAGAATGATGTACATAATTTCAAGGAGAAATATCGATTATTAAATAAATGCACGAGTGAAAGTATCATTTTTATTCATCATTAAGGCTTTTTCACTAATATACAAGTAATTCAAATCCGCAGTATGGGAGGGTAGATAATTTATGATATAAAAAATAATAATCAGTTGTGTTTTGAGAATTATCGATGTTTGCACATTTCATTTGGGTTCTTTTTTTTTTTTTTTAATACTTTCTTTAAAACATTTGGTCATTTTAATTTTATATTTGTAATTAAAGAATTTTAATTTTAAAAAGTTTTGATTATGCAAACCAAACTATAAATTAATTATTTGAAAGTACTTTGCTGAATACTGTCTGATATACATCAAATTATGTACATATGGAATATATATTTCTTGTAACGGTACATGTTCGGCAAATAGAGAAAGAGTGAAAAAAAAGAAAATTTAGATTAAGGACAAAATAATGTGTCAACATAACAATTTTGATGCATGTCAATATCAAGGGGTTAGGTGAAGGCTCCCCTTCACTCTTTTATACGTAAATAAAAAGACAATGACGGCAACAAAATTTAAAGAAACCATAGATAATTAAAGCATACATCGGTTGATAATGAATATTTTTGTGAACATACATCTGATTGAGAAAAGAACCGAAAAAGAACAAAGAAGAAAAACCAAGAGTTGCTTGTCTGCATTTCAGTCATTTTTGTAATTTGACTAATTACTGTTTGGACTTTTAATTATGGAACCGAAAAGTATGATGCTGATGAAATGTACCAAATGTTTTATTTATTTATTTTTTTAATTCGAATTTGATTTAACTCTGTACCAACCAAATTATACATTCACCTAGTATATTGACAACACGAGTCAATGTGCTAATTAGAAAAAAAAAAAAGAAAAAGAAAAAATATGATGCTTTTTGTTGTTATTATTATTGTTGTTGTTATTATTATTATTAAATTTTACTTGCTTATCCATTATTATCTTAAAATGGGGTTGCAAATGAATTTAACTGAACATTTCTTAGGATTCCAAGGGCGTAGCCGAGTTGGTTGGCAGTGCAATCTGTCGCTCCTCACTTGTGTAGACTTGGGTTCGAGCCTTGGGGGTGGGGGTGGAGAGAGGGTAAAAGTTGATTTAGACTTACCCGCCCTTTTTTCTTTTAACAAAAAAAAAAAAACTGGAACATTTCTTAGAACATGTTCGTCATAGCAGAGAGGCCTTATACGATCAATTATGCAAAATTTCAGTTATCTTTGAAAGCGCTCAATTTCAATTAAAAAACAAATAAATGGAAGAATAAATTAATAAACATAGAATGAACATTTGTGATTCTATGCTTTAATTTGGAAATCTAATTAAAAGAGCCTCCATCATCTGCCTCAAGTGAGAACGATCAAACTAAAACATGCAAATTAAGATGCCAGGGAGGGATTCAATAAGCTGATTATTCTTATTTCTTTGCTATTTAATCTCTTTCCTTAACATTCTTTAAACTTTTTACATACACTTCTTGTAAACTATTTCTCTCTACTCCCCCCTCCGAAAAAAAGAAAAGAAAAAAGACAACAAGAAGAACATAAGAAGATCAAATAATGCCTGGCTTTCCCATGTACGCCGTCGCCGTCCGGTGAATATTTGTTCACCTGAAACAAGACTTCTCTTTGCAAATCGTATGTCATCAACTCCATAAATACATATAACAAATAAACATATTAATGGTGCTTCAGAAAGCTCGCCCAAGATCATATTTCTTCTTCTTCTTCTTCTTCTTCTTCTTCTTCTTTATCATCCTAAAAACAAAAGAAAAATGAAACCCAAGAAAGAAAAATGAAAAAAAAAGAAAAGATACTTCTGGAAATGTTAAAAGGTTCAATGGAAAATTAAGAGGTGAAGTCATGAAGATCAATATTAAAAGGGTTACAAGAGAGAGAAGATGACGAGTCTCTCCTTGTTAATGTTCTGTTTTCAAATTATAGAAGTGGGCCACGAACAGGCCATTTTGTTTCGCACGTTGGGTTGCTTCTCTTTGTCTTCCCACTTTTTAATTCATTAATTAAATTAAATGACTTTCTGTGTGTTTCGATTTCATTTCAACAAACCTGGCCTTGATTTCGGGAAACATCAATTTAAATGTCCAAGTTAATGATTCGAGGAAGCTTTGAGTATTTTGTTTTCTCATTTATTATTATTATTATTATTTTAAAGAAATTAATGTGACACCTGTCTGATGGTTTGATGATATAAATTGATGTTGATCTAATCTCTTTCTTCGGTTCAAGGGCAGAAATTATGGCAATGCTCAACAGCTTTCTTGTTTGGAATGGTTTATTGACAAGATCAAAAAGTTTGGTTGGTTTTATGCTAGCTGTTTGGACGATGGTGATGTTCTCGTCAATTAATTAGGTTATGGTGTTTTTTTTCTTTTCTTTTTTTAATGTAATCCCAAAAATCAGATCAAAACTAAACCCCTGTTCAAAATAAATCAATCATAATTTAACTTTTTTCTCTAAAAATTGGTGGTCAAAACAAGCCATCAATTTGTCAATTTCGGCCGATAAACGATCTTTGTTGTTATTTCTTGAAGTCGTTGACGGGGTTGGAGCTATGGCCCCCAGCACTTGCTGAAATATCTTTCGATCACAATTAAGAATTTACGAGTGTTATTTCTTGTTACAAAAAGTGTTCCGGAAAAGAAGACATTATTTAAAAATTTTTAGTTTTATTAATGTTTGTAAAAGAAGAAGAAGAAGAAGAAGAAGAAGCTATTTCATTAAGTTATCAAATGAATAAAAATATTCCTACAAAATCAATCCTCAAGAGACTTCAAATATTTCAACATTTTGCTTTTACAGTGAAAATATTACTTCAGTCTATAAATATTTCTTTTGCCCAAATCAACTTTCAAGTAAGTCATGATTCTCTATCAGTATATATGAGCTTCTACCAATTATTTAATTAATATAAACATGTATAATTTATGCATAAGGTTATGCTCCTCATTGATTTTTCAAATTAAGATCTTTGTTTTTTTGTTATTGTTGCCCACGTATGTTTGAAATTGTTATTGTTTCAATTTCTTTAATTAATTAGCAATTTTATTTACACTGAGAAAAGTGTAGTTAGGAGGACCCCGAATGACCTTTTTTTTTTTTAATCATTTCCCCTCAATGTAGTGGTGGACAATAAAAAAATTAGCTTGTTTGTTGGTGCCAGTTGGTTCAATGGGTGAAATTTTTTTTCTGATGCAAGAAATTTTGAGTATGAACTTGACTCAAATGAGTAAAGGAGGAATTGGGTTATTAGAGTGATAGTACTAATAATGTAATGAAAGTAGATCAGTTGCTATAAATTGACATATTCAAAGCAAACATAAATCTTTCGAAAAGGAGAAATTAAGGGTTTTTTTTTTTTTTCTTTCTTTCATTTTTTGTTTTGTCTATAAGAAAGAAGTTAACATATAATATTTCAACTTGTTTGATTTGAAGAAATGAAACGAAATGAGATTAAAAAAAAAAAAAGTGAAGAAAAGATGATTTTATGTCAAAGTAAACATAAAAATTGAAATTAACAACCAATTATCTTATTTTTTTTCTATCCAAACATGGGTTAAAAGATTTAGATGCATGGAAGGAGCAATTGTGTTGTGTCATGTATAGGAATTAGGATCATAAACTCTGCATGCTTAACGAGGAGACCAGTCGTGGAGGGGTAAGAAACCCGACCAGGCCTTCCCCCCAAATAAGGCAACAGTTACCTGATACAGGAACAAAGATTTTTGACCGGCAGAGGGCGGTTTCAGCTTCAGGGACGGAACCAAATTATCTATTAGTAAATTGACCGAATTAATAAAATGTGGTGAAATTGTCGCCCAATTCCTTTGACTTTTTATGTTTGTTTGAAATATTGAAGTTGAAGTTGAAAACAAATTTAAGTGACGTCTATCGAGTAAGTAAAAATCGTCCCTCAGAAGAGGGAGAGTTGTTGAAGGGAATCTTGTCCTTGTCTAGGGCATCTAATTAATATAAGACTAGGCATTAGCACTGCCTTTTTAACGTTATTCACTGACAAATAACTCATGCAATTCTTTTGCGTTGCTTAATTTCTCAACAGATAAAAGGAATGTACAACCCAGAATGGGCCGACCGAATTCGGTAAACAAAAAAAAAAAAAACTTTATATTAAGATTAATAGAGCATCTAATTGTAAGGTGAGATATGCTTTCTGACCACAAATAGAAGAGCCCTTTTTTGGGACCAAGGCGTACTTTCTCTAAAGCTCTAACCTTAATTAAAAAAAAAACTATTAATATTACCTTAATTACTAACCCATAGATCTTAAAAGATATGTCACATCACTTAGAATATAACTTGCGTATGTACGAATAGTTCTCGATCTAATAAAGTCATTCTTATTTTAACAAAATAAAAATATCATACCACTAAAATATATATATAAAAATAATATAAATTTTAATACATTAACGAACAAAAAATACAATCTAAGGTCCTCAAATATGTGATTGTTTATATTTTAATGACATTGATGTGTCGTCACTAGAGAATGACTTATATATATGTTAGTCACAAACAAATATACTTTTATAATTGGATATCTACTAAAAAATTTTAAATCATCAGCAGAGGTCCAGTCTATCTAAAAACATCAGGAAGAAAATCAACCCCCACTACTGTACACATATGAACGGATTTGAAGGGGAGTCATTTATACCATCAAAGATTTTGGGCAAGCTATATTTATCAATGTTATCAACAGTTAATGGAACAAAAAGAAAAAATAAATAAACAAAATTTGAACATGCACAAGTGATTAAACATATACGTGTCAAAGGATCTTTCAAGTTTATGGGAGTTCAGATTAATTATTTTCAAATAACAAACTGAATTTCTGTAGCTATATTATAGAATTAGATTTGGGTTGCGGTCATAAATAACTGTCGGATACAAATTTGAGCTGACTCTTTAGAGCTAACACAATTAAAAACAAATATGAACATGAGAAAAAAGAATATGAACAAGAGTAGTGGAACTTGCTATCGTTATAAATTTGGAAACTATTGAATTTTATGCCTAACATGCAAAAATGCTTATAATTAAATTTGAGGCTTCGTGAACTTCTGCAAGGCGTAATGATCACCGACAATTTTTTCATTATAAAAATAAGAAACTGATACTTTATTGCATGAAGCACAAGATTTACAAGTACCGAAGAGTTACATTTACATGGACTATCGTCCATAAGGGCTCAAATTCAGGGGATGTAACCCTTGGTGATGCTAGCTCTTGCATGCATGGGGACACATATGTAACCCATTCACACATTTTTATTCTTCTTATTACTTTCAGCTTACTTAATAGTATCACTTAGTCTAGGTTTTAAGGTGTTGTGAGGCTTGGCCGGCTTCACTTGCCGCCGCCGCCGTCTCCACGGCCACGGCCTCCTCCCCCTCCCCAATGCCCTCCACCACCATGGCCTCCTCCTCCTCCTCCTCCTCCATACTTCTCATCACCTACTTGTGGGTTTGGTTGTTTATCTGCTGCCTCCACTGCGCATGCACAATCAACAAGCATTAGCTTAAGCACGTATCATACTTTTAGTTAACCCTCTAATTAAGCGGACAATATGTCCACATATATTTGATATATAAAATGAAATTGGAAAGAATAAAAGAAAACGAATATTGATGACTCTACTAACAATTTTCGGGCATGGCATTAGCGTCAGTCTCAAAAGGGTTGCAACACTAACTATTGCATCAACCATATGACCAGCCACCGCAGCAACATCTGGACCTATAATCTTCTTTTTGGTAATTCATTTCCTTTGCTGCATCCCCTTCTGCACGGATTAATTAAAAGTTTTTTTTTTAAATGAGTTCAAAACTTAATCAAGACTTTTTAAATTGATGGACGGATTAATTAAAAGTTTTTATTTCTCTCATCTTTCTCTACACTTATTATATATAATTTTTTTAAAATTTGATGCATACATGCATGTTTCTCTATTCATAATATGACATGTGTCTACTTATTTTATGTAGTTTTACACATATGTATACGTGATAGTAAGCTGTGGAATCAAATTGGAGAAACTCATTTTGACCAAGTCATTAAAAATTACATCTAAAACTAGGAATTTACGAGGATCAATTCATAAAAATATATCTCAAAATTAAACGTCAAAATAAATAAATAAACATTCCTAATCTTTCAATATGATTTTTGTGGGCGTGTCAGTGGTATTACCTTGAAAGCATTCTATATTTTTATTTCAAAACAATACATTTATTTAACAGTTTATGAGAAAGATAAATCAAAAGAAAGCAAAATAAAATTCTTTTCTTTTATTTGCTTTCACCTTTGGATGTCGCGGCAGCCAAGATGGAAGGGATGGGAAGGACAACGGCGAAAAGAAGAACAAGCAAAAGAAAATTAACACTCCTCATATTCATTTGCTTTACGAAGACAAATACTAAGTATTAGAAATATATTTTAACAAGAATGAGAACATGGGGGCCTCCTTAACAGTTAACAAGTATTTATAATGCTGGACCGGAACAAAAAACATTAGCAATATACGGCGCCGTTTAGTAGTTGGTTAAGAAGATTTAGCTCCTATGTAGACTTTCAAAGGCCTATCTCTTTTTATTTGACAAAAGTCTAAAATGAGCAAATTAAGCTACGTACGTGGACGTATTTGAGCTAAGGAGGGAAGGAAAGTGATGCTACTTTCAAGCCACATGCCGAATACACTTGGACTCTAATAACGCCACGACTGCACCAAAATTTTGTTTCATTTCATAGAATTTTCAACGAAACAAAAAAAAAAAAAAAAAAAGATGAGAACCCATTAAGCAAATAATTATATTTTCCCCTCATCTGTTCTATTGGATCCTAACATTCTACCACGCTTTTCAACCAACTTTCACTCCAGTTTATCATACTTCGGCTAAATTAAAGAAAAAATAAATTTGTACTAAGTGAACTTGAAATTTCATATATATAAATGACAAAATACACCTAAAAATGGGGATCTTAGGAGCCTTACTTGTAAAATCCATATTGTAAATTAAAATAATTTAAAAAAAGTATTATAAAATAAAAATAAGATCCTAACACAAATTTACTACCAAAGTTGTACTTTTCGAGACTTCGAATTATAAAAATCATCAATTACAGAATATGAGTCAACAATATCAATAATTTCTCTTTCAACATAGATAACTATACAATCTGAAGAAAAAACCCATTTTCCATCTTATTATGAAGTGATGTCTTGACAAGTTTCACGGATGAAAATGCACGCTTTGTTGTGGAAATAGGAAAAGTCAAGACTAGATGAATTAATTTATCAATCAAAAAGTTGTGCTATGACTTCTTTGTTTCAACGAATTATCGACATAGCTCAGAAAAGGGAAACAATATTTTGAAACCGTGGATGAGGAAGCACATAAATTTTATAATGTTCTAATTCTCTTCTCAAAGCAAGCACCTTATTTGGAGTGAAATCATGATGATAAAATTTCCCCGCAAAGGAACAAATATTGTCTATATCAAGTGATTTGAACCCATCAATTGGATATAATGTCGAGCTCAAAGTAAGGAGTTCCATAGTTTGCTTAGAGAATCTACTATTTAACTCTGTCAATTGAAAATCTATTACGACATTAAATATATCAAAATGATAATGATGTTCAACTGTGACATAAGAACACCCTGTACCTTCGATATAACAATCACTCATATCAAGCCTAGTAATATCATAGTTTTCATAGAAGGATACCACACTTCCAATAAAGGCATCTCATCCACGATCTCAAAACTCTTGCAAAAGTCTTTTTGTACTTGAGACATAATTCACAGCATTCAAGATGTCCAATGATTTTGTTTGTAATGCTCAACAAAGAATATAAGATATTCCAAGGACTTTATTTTACAAAAGCAAAATAAACACAAACTCCAAGGATTTCGTCTCCCTATATGCACCTTTAGCTTCTCCACACATATCTCGACTAGATCCATTATTAATCATCTTTCCTAAAACTTCAAGAGATGTACCAAACATCTTAATAAACCTACTAATTGAAGTAAAATGTGAGCTCCAACATGCATTTTTAGCCCTTTGTAAAGTTCTAACTTGATTAGCCCTTGTACTAGTCTTAAGTCTTTTCAAAGCTATCAAATCTATAATTTCTTTTTCTCTAGCAAATTTTAACTCAGAATAATGTTTGAAAGAAGCACTAGCAAAATTAACGATAGAACTCAACTTAGAAAAAAATAGCCATACCTCATGCACTTCTTTAAATACTACAACTAATACGAGTTGTAGTCAATGAGTAAAACAATGTGCATAATAAGTATACAGAAAATCATTGAGAAATAAAGATCGTAATCCATTCCATACACTCGCCATATTACTAGTACCATCGTACCCTTGACCTCTTAAATTTTCAACCAAAAGATTGTACCGAGCAAGCGTAGTGCATATCTCATTTTTTATAGTCAAGGCCTTTGTTTTATTCATATTCACAATTTCAAATAAACATTCTCAAATAAAACCATCACAATCAACATATCTCAAAATAATAGCCATTTGTTCTTTCTGAGATTTATCTAGTGCCTCATCAACTATGATATAAAATTTAGCATCACTAACTTCCTCTCGAATCTTGTGTTGTACTTTATTAGCGATAATATTCAATAACTCCTTTTGAATCTTAGATGCTATGTATTGAGTATTTTTAGGTGCATTTTCTAATACAACTTAATTAATTCAATAAAATTTCCACGATTAAGAAAATTAACCAACTCATCATGATCTCTAAAAGTACATGCTTGTTTTCACTAACCACTTGGTAGCTGCTATTGAGGTTTTAAGTTGTGGTTTATTCTCCAAAACCTGTTGTGAACATCAATATGTTTGGATGGATCATTTAAATTGCTCCATGTTGACATGGCATCATTGTGAGAAAAACCATGACCTCTTTCATGTTGAGCAAAAGGACATGCTTTTTTCACAACCAACATTCTTCCAATTTTAAACCCAATCAACAATAATTGCATCATTCTTAGATGGCTTGTCATGAAAAATTTAGCATGGAAAACAAATTGCTTTGTCTTTTGATATGGAATATTCAAGCCAAGGAAATTTCAACCTTAACAAATATTTTTAGGATTTGAAGCTGTAAAAGTTGGAGAAGAAAGCTTAGTGGAGCAGTTATGTGTTGAGTTCAAGGTTGAGTATATTGAGTGTAAACACAAACTCAATTAGAAGACAAGCCATTCTGAGATTTGGAGTTCGTAAAACATGTCACTTGCAAAGCTTTAAGATCAATTGAGAATGTCAAAGATGTCGTCCACAGCTAGTTAATAAAGTCAGATACATGTCACATGATTTTAGCAACCAATAAGATAAAAAAGATGCAAGCCTACTATCATTTTAAAATCACTTATGTTTACATGTGCTTGCACGTGGAAGATGGTTAAGTTTGTTATTTTAGTGGGAAACAGCTAGGCTTATAACAAGCATAGGAATAGCCTTTATAATGTTGGTTCTAGTACAATCTTCTTAAATCTAGTTGAGGAGATAGAGAGCCTTATAGAGAGAGTTAGTTTTTGAAATCTCTATAATCTTCTCTAAAACCATGTAATAACCTTTCTTGTGTTGGTGAATTCATTAAGCTTGTTTTCTCGATAGATATAAGCATTAGTATCTAGTGTTGCACTGCTTAATCCCTTATTTTTTATTTGTTTTGCATTTTTGTTCTTGTTCAATTCGTGTTTTTTTTTTTACGAATCTTGCTTGATTCTAAAATGTATAAAGGTTTTTGGTTAAGTTAAACCCTATCTATTTGAGGGTTTGATTTGCAACAATCATCTTCCTTATCACCCTTTTCAACTTTGTCATCTTTTCACCATTCTCCACGTTGTCTCTTTATTATTTTTTATTCCCATTCTCACCTTGTTTGTCTTTTTTTGCCTTGTAATCTTCTTCTCACTTTTCTTAATTTGCTATTTGTTCTCTTTATCACCTTTTTCACTTGCTCGCCCTTTTCACTTTCCTGACCATCTTTATATTTCTTGACTTTCTCAACTTCATCATCTTTGCTCTTTTTTTAATTTCTCATTTTCTTTATCCTCGTTGGAATAGCTTTGGTATACATCCTTGCTGATTTTATCTTTGTAAGTGTACCAATATCCACCATTCCACCTTTTTTTTTTTTTAAATATATCTAGATTCGAGCTGGGTAGCACCATTATAGTGGCAAAGTTCTCCCAACGAGTATATAATGCAACTGCATTTCCAAGTCTCGAATCGAGGACTTTGGTTAAGTTAGAACAACTCCATGCTAATTGATCTATGTGCTTGTTGGTGCTATCATAGCCACATTAGCTAAATTTGTATTAGAGCATTTTAAATGGATTTTCAATTATAATATTCGTTATTTAATTGTATTTCTATAAAAGTCTACAGTAGTACGGTGTCTTTTTAATTAGCACAACAATTCACTGATCTCAACTACCAAATTAGTATATATATTATAATATCAATCTTATGAAATAATATTTCCATATCTATATATTGATGTAATAGCTTTAGCAAATCCTACAAATACATGCTTATATTTATTAAATTTTATAAAATGAGCAAGTAATCACTTAATAACCTCACCATTTTACTTTTTAGTAGAAAGCTTTAGTCAGTTCTCTAAGTGCCACTTCTGAAGAGATGAGAACAACTGTGGCTACTAAAAGACCGAAATGACAAAGAAGTGTTTTCAAACTTAGTCAACAAATATCACAACTGTAGGAAATTTTGCACTAGGTTGAATATTCTGAATTTATTGAAATGAATGGCCGAAGATTTAATTAACAAGCTACACATCACTAGAAAGCTCTATGAGTCTTAAATTTTGAAAAATTTTACAGTGTTCTTTTTAAAGTTCTCTACATCAAGAAATGATAGAATGAACGTTATCTTCTCAAATTTACATTTGAAATCAACTTAGAATCCAAATTATGCCTTGCCTTACTTTCTTCCAACTATTTATTACTAAGACATGTACCACGTTATCTATAAAAAGGTAGAGAGCTTGTGTGATTTTGAAAATGTAACTTAGAAGAGATCTCTTGTTTAAAGATCCTTCATTCAACCCTGTATCTTTTACGTGGATTCTTTATAGTGGTGAGTTACAGAGCCTTTTGTCTCTTTGCAAGACATTAGATGGTGAATTTTTTATATCCCATTATAATCCTCTAGAGCAAGGTTTTACTCTTATTTTTACCTAGTGTTTGTCTACTTTAAAAATAAAAGTTCAATTTGTCTTTAGTTCACTGTCACCAAAAGGAGCAGAGACTCTAAGCCCAGATGTTTATCAAGTAAAAGCTACTTATTGTATGAGTAAGTAAATTAATTTTTGAAGGATGAGATAATAAGGGTCTTCTTCTAAAAATTTATAAGTTGGACGGAGAGAAACTTTTAGCCAAAAATGGATGCGCAAGCTATTACCCACAAGTATACAGAGTTGTTTGAGAGTTTTCTATTTTTTCAAATTGCTTGTCTAATTAACTTTTCAATTGTTCAGCTTAATTTTTCACCTTTTTTTTTTTCTTTTAGTATACTTTAGTCAGATTCAAGTCACACGAGATCTTGGATAGCATTTTCCGATAACTACTAATCAATGATGGATTAGTTACGATTTGGGTTTTGTGTGTAGATATAACATACATGTCAATCTAATTAAACTAAGTGGGTCATTTGTTGTGTAAATTTTAATATACTCGTAAGTGCACAAGTGTATTGAAGTATATACTAGAAATAACAAGGTCGAACCCATAAAGATTGTCAATTTTTAAGAAAGTAAAATTTAATTTAAACTATTAGAACTCTACACTAATTAGAAAAGAAAATATTTTGTTTAAAGAAATTAAAATTAAAGATGCTATTAAAATTAAAATGAGAAACTTAACACAAGATTTCAAAAGGTTGAAGCTACCAATGTTTCAAAATCCACCATAGTTCAACTTAACAATTATCTAATTACCAATCAATTCTCAATTTTAGAGTGACAACTTAAAATCAATATATGTCTACTCATAAATATAACAATCAAGCTCAATTAAAATTAATCTTATGTAGGTTCTTTTTTTACTTAATAGTGTGATATCTAAACATCTATGTAAATAAAATTGAATAATAAAGAGTCAAAATTTTCCTAAAACTTTTATGTAAATAATATAATGAAAGACACAAAATCACATATAAACTTTATACAAGTGTAGATTTAGTCAAATGCTATCCTAACAATTAATAATGCATGATAGAATTAGTGAAAAGATTTAATAATATTCAACTAAATGTGTGAAAGAAAAATCATAAACTTTAAAGCACACATATAGAAAATTAATTAAATAAAAAATAATTTATTTTATTAAACGGAGTTGACGCCAGTATAAAAGATTTACAGAGGCATAGGGAGATTGAGAACGATAAAACTAATAGAATGCATCAGGCGGCTGGTGCCTCTTAATTCTTCTCTCTGCCTTCTGTCCGTCTCTCCTCTTTTCCTTCTGGCGGTTCTCCCCCTTCAAAAGCCAAAAGCTTCCTTTATATAATGCTTGGCCGAATCCTTCTAGAATTGGGTTGCTTGGCTGCCATTTATAACCTTAGCGTCCGCCCACATCTACAAAGCCAAATTAAGCCATTAGTTGATCTCATCCTCACTTGCTGGCCACTTTATAAAACTAAAATCATTTAATCCTCTTTATCTGCATGTGTATGGATGGATTAATTTGTTGGCTCGGTTTCCTCGGCTTGAATTCACGTGCATGTGTGCCTAGTTGCTCCCAATATCAAATATTTTTTAATGCCTCAACAAATTGAGCTTCTTCATTTATTTTTTTATCCATAATCTCTAATTAATTTCCTGTTCAATAAAATAATTTTATAAATTATACCCATCATCATTCTAAAATCACGGCACCATAAAAATTTCTTTAAATTAATTGTATTCTCTTGAAATTGAACACTTGACCTCAAAAACAAATTTTGTAAGTGATAAATCATATGAACTATGAATATTTCATTTATCTGCAGTAACCTTTACACCATTCTATTAAATTTACATATCCTTAAGTGTTATTCATTTAAATAAAAGATAATAACTAGTTAAGTACTAGAACTTCATTTAAAATTCATGTGATGAGTTATAAGAAATTATGTGAATACCTTACTTAAAAAAATCAGTTTGTTGCTTTGTAATTTTAATTAAGGATTTAAATTCAGTGCTGAGCTGAGCTATGTTTAACTCTTCATAATCTTCAGTAACACGTACATATATAGCAATATACAGTTAATATTTAATTAGTTTTATACTCTTATTTAACAACTACAAATCATATCTATCTAAAAAGTTATAGTAAAAAGATGAGCTCAATATTGAATGAAATATTACTATATTAATATCTAAAGGAATTTTTGCATCGATATCACTAAGATTAAGCCCTAACAGTTTGATATTTTAGTCTCTACCGTTAAAATATTACATTAAACTAATTTAAACGTTCTACATCAGCAAAATTGTTGCAATAATATATTTACCATTTTAAGACATTTTTCCTTAGTTTTCTCTCTCTCTCTCTCTTTTCTCCAAGGAAAACTTTTATGGTTTAATTTTTGTTAAATACGTTTGCTTGAATGTTATGAGTTATGACATTGGTCTTGCAGGATTGAATTTCTTTTATTTGGAATTAAGATTTATTTTGAGATAACTGTGGACGAGGAAGTGAGAGAAACTAGGGGGGCAGCGGCAGCGGTGTTAGGGGCCGGGGCCAGGGCCGGGCTGTGGGGAAGGAAGGAAAAAAAAAGGTTTTCTCTTTGCACCACCACTTGAAGATATGAGTGGCAATTTGAGTCACAATTCGTTTATTTAATTTGATTCTATGTAAATTAAATGGGTTTGAATTTAAAAAAAAGTGATTCATTTAATGAGTGAATTTGATTTAATTCGATTCGCTAATTAAATGAATTGAATTTAGGTTTGAGGGAATTTATTGTTTATTTATTTACGATTCGTCTTATAAATAGGTCATAAATGAATACAATCTATTCATTTAAAATTCGTTTAATTAAAGTACTTATTTATCTTTAAATTTGAATGAAAAAAAGATAAACTTTGAGGGCTAATATAGTAATTACTTATTAGAATAAGATAAAATATATAAGTAAAAAGGCATAGCCAGCACTAGTCTCTTCTCTCGGGCTCTCAATCCCCTCTTACTCTCTTCCCTTGGTCTTTGCAATTTCTCTTTACACTTTCTCTTGCTCGGTTGATCTCAGGCTATGTTACTGGCTACTCCTTCAGCTCAACTTGTTCAATCGTTATTATCATTTAGATTACTACCAAAACAAGGTAATATTGAAGTTTTCCAGGCAGCACCTTTACTTTTGCACATTCCTGTTTGAGGGAGGGGTAAATTGTAGGTGTAGGAGGTTTTTTTTTTTTTTTTTTTTTTTTTTAAAGGCTGTGGTTTTACTCACCTTTGTACGTGTTACATGTAAATGAATAATAACTAGGAAAACCGAAAAAGGAGTATTTTCACCGTTGGAGAGGAGAAAAGAGGGAAAACATTAGGTAGATTTTGTAGCATTTTTGGTTTTATGTCTGTTTGTGATGTTGGGGTTGTGTACATAAAGATAAATGGTTTCTAGAGGAACTTCTAGGCATACGTTTGTAATTAATGAAAATGGTTTTGGATGAACTCTTCACCTAATATATATAAACCGCTCTCAATTCTCTATACGAGGTTTTATTGATTGTCTTAAAAAAAAAGAATGTTTAAGTTTTTGTTTTTATTTTTTCCTTTTCGTTGTTTGAAAATGGTACTTGGTTTTATTTTGTAATGAGCTAATTGCCCTATAATCATCTCTTGAAAGTGAAAAGGGTCACATAAAAAGCACTATTGGCGGCTCCTCTAATCAGCTCCTGGAACTGCAAAACGGTACTTGGTTTTATCTTACTTATTTTTCTTGACTTTTTAGGTTTAATTATTATTTCCTTATCAATACTACAAATTTACTATATATTTGATATTTTAAAATATTACAGTGACTCTTATCAGTGTTGTGGTATGTTAATATCACTACATTTGCGTATTTATGTGTAGAATTCTTTTTTTCAAAATGACCAAGGTAGAATGAAGAGAATTAAAGAAATCACTTTTGTTTACAATTTAAATTTTAATTATTGTTATTTATATTATTAAAAATTTATAATTTAGTGTTTGATCGATTGTATATTTTAATTTTAGAATATATTTTAGATTATTTCCTTAATTTTTGTTTATTAATTATATTTTAAAATCAAATTCATATTTAATTCAATTTATTATGATATAAACAAATAGTAAATAAATCTAAGTTCAATTCGAATCGTTTATTAATTCTACTAAATGAATTAAATGAATCAAACTGAATATTCATTTAATAAACAAATCAAATCTACTAAATGAATTAAATGAATCAAATTGAATATTCGTTTAATAATCAAATTAAATTTGAATCTTAAAATTTCAATTCATTTAATAAACAAATCAAATTTAAATCTTGAAATTTCAATTCCAATTCGTTTAATAAGCCAATAAATTTCAAGACAACCGAGTTTTAACCAAATTCAGTTAAGATTTGATCCGAATTTTATTTCGATTATTCATTTTGTCAGCCCCACCTAAAGACTCTTTCATCTAATCCAATTAGATACCCACCACGAACACAATTAGCACTTGATCATGATTTCAAACAAAAAAAAAAACCCAGATAAGCCGAAATTAACAGGAGTAAATAATTAAATTGATATCATGAGTAGGATCACAGACCATTCATGGTTTATTTATTTCTTTCTTTTGATGCATCAAGCATCTATTAATTTATTGCACATAGTACTTGCACATGGTGCACACGAGGAAGCAATTGATGCAACGCAGTTATATATCCTGCTTTAGTTCTGAGGTTCAGCCTCAGTTTGGGCATTGGCCGCCTCGCCGGCATAGGAACAACACCTGCAACCTCTCCCATAGTAACCACGGCCACAGCAACCGTAGCGGCAATGTCCTCCACCATAATGACCACGGCCGCCCCCGCCATACCCACCACGTCCAGGATATCCTCCGTAGCCACCATGGCCGCCACCTGGGTATCCACCATAGCCTCCGCGGCCGCCACCTGGGTACCCTCCATATCCACCATCATACTTGACATCATCTACTCCATTAGTCTCTCCAGCTACCTCACCTGCATTCGTATTTATGGCCAATATACATGTTAGCCAGATATTTTACTTACATTTTAAAATAATATACGCATATCGCTATTAATTTCCATTTATTCTCAATCCATCGTTTTTTCCGTTTTATGAAGGATAAAGCTCATTACTTTTTTTTTTTTTTTTTTTTAACTTTTTAATAAATTTTCACAACACGTTCGAGTTTTACCAAAATAATAATAAGAAAAAAATAAAATAAAATATTGATAGGTGTGTGTTACGTACGTACCATTTTTCTGATCAGCATTAGAAGTCTCAGCAAGGTCTCTAGCTGCCACCTCTGAAGAGATGAGAAGAACAATAGACACTAAAAGACCTAACATAAGGAAAACTTTAGAACCCATTTTTTTTAGCAGACGAAGAAAAGACAAGGAAAGATAGTATTGAGACTGGTGTGATGAAACTAGTGATGTGGTATATCTGTATTTATAGGCTAATCGATGAGGATAATAATAGAGGTGAGAATTTAACTCCGTAGCCATAAATAAGAAGTAGCACAATGCATGCAGTTGGTGGTTCGAGATTTGTCTGCAATGATCTGTGTTCCTTCATCTTAATCTGTAGAACTTAAATGTCAATTAATACTGGTTGCCTAGTGCTATAGCAGAAAGTTTAGACGGGCCGACGTGGACTTTGTATTTTTTCAGTATAAACGACAAAGCTCTTAAAAATCAATTAGTAGGACATACGTTCGTTGAGATAAATCAAAGCAGATCTACTTTCCGACATTGAATTAATGTGCGTTCTAGGTCAACCAGGATAGGCAGTGAAGACCCGTCTTATTATTTGTTTATTTAATTTTTTTGAAGCAATGATATACGCAAAACAAACACGCTGGGTTGGTTTAAGGTCGGGCTTAAATTGAACAATTTTTAAGTAGAATTTATTTAAATAAAATTTTTATTATTAGAATTTTTATAAATAGAGATTTATTTAAAAAATTTTAGTTGTTTGGTTGTTAATAAGAGTTTTTATTAAAAATTTATAAAATTACTTTAATGGGTAAATCTTTCAAAGTTATGTTATAAAAAGAATAAAATAAAATTATCAAATATGTAGAAGATATTTTAAATATTTTAACATTTTAAAAAAAAATTTCAACCTCTATTCCCAAAAACTCAAAATTTAAACTTTTATTAAGAGGGGGTAAAATAACTTATTTAAATTTTAAAAGTTTCACTAGAAAAACAATCAAATAATAACAAAAATTATAATAAGAGTTTATGGAATTAAATAAGCACTTATAACTATAAAATAAGTCATATCAAGCAAGCAAATCATTTTTCTCATTTTAATACTTATTTTTCATTTTAAAAGATAAATAAAGCCTAAATTAATTTTTTAATTAACCCTTATTTCCTTTACTTTTTTAAATTTTGTGACCAACGAAAATTAAATTAGTTTCAAAATTATTCCTTAGGGCGCAGGGGATAACGAAGAGTGCTCCTTCATGTTAATAGTTCTAATGAATTCAAAAAATAAAACAATAATAAAAGTGCGGCTGGCCGGTCAATCTGATATTAATGTTAATGGATTAGATCCCTTGGGGCAGTTGACAGCTATTGAATGCTCTTTATTTTTATATTTATGTGATTTTTTTCAGGAATGCTATTGAAGTTTTTTAAGAAAAAAAAGAGAAGGAAGATTACAAATCCATTCATATAAAGCCGATATTTGGCAAGATACAGACATCTTTAAACAAACTTTTATAAACTGAGACAGGAAGATCATCCCACTAATCATAAACATTAAGACTTAATCCCAAATTGGTAAGATTGTCAACCATTGAATTGTCCTTATGTGTGAACTAGTAAAATACATTCCACGAATTAAGCTAAAAAAATTCAACCATCTCATATGTAGACATCATAGCGGCTTGAATCTAGTACTTATAAGACAAGCTAAAGTCAAAGATGAGTCAGTCTCTAACCAAATAAAATTCCATCCTTTCAAAGCTACAAGCTTAATAGCTTTTATAAGTGGCATATATCTTATCCCTACGTATAAAGATATTTGATGGCCAAGAGGCTCCGCAAAACAACCTCAAAAAGCACCATTGAAACCGAAACACGGCACCATAAGCTGCAAGACCCCGGTTTCCCTTCACCAAACAGTCTGTATTGATTATAATCCAAGAAGCTCTTGGTGAATGCCAAAAGACAGTGATGATAGATGAGGATGGACGCTTGGCATAAAATAAATGCAAATTAGAATTTATAGGCCAAGATGCATCACCACTTCATGGACTAACCACTCCAAAAAAGCTAAGGTGGCTGGTAATTATATTTTTTGCATGCTGAAATGGCAATGATCGATTCTGAAACCAAAAGCAATTTCGTGCTTTCCAAATATAATAAATTGCAACAAGGCAACAAAGTCTCTATAAATAGTTAAGAAACATGGCCCGTGAAGGTAGACTAAAAAATCAAATTCCTTGGAACAAGAACATCTCCATTATTAGAAAATGACGATAAAATAGGGGGCCAATTCAACACCAAAGTTGCTGCGCATATGAGCATTCAAGAAATAAATGGGCTGCTGTCTCATACTGGAACCACAAAGTAAGTCGGTCGAAAACATTGGAATGCCGTGATTCCAAATATTATCACCAGCGGACAATGGTTATGGCATAGATGCCGGGCAAGTTTAGTGAACTACACCGAAATGTAGTGATCCCATAACAACTTACACGAAAGCTGCAATGGCTGATGATCCATAAAAAAGTCATAAGAATTAGATAAACGTAAATAACCATTACAGGAATGCATCCAAACTAGCTTATCCGGCAAAGAGTCAATGTGAAGATAAACAGTCACTTTTTCATGCAATAATTAAGGGAACAAAGTGGCAAACTGTTAGCAACACACCATCGACCATTCTTTATCAATATTAGAGCCATCAATATTCACTGACTCTATGATAGATTGACTCCCCCAAGCATCTTTCTATAAATTAATAAAACAGCCACTACCAACCTGCCATCTACAACCGCCCCCAAAGAAGGCATCACTAATCTCAAACCATACCAAAAAGAAAAAGACTTGGAAGAACATGACCATGAAGCAAGAGAAAATTTAAATCTCTTTTTGACAAAAGTACTCCGGACAGAACTGGAATCAACAATAGATCATGCAGCCTGCGGCAAAGCAGCACGGTTCAAAAGAAAAAGATTACGAATACCCAAATCGTCTTCTTCCTTAAGGGAACACTCCAAAGGTCACGCAACCGTCACAAAGTTTTCTAGTCACAAGAACCTGGCAGAATAAAATTGTGAACTCATGCATTAAGGCGATGGAGTAGAGGAGAAGGCCATAAAACAGTAGAGAATATAGAGGATAACTGTCACCACCGTGAGCCATGATGGCCGAATGCCTTGGCTTGTGGCCTTGTGCGAAGCCGTGGCAGCAACATGTGTGTGCTTGTGGGCATGCAAGGCAAGTCTAATGTGTGGGCTGGGTCGCAGCAGCAAGTGTACACTGTGGGACAAGCGCGGGGAGCGTGAGGCAACACGTGCAAGTGCGTGCGTGGGAAGCGCACACAATATCTCGCAAGTGCGCGGACGTGCGGGTGTGAGCAGGCTATGTGGGCAGATTGCAGGATGGGGCAAGGTAGTAACGCAAACGCATGCGGGGTTAGCGCGCAAACGTGCAGCACAGCGGGGCATGCATGGGGGCCAAACTATGCAAAGATGAGAGGCGTCAAGCACGGGCATGTGTGGGTAGTGGCGATTGAACGTTGTTAACATACATATTTGTAAAATATTGATTTTGATGATAACAAACTGGATTAACAAAGTTTGAGTCTTTAAATAATCAAATTTTTAGGTCATATGAAGTTTCTTAGACATAAATATGATTCTGGAAATAAATGGATAACAGTTATTTTTAAATCAACAAATCGTTTTCTAATAGAAGCATTACAATTTTGATTCTGAAAGATAATGGTGAACCGTTTATTAGAAAACGGTTAATCGAAAAATTCCAGAGAGCAAATTCATTGGAATTAGTAAACTGTTTACTGACAACGGCTAACCCACAAATTCCAAAGAGAAATGAGTTTACAACCAGTGAACCGTTTAATACAATTGGCTAGTCGATAAATGTTTTATAGGCCTATGGAATTAAATGGCAAACCAACAACTCTAAACGGTGAAATGATTATTCAAAATTCTACATAACGGTAACTTGCACAAAGTCAAAATAATGATCCGACAACAATAGACGGCTATCCGATTATCCCAGAAAGTTTACAACGGCTAGTTTTCTTCTCCAACTATAAAAGGCTCAATAAAATTCAAATCAGAGGATTCAAAAATTGTCATTAAACTTGTTATTATGCATTAAGTCTCTCTTGTGCTTAAAAGTTGATTATTCAATCATCAAAACATACTTTGAGCTTTCATTTGTAAACACATTTAGTGTGTGAAAAAAAATTTGTGTAATTTTTCATTCTTAAACATCAAATTAAGTGATTAAGAGTGTGGGAATACTTGGGATAAGAGTTTTGAGATAGCCTCAGATGGTAAAAGTTGATTGACACATTGGAAATCAATTGCAAAGGTTTTTGAACCCTTAGAGTGTAAGGTATATGTTGTGCAAATTTTATTAAACTCGCAAGCGCACGAATCTATTGTAGAATAGATCAACGGTGACGAGTGTCGATCCCACGAGGAGGTAGATTTTAATTGCTTATAGAATTAATTTTCTAAGTGGGTGATTGAATTTATAATGACAATGATGTAGGCTATTTATTAATTTAAATTAAAGCTGTGGGAATAAACTATTAAAATAAAATGCTTGGATCTCCGGATCTGTACTCAACATGCACCATCGGCTTAGCATTCATTATTAGTACCAATTAAATCATGAAGGGGGATTTTCCACTCCTCATGAACCACACTTTAATAGATATGGTGCTAAGTGCTTCCCGTGCCTAATAGTAATAACCTTGCTTAGGGAGGCGGTTACACCAGCCGATATTTAAATAAGATTATTAATATCTATCTACGAAAAGTCAAAACATCCACATAAATTAAAGGGGAAGAAAAAGTAAATTTACCAAATTAAGCCCATGGAGCATGTTGAGACTTCACCTTTAACCAAAGTTTGAAAGAAAATTAGCTACTTATAATTGAACTAGGGATAAAATGGAAATTTTATTAAAATATGTAAAAAATACAAGATGGAGATAGAATTACAGAAAATGAAGCTCAAAAATAAATTCAAGGGTCTCAAATTAGAAGGGGGGAGCCACCTTTTTATAGATACAATGAGTAAATCATGACTATCGGATCAAAGCAATTTGTACGCTCAAGATTGCTCCACGTGGAAAGTTCTGATTGGATGGAACACATCATCAGGGCTGTCATTCCGTGTATATGCATGTACCGTACGCACGTTTTTTCGGTCCACTAATATACTACCACGTCATCGGTCAACGCCACATCAGCATTTTAGTCCGATAGGATTGTGACACATCATTAGTCAATACCACATCATCAGTCAATGCCACATAAGCGGTCAATGCAACATCATTCGTCTAATCAAATGCATTTATCTTTTTAGGCTCCTACTAAAGTTTTTTATTGTCCCGAGTTCAAAATTATTGTCCGTTTTATTATCTGATCTCTCATTCATTGTGAAATGACCATGATGCTCCTTAGAATACATAAAATACTTACTTAAAATAAAACATACATAATTAAATCACAAGGGACTTTAAGACATAAAAGTAGGGATGTTAGTGAGACTCAGAGTGTAAAATGATGATTTTCTCTATTTTAAATACACACTTTCTAGCACTCAACAGTATGGATAGTGAAATTCTTAAAATCTGGTGAGCTTGGAAGCGCGGAGGTAGGCGAAGTTTACCGAACCACTTAAAAATCTCATGTTTGATTCTCTTTCCGTTTAGCATTGTAGAATGGCTTGCGAAGCACAATACTGAGTGCCATCACGCGGGTTGTCACGTATATTTTGGAAAAGCCTAGTGACAATAACCTTAGGGGACACCACGTGAACAACTAAAGCACTGTGATTAAATTTGTTAATGAGCCATGCAGAAGAAAACGAAGAATTATACAAGGAACTATCTAGTCTCTCCTCTATTCTTGATCGTGTAAAGCCATTGTCCAGTGTCAACAAGCTGTCTTCAAAGAGCACATGATAAAATCTATTCGCATCTATTATAGCTGTAAACTCATCGTATAAAACATTACAAGGAAGCTAGAAAGCCAATCCCTATTCATTTCTTAGGCTCCTAAGATTGCACTAAAATCATACACTATAAAAGAAGGCATTGCAAGAGATACATTGATAGAAACCAAGTCATTCCAAAAGCTCGCGACAACATAGCAGAGTTGTGGCTACATAAACAAAAGTAATAGCACAAGAAATATTATCAAGCATAAGGTTCAAATAAACCATTTTAGTGGAACAATATTGAACTCTCTACTAAAAAAGTCTGGATATGCTGAAAACTAATTAATTATGAATTAATTCCCCTCTATTATTAGAATAAATAAGTTTCAAATTTAAAGAATCCTAGTACTAGTCCAGAATTATAGATAGAGGAGTCACATGTTCAACAACATATAATAAATATGGATTATGCTTTCTGTATAAACTAGCCAATTCATTGTGGGTAGTAGAGTTTGCTTTGCCCCATACATTCAAGTAGACTATCTTCATTTGGAAAAATTTTAGATAAGAGCTCTGCTTAAATAGGGCAAACAAGTCGTTGCAGAAGCATGTTGCCTTGCACGTGTCTTTTATTTTTCTATCAAACCTCACAACAATATAGGTAAAATCTTAAAATCTTGGTTTAACGAGGAGAAATATCATCATTCATAAAACTTTCCAAATCTGCAACAGGACTAACGATCGAAGGAGAGGGAAACTTAAGCTCACGTGCTACATTGAATGGATACATATTGATAACCTCATCCAAAATAGCAATGGATTCGCTTTTTAGAGCAACTAGAACATCAATATGATCCGCAGAGAAGTGAATGGCATCCATTTCTGGTACATCAGAATTTAGGCCGATATAGTAGGCAAATGTGGTCTATAACACCTGTATATGGGACAAAAGCCAAAGCATCACTAGACTCAATTAAAGCATAATTAGCGGAACATTCATCTTTCTCAATGACACACTTAACATTGTCAAGTGACGGATAGAAGTCGAAGGTGTTGGCAAAATAGGGTGATAGACCTTTGTAGGCTCTACTTGCCTCAAATCTACATGCGTATGATTGTCATCTTTTATAGTTGAGTTAGATTTGTTTTAATTAACAAATATTGACTAGAATAAAAAGAATTTCATGATAAATATAAATTGGAAAAGAATAATTTGCACGTTCAACCACCAATTAATATGGTAGAAAAGAATGTTAGAAAATTGATGGGTGAAGTAGGGATAAAGCTAAAATGAAATAGAAGAAAAATGAAGAATAAGCACATAAAGAGGACACTAAGGTTTATGTGGTTCGGTTTTTAGCCTACGTCCACGGGCAAAAATAGAAAGAAAAATTTTACTAGTAAAAAAGAGTACAAGTATTGTAGTATTTTGTCTTATACCCCAATACACTTAAACTCTCAAATCACTAGACATTCAAGAGTTTATTAGAATTCTTATTTCTCTCATTTAAATTTTTATTTTTCTTTCTCTAAATAGAGAAGAATAACTGAAGAATGAGATGCTCAAGCGACAATTTGAAGCCTTTATCTGTAAGCGTCTAATTCTATCTTTTCCTAATATTTAATATTACATTTAATATTTTAATAATAAATTTTAATTATTTCGGTGCCACATTTGCAATTTCTACAATTGCAGCACCAAATTGTTGACATTCTCGTACTTAGAGTTCGATTGAGAATCAATCATATCTTCACACCATGCTTTCTGCTTCACTATTGTCATGTTGCTTACATCTTTGCTAGGCCACATGAGGTTCTACTCTATGTAAACTTGTCAGCATTGTTTGGTAGTGTGCTTCTTACTGCTATATATGTCAGTGTGCAAGTATACACAACAAGTAATATAATGATGAATATTCAGATCGTCTCCTTAGGGATTGATAGTATCAATTTTGCTACAGTAATCTTAGTAGTGCAATTTCAATTTAAATTTAAATAAAATAATTAATGAAACTAATGAACTACAAAATAAAAAATACAAGAACTAAAAATACAATAGTGAAAATCTTAAGTTAAACATAATGACAAATTCAATGAAAGAAGAGTAGTTGCGTAGTTAAACTCCTTTAATGGTATTGAATATTTTCCTAATTAAGATTTTGTTGCTACAACATTTACTACAATACTAGGCAAAATCTCTCATGCATTCTCAGTTGTCATCTGTTGGATATCTTATATTTATATGCAACCTAATAATGACATGTTGTTATGCCAACATATAATATAACATTATACACTCTAGGTTTTTATTGCCTTACAATGTGAATTCCTATGTTTAGTTCTTCACTAATTTTAGATTAAGCATGGCATTATTCAAATTGAGATTAACTTAACTTGAGAAATTCAATCTAAACCATGTATTGTCTTAATTCGTTCCACTAAGTTAGTCTTTTTTTCGGCACCTTCTTAGCTAGTATCCACTAAATGGGTGGTTAGTCGAAATAAAGAATTGTAATAAATAAAATCAAGACAAAATGCTATAATAAATTTAGAGCAATACACATATATTAGTCAAATAACTATTAAGTTTGTTTATCACTTAACCATAATGAATTTTAGTTCATGATTTATAATAAAATAGTAACAAAAATCATTTTAGCCATCAAATACATCCCCATAGATAGAAGAAAACAAGAAAATAAATATAAACGATTAAGTTTCACTTAATCTTGCGATTGCTTCTTCTTTTTCTCTTTGAATCCTCAGTTGTAGACCTTTAAATCTCTTTCTTAATGACAACTCCCTCCTTTTTTTCTTTACATGTGTGCTCCTTTTATAACTTAAAATTCTAATAACCAGAAGTGTATAGTTACGTGTCTTCCATTTTTGAAAACCTTGAATCGCGATCTTTTAGTTAACACGTGTGAATCCCTTCTGCAGTTGCTGTAGAGTTACTACAACATTGGCTATAGCATCTTCACTGTTTCAGACTTGTTTCATTTCTCTGTAGCCAAGTTATTTTGTCATATCTGCAAGTCTATTGTAGCAACATTCCATCTATAAAATTTGGGCTTTTTGGTTACTTACAATCATACATAATTAGAGCACCAAGTAATCTAAAAAAAATAATTTATTAAAAATTAAAGTTAACTAATTGCTCATGCAAAATATATTAATAATGCAATAAAAATAAATCATTTACTCTCTAGGTAATACTAGTTTAAATCTAAAAGTGCTATGATAACTCTTATTTCATAGAGCTATCAGTGATTCTATTGAGTACTGGAGAATGCATATTTATAAAGAGTAAAATTGTCATTTCATGCTCTAAGTCTAACTAACATTTTTACTTCTATGTTTTTGATTACTCTAAGCTTTTATTATATGTGTTTTATTATAATTTAAGTATTTTATGTGTTTTATGGATATTTTGGCCATTTCACAATAAAGGAGAAGTCGGATAGTAAAACAGATGGCATTTTTTAACTCAGAACGGTCGAAAACCTTAGTAGGAGCATAAAGGGGTATTCAGTACTGTTTATGTATACGATATTGTTTACATATACAGTACTATTTATAAGTACGACACTGTTCATCTATATGATATGATGATATTGCATTGACCGATGACGTGGCAGCATCTTATTAGGCCAATGATGTGGCAATAATTGATTATGTGACTTTGACAGATGATGTGGCATTGACCGATGATATGACAGCATTTTATTGGATCGAAATGCTCATGTGGCATTGACTAATAATGTGTTCCAACTAATCAAAACTTACCACATAATGCAATCTTGAGCATCTGAATTGTTTTCATCCGATAGCCATGATTTACTCATTTTATCTATAAATAGAAGGCTGTTCTTTCTCTAATTTAACAACCTTGAATCTATTTTTGAGTTCCATTTTCTAAAATTCTCTCTCCATCTTGTATTTTCTACTTATTTTAATAAAATTATTATTTTACCCCTAGTTCAATTATGAGTGGCTAGCCGAGTTTCTGGTTTAAGTTAAAGGTGAAGCCTCAACATGATTCATAAGCTTAATTAGGTAAGTTTATTTTCTTTTTCTCTCTGATTTATGTGATTGTTTTAACTCATTGTCCATAGATAATGTATCATGTCTAGATTTTGCATAGTATACCGGCACCCTAGTGAAGGATCATTACTGTCTGACACAATGAGTATTTAGCACCATATTAATTAAAGAGAATATTCCCCTCTAGTATTTTGTGAGTCATTTTAGCTTAATGTTGACAAAGAGTGTTTCTAAGCTAGTTAATGAATGGTCTTGCCATGTTGTCAATAAAAGGATTATTATTGTCTGACACAGTGTGTTCTTCACACCAAAATTAGCGAAAGATCGTTACCTTCTAGCATACTAGGCACTTGATACTATATTTATTAGAGTGCAGATCATTAGGAGTGGAAATCCCCCTTCATGAATTAATTGGAACTAAAATGGAAATATCAAGCCCATGGTAAATGTTGAGCGTGAATCCAGAATTATTCTATTAGTGACATTGGTGGGCAATCTCGTTGTCTACATGGAGTATATTGGAAGAGCTTGTAACACGAACTGAGTTAGTGTAACTCTTCTAGCAAAGGATAAGAGTTTGGCATTCCAACTACTAAGCCGACACTCAACCTTCTCTAACAACCCTGATATGTAGCTTTTATCACTCTATTATGTAAAATCGGCATTCCTAGATAAGTCCCCAAATCATTTGTGGCTGAAAAGCCAAACATTTCACCAATCTTTTTCATATCAGAATGCTAGGCATTCTTAGAAAAGAAAACCTTAGTCTTTTGGTTGTTCACCTTTTCACCTGAGCTTTTGCAAAAAGTATTAAGCACCTCCTGAATCGCTTTCGCTTGATCATATGAAGCCTCAGCAAAGAGAAGGAAATCGTCAGCAAAAAAAAAATGAATGATAGAACTACCTTTGCGGGAAAGACAGATGGATTTTCGGTGCCCGTTTTGAACTGCTTGATTAATTTTATGGCTAAGGCATTCAATACAAATCACAAAGATATACGGCAATATTAGATCACCTTGTCTTAGGCCTCTTGACAGAGAAAAAGAATCTATACATTCCCCACCCCACAGAACTTGCATAGTAGCTGAAGAAATGTAGTCTATAATTAAACGGATGAGATCGGAAAGCAAGCCAACTCCACGTAGTGTCTCATAAACAAAACCCCAGCTAAGATGGTCATAAGCTTTCTCCAGATCAACCTTGATAAGTATCTGACCATGCCTACCTTTCTTCCTATTCATAGAATGAATTATCTCTTAGGCAATGATTATATTTTCTGTGATATGTCTTCAAGGGACAAAGCTAGTCTGAGTCGGCCCAATCAAATTAAGAAGAATTGTCTTAATCCTATTGGCCACAATTTTTGTGATGGTTTTATAGATGATTGGACAGAGGCTAATCGATCGGTACATTCGTCGATTAGTCGGATGATCAGTTTTCAGAATTAGAACGAGCAAAGTTTTATTTATCTCTTTCGAAATACTACCACCACTGAAAACCTTTTTCACCAACTTGCAAACTAACTCTCCAATTGTATCCTATTGTCATTGATAAAAGAACGCATTAAGACCATCCACTCTCGTAGCTTTGAAAGGGTGCATGCTAAAAATGACTTTTCGGATCTCATTATTATCAAGTGCCGAGGCTAATTTCACTAATTGGCATTCTTCAACTGTTGGAAATGCACCTTTAAACAGAATAAACTTTGTGTTAGCCTCTTCCATGGTATAAAGCTTTCAAAAAACCTCAGAGCATGTTCTTTGACAACATTAAGATCTTTTATCTATATATCATTATCTTCCTTTATCATATCAATCCTATACCTTCTTCTCCTTTGAATAGTTTGACGATGGAAATATGCTTTATTTCTGTCCCCTCAAGCAATGCACTCCCTTCTAGATTATTGATTCTATAAGAGTTCCTCTTACGATAGAATTACCTCAAGCTTATTTTTAAGATTGGCTTCTAGTTGTAATAAATTTCTAGAAGAATGAGTCTCTAAAGCCCGTTGAATGCCACCCAGCCTAGCAAGAACTCTATGCTTTCTCCTTTGAATGCCGCCAAAGACTTCTTTATTCCAAACCTGTACCTCCCTCACAAAAGTACTAGCTGAAAGTTTTTGGATTTTTTTTTAATCCAACATTGTTGGATTCTTAATCCAACGTTGGGTTTATATGTGAATAATTATGTATTGCGGACTGTCATATAAAATTAAGCCAATTAAAAGTGATCTATTAAGGTTTTTGGTATTATGGACTTTAATGTATCTAATAGGATGTGGGCTTTTAATGTGTAGAGACCCAATAGTATTCTAATTCTATGATGGATAGAATTAGAAGTACCCATTGACAATAAGAAACAATTGTCTATATAAGTGGTCATGGTCCCTAGGTCATACGAAATTTTTTCATTCTTTCTGATATCCCATCTTCAGAGAGAGAGTGCAAAGAGAACTAAAGGACTCTTTAGGAGAACGTGTAGATCTGGAAGGCAAACCACACAACTCTAGAGAAAAATTAAACATTATGGATTCAGGTACGCTTCTGTATAATTTATTATTGATTCTTGGTGATATGACATGAATATTCATGAGTTATAAGTGATAGTTTTCACCATATTGTCTCAACCTAAAGTTCTTAGTCACCATTCTTCTGCCAATTTTTCGCAATTCTTCTGCCAATTTTTTGCAAAAAATTTCTAGAACCTATTGTCGATCAGCCAAGAAGTGAGGATTCAAAATGGCTTTAGATCATTTCCTTGAGCCACCATCCGAGTAAAATGAGCCAAAATAAGGCGGTGATCAGAATTAACTCTCAGAAAGTGGAGAATCTAAGACTCTGGGAACTTCTCCAACCAATCATCATTGTAGATAACTCCATCAATCCTCTTGAGGAAAGTACCACGACCCCAAGTAAAACTGGAACCTTTAAACTTAAGGTCACAAAAATGGTTTTGGAGGAATTAATTTTTAAAAGAGCGGCAAACTCCATTAGTACAAACTAAACCACTTTTTTTTTTGAAGGGGTGCAAGATTGCACTAAAATCACCCCTACGAATCCAAGGACTTCCAATCTTTTTGGCCAGTTCATCAAGATCCTTCCATAAAAGGTTTTTAACAGTGGGAATAGGACTGGCATAAATATCTATTATCCAGAAAAAAAGCCAAACAAGTTGGGAACACTAATATGGACAAACTGCTTGTGGTTGATTGCAATTTTGACATTAAAACGCTCTCACCACAAAAGCCAGATACCACCTGAGAGACCCACTGCTTCAATACGGTGGGAGCGATCAAAACCGCTTTTCAAAATAAAATCTTCAGCTTTCGTCCCACTAACCTTAGGATCAAATAAAGCTAACATAGAAGGCTTATAACTTTGAACAAAAGTCTGGAAAGTCTTTTGAAAAGCCAGGGCAAGAACACCTTGACAGTTCCAAAACATGATAGAGAACCTCGTCATAAGTAAAATAGAAAAAAAAAAGAAAAGAAAGGGCAATCCTTATTTCTCATGGTACATCAACCTGTTATTCAAAATCCATCTCATCTTCCTCATCCAAAGAACCAGCAGACTCTGATAAATCGGTCTCCTCATCCCCATTCTCTGCCATGTAATCACTGTCATCAGACTCATTCAACATACTAGCTCGTCCATGTTCTGCAGCATCAAGGGGGTCCCCAAGAGGTCAGTATCAGAGCCAGGAACTTTGTTTATTTGGAGAGATGACCAAAGGGTTAGACCTGGTAACCTTGAAGGATGTAGCCCGTGCATCATTGGATGTAACAAGGTTAACAACAGAATGTTTCGAAGGGTCTAGCATGGCTGAGGTAGTTTGTTTATGAAATTTGGTGACCTTTGCATGTGATTGTATGTCAATATGTTTATTCTGAGGTTGTTGCATGGAGTTTGACATGGACGTGTTGTTTGAAAGGGCTATTACATGATAGGCCTTTGTGGGTATGGGCCCATGGGTTGTAGGTGACCCGGTTCGTTTTGGAATATTCTGAGGGGTTTGCTTATGTTTGTGGCGAGAACTTGCAGGCTTAGGGTTGGCTTTGATGGGTACTGTTTTGTGCATAGCGAGTATTTTGGGCACAGATTCCTCCAAATTATTGCTTGGGATTGCAGTACGATAATCATGAACCTTGTCCAAATCTTCACCATTCCTTAAGATGGAAAAACGTGATCCGTTCTTAAGGCTGCCATCTTGAAAATAAATTGATTCGCTTCCCTTGTCACTTTCCTTATTCCTCCTCTGCCTTTCTTTTTTGGTTACAATCATCCAGGGTCCATACATGGGGGAGCTTAAGCGATTTTCTGGTTGCTTTAACATCGCCGCCGTGTCAACCACCCCTTCTCTGCCTTGAAGTCCTGTGACATTCTTTGGTGGATCTTTGGTCATCTCCTTCGCTAGGCACTCACTCTGAAAATGTCCATACATTCCACAGCCAAAGCATATGGAGGGCAAACTTTCATACTCGATCCTCTAAACCTTACCATCTAACAGAAATTGAGAAACAAAGGGTTTATTTAGCGCAACTTTCACAGTAATATGCGTAAATTTGCCCCTTAACGCAGACTCAGTGTTGTAATCAATCCGTAGGACCTTCCCAGAATCTATCCCAACAAGCGAAGGACACGTTTATGGTAATAGTGAAGAGGCATGCCTGGTAAATGTACCCAAGTGACAATTGATTCAATAATATCATTAGAACTATCAAAATTCAAGTTACATTGTTAGACTGTTAAATAGTGTCCGAGAATCATCCATGGACCTTGAGTGAGTGCGCAATGTGCATCTGATTCTGTTTTAAACCTGACTAAATAAAAATTGTTTTCAAGATCAATTACCGTAAAACCCTGCAACTGTTTCCATAGCGTCTCTAGTCGATTACAGAGTGCTCTGTAACTCATTGTCCTTCTGAGAGTTTATGGTAGCACCTCCCCTTTGAATAATAATATAATGACAATTATTAAAGAGAACAACAATAATTGTCATTATATAATAATAATAATAATAATAATAATAATAATAATAATAATAATAATAATAATAATAATAATAATAATAATAATAATAATAATAATAATAATAATAATAATAATAATAATAATAATAATAATAATAATAATAATAATAATAATAATAATAATAATAATAATAATAATAATATTATTATTATTATTATTATTATTATTATTATTATTATTATTATTATTATTGATAATTGCAATAATATTTATAGAAAAATATTTATTCTTTATTTTCTTAGTGAATAAATACATAATTGTAACTAAAGACATTTTAATAATTTGCAATAATCTATTCCGATTACAAGACAAACTAAATATATCATTTCAATCCAATCATTGACGAGGGTTTCCAACCTCCAAGCCTGGATAAACTCTTGTCGAATATCTTAAGAGTCTAAGCACAGCTTTAGTTTCCACTCCTATCAAGCAAACCAGTGTCCAATTGCCGTATAAATAGATAAATTTAGTTATCATTTTCATATACTAATTAATCATAGACAAAGACATTGTAACTTTTTAAGACGATGAATTAAAGCTCCAAAAATGCACTCATTTATTCATAAATACTTCTTTCATACAAAAGAAGTATTATTTTTACAAGGCCGACTTTATAGTATTTGGGGCCTTACGTGAATTTTTTTATGAGGCCTCTTTTTATTTTACAATTTCAATACTCAAATAAATATAAAATATTTAAAAATTCATACCATCTTTAATTTTTGAATTTTAATAATAAAAAAAACTTAAAAAATTTCAAAAAAAAATCTAAAAAAATTAGTCAAGAAGATATCTTTTTAACTTCTATTAAAACCATTATAAAATAAACGAACAAATAAATAAGAACAATATTATTTTCAAATAGAATATTTAGAATGATAAAACATTGAAAAAGATGAGATGATGAGATTATTAGATAATAAATATGGACTTTGTATTTAAAAAAAATTAGTTTTTTCTTTTCTAAATAAACCAATGAATATAAAAAAAAAATTTGAAGAGAAGAGAGTAAGAATTTTTTATCTATTAATTTTTAAGATTATAAAGTTTTTAATAGAAATTAAAACTAAAAGTTAAAGATTCTAAGTTTTAACGTTAAATAATTAAAGTTTTTTAGGAAATTGAAAAGGTAAATAATTTATTTTTGTCTTGAAAAGACTAATAATGATTGAATTAATTATTAAATAATATTATTAATTATATCTCCTTAACATTAAGACTACTAAATATAAATATTTTATAAAAAATAATTCTTAATTGTAAGATGATTATTAATTAGAAAGATATTTAACAGATTTTTCTATTTCCTACAATAAGTAATTTTTTTTAAAAATCTTTATTAATTTAAAAATTATTAAAAAAACTAAAAATGAAACCTTTTCAAAATATAAAATTTTAGGCTACCGTCTTATTGTACCTACAGCCACCACTGTATTCTTTTAAACAAGCAGCTTACATTGCACGTACAAAACAAAGAAAAAAGGAAAACCAGAATGAAGCTTGCATCGCATAAATGTAAGCAACATTATTTATTTATTTAGATACAGATACAAATTTACTATGGAGCTTCAGTTTTGAGGTTCGGTTTCAGGCTCATTATCAACAGCCTCACCAGCGTAAGTGCAGCACCTGCAGCCCCTTGATCTATTATAACCTCGTCCACAGCAACCGTAGCCGCAGTGGCCACCGCCATGACCCCTGCCGGGATAGCCACCATGACCCCTACCCGGATAGCCTCCTCGGCCACTGCCGGAATAACCGCCGCCGCCAGGGTAGCCGCCGTATCCGCCGCGGTCATCCTCAATTTCATGTGTCTCTGTGGCCTTATCAGCTGCACATGTATTCACAACGTGTTACATAATTCTATTAGTAATGATTAATGATAATATTTATTTATCTTGCTATTATTTATTTTGAAGAATAATAAACACACGTTAAATATGTTGTTTATGTAATATCCCTATGGCTTATAATGATTAGATATTTTAACATAATGTGCAAAAAAATATCCATGAATGAAACATAATAGTTACAATTAATTCAGTGTTCTACAAATGCAGATTTGAGACTAAATAGTGCTATTTCGTTACAATACGTCAATAAATTATTATAAAATTTCAAATTTGTATTTTTTAAAATTTGCTCTCATAAACTAGACAATTGTTAGCTATAAAAGCTCACCCTTTTCATTGTGATCAATGGAAGTCTCGGCGAGGTCTCTGGCTGCTACCTCGGATGAGATAAGAAGAACAATGGCCATTGAAAGGCCTAAAACAAGGAACAATTTGGAACCCATTTTTCTTTTTCTTGCTAGAGAAAACTATCAATGAAGGATTGGATAAGGATGACGAAATTTGCGTTCTCATGATCTCTATTTATAGTGGGATAGCTCATGAGAGGGGAGTGTGGTGAATTTATGAGTTACGAGTCATGACCCACAGTGTTGGTTGGCTGTTGAAGATCTGCTTGTAGAAATTATTCAATCTTTTTAATTGAATTTGTCAGCACTAGAAAATATAATGTTTGCTCCTCCCCCTAAGTCGAAGCATCCATGAACGAGGTCGATTAATTATGTCGGCCACTGGATTCATACTAGTGTTTGGTCCAGAAGTGGCCAAGTGTTTATTAGGAAAAATATTTCATATTAATAGAAAATAATTATTAAATTAAAATATTCTTAATTTTTAAATTAACTTTTGAATATAAATTAGTTACATACACTTCTATGACATTTTTAACTAATGGCTTTTCGTTTTAACCAGTAGTTCTTCGTTTCAAAAGATGGCCGAATGTCTATGTAACTCTTTTGTCAGTGTGGGGCCCATAATCACCACTTGTTATTGGACACTAGTAGTACAGCTTGTCAGTGTTGGGCCCATAGTCACCACTTGTTATTGGACACTAGTAGTACGGCAAACGTCATCTTTGTGATGGGATGATTTTACGAGGCAAGATTCAATCCAAGCCGTTAACTGGTCTTTCATTATGCATTCATGATGAAGCCGCCTTCTGGCAATAATTGTGACTCATTTGTGTGACCTGTTAATGTCACTCGTGCACTTGTTCAGTTCTTCTCATCACAATTGACTTTAAAGCCGCGGCTTCTACAATCTGGATTTAGCTGATTTAACTAGAGAACGCAATGGGTTCCATAATGCCGATTTCGTGTCATGTTTCATTCTTCACGGCATTTCGTTGTTATTGGGCGGCCCAACTCTTTAGGAGGCCGTGGGCAAATTGTTTTAATTAGATTTTCTTAAAAATTTAAGATAAAATATATGCATTAATTTTATTACAAAAGTTATCATTTCAAATCAATTTTTCTATATTTTTAAGTTATAAAATTATTAATTTTTTTTTAAAAATTTTGCTAACATATCTTTCTCAAATAATAACATGCTATAGTCTATCTTAAATATGTTTTTGACAATTTAGTTTTGAATTTTTTTTTTTTGCAAAAGTATTTTTATCAATATTATAAACAATTTCCTAAGAACAAAGTGCACAATTATTTTAGAAAAATAAAAACAACACCCAATGAACATGATAACATTTTTCATAAAGGAATAAGACAACTAAATAACAAACTAAGTAAGAGAGAATATAAAGATAAAATCTGAAAGTTTGAAATGAAATCATAAATTAAATTTTAATGGTTTTAGGTGTTAAGCATTAACCAATTACCATGAAAAGAAAAAAAATAAACAATTGATTTTTTTCTAAAAAATTATTACCAATATTAAAAATAACAACTGATGAACAAGCATACATTTATTGTAAAAATTAAAACACAACACCTGATGAATACAATAATATTTTCATAAAAAAAATGAGACAACTCAATAGCAAAATTAATTAAAAATAGAGTAGAAAGATAAAACTTAAGACAAAACTTGAAAATTTAATATGAAAGCACAAATTAAGTTTGATGATTTGAGGCTTCAATTAGTGACCAATGACTTTGGAATAAATAAATAAATAAATAAATAAATAAATAAATAAATAAATAAATATATATATATATATATATATTCTTTTTCTAGTAAGGCATTTATGGTATCATTGTTTTTGGAGAAAATATTGCTAATAGGTAAGTTCATAAATGTAGGTTTCTTTTTTCTTTTTTTTTTAAATAGAGGTAAGAATAAACAATGTTTTAATTAAAATTTATTAATTTAAAGTTACACAGAGATTTAATAGGCATAAAAACTATTAGTTCTAAAGAGAATTTGTAGGAATTTTGATAATTTATTTAAGAAAAGATAATTATAAAGCAATAATAAAATAAAATTTAATAAAATAATCATGATTGAGTTAGTTACAAACTAGAAATTTGTATATTTCAAATATAAAATAATAGATTTAAAATAAATATAAAGCCTTAATCTATAATGTGGCCTTAAGCAACCGCCTAAGTTGTTTAGAGAAAGAGGTGCCCCAATATCTTGTTGTGTTACATACATACATACATACATACATATACATAGAGAGAGAGAGAGAGAGATTGACAATTTCCCCCCACTCTAATCAATATACATAATTTGTCCTCTACTATTTTTATAATAGGTAATAACCCCCCTCATAGTATAAGTTTACAATATATATATATATATATCTTGGGGATCATTTAATTATTGAGAAATTAAGTCAAAACCAAAATCTATAATTTCGGAATCTAATAATATTTCGTTAACAGATTTGATAGTTAAAGATTCACAATTAGTGAAATGTAACTTTTATTAATTAATTTTTTGATTTAACATACATTCGATCAAAGTCATCTTATGCTTTAGTTAATTATCTGGTCTAATATATATGTGTGATAGGTGATCTAATCATACGTGTGTAATCAGTTGATGTCGAAGGCAATACCAAGCCATATTAGCTGGAGATAAGATTATCGACCCTTATGCTGTTTTGCACAAAAATGAAGCGCACGACATATCCAAACATGCACCTTTTGATTAGACTTTTCGCATTTTCATGATCCTTTAATCTCTAACCGCATTGATTGTACTAAAAAATGCAAACTTAGGTTGTTCTCAACTCTAGAGTTCTTATAGAGTATACACTATACAATAGAATATAATCCTACATGGTAAAAAAAAGGTGAGGATAATGCAACTATTAAACTATTGGCACGTCTCTCGCTCTCTCACACATATATAAACCTTTCATAATCTAATCATATCTAAACTTTGATGAATCTTTTGACACATGCACTTTTATTTATATATTATCAAGATTCAATTAATTATTATATTCTCATTTATTAACTACCAATGATGAAAGTATGTTTGCTTCGATGAAAAATCAAATCATTTATATTGTTCTCATTTTGAAAGAATTCTAGAATATATCAAAAGTAACACAACTAATTAATATATGTATGACATGTGTAATTAAATTCAATATAATCACCACTTGTACGATGGTTTTTCAAAATAATGCACACATGTCATAGTATTATTTACTTGTTAGATAATTAATATGATATTTCTGATATATTTTAAAATTTCTCCGTATAATCACATTGATTTTTATGTTTTCACTAATCCATTTATTACTATTATATTCTATTGCAGAGGAAAGTGCGAATCCCAACAGCATGTAGGAGGCAAAGTATGGGGGCCACGGATATGGATACCCAACAAATGGAATTATGGAGTTCGCGGCGAATTCAAAGGGTACCCGCCACGAAGAGGATATTGTGGGCACGGATGCTGCCACACCTACCGCTATTCAAATGACTGCTCCTAGGCTACCAACAAGCTAGACGTTGAGTTTGAAGATGATGTTAAGAACTAATTAATATCCTTTACAATATTTGCTTAATTTGTTCCTTTGGTTTTTGAGCTTTTGTATTGAATAAGGCCAGTGATGAGTATAAGCTTTTGTGCTCATGTCGAATGCCATGTTTGAATAGAACTTAATTAGTTCATTATTAGTTTATTAGGAGCAACTTCTAGTCTTTTTTCAAACAATCAAAAGCAAGTACTCGTTGAGTCTAAATCAAAAGACTATAGGGTAGAGTTCATATCAGCACTAAACCCAAATCTAGTGAGCAAAAATCATCTCCTTCCAAAGTATATTTTATCCTTTCACCATATATAAATCCAGAGCATGCATATAGCTATATATATAACAATATCATATGAATTAACATAGCTAATAGAAGTAGAAATGTTGTGAAAATATACAAGTTTTTTTAACCTTGAAATTTGAGAAATTTATTAAATAAAGAGCAAAGATACACCTAATCAAGGGACATAATGTGCCTTACCACTTAAGATAATTAAGAAATTGATATATGAAAGTAAAAAAATTACCAGAGAAAGGAAGATGGAGATAGCTTACAAAAACATTAATAAAGGAATCCGTTAGAAGCAAGTTGTCATCAGCCTTTTCCCAAATGTGTGTGGCAACTCGCGTGATGACGCTAAGTGCTCCGCTTAGTCAGCCACTCAAACACCAATGGAAGTGATTTTAGATGGAAGTAACTTAAAACTTCACAATGAAGGTTGTGTATGCAAGAATTTGCACCAACACAAAGAACAAGCACACACAAACCACAAGAACAAGATAAATTTGTTTTTTACGGAGGACCGACCTCTAATTTTTCTATTTCCGTAATGAAAAGAGTTACAAATAGCTCAAGCTTTATATGCTCAAGGATACAACACTCAATTCAAAATTCATGCCCCTAACATACATCCCCATCCCTATTTATGTATAATAGTTTTCCAAATGACACCCCCATTTGCTATGGTTAGGTGGTGCACCATTCTTGCGCCACCTCAAAATTTCTTCCTACATTTTAGGCACCTATCAAGCACATTCCTAGGAGTACATCTCCACTGCCTCGTGATCTTAGCAATCACTGCCCACTTGGCCAAATGGTGAGTAGTTCATGGGATGTAATTACCAACCCATTATCTTTGTTCTCACATTTTTAGCCAACATAATTAAGGCCATGTTATCTTATTTTGTAACAACCATAACTGCCATTATGCTTGACTTTAGGCCTACTTTAAGAGAGATGCAACCACCATACTCCACATCCCACACAATTGTCCACCTACAACTCACGCATGACTCCTCTCATTTTCGCATGACTTGGCCACAAGTGCACACCTCATGTTACTGCACACTTACGCGCACTCCAGCACGTCAAATCTGTCATTATCTCACAACCAACCCACACAACTAACCCCCAAACTTGCGGGCTGTTGAGCCCACGCTCACTCCTGTTGTACCACGATCTCGTGTTCCCACACTTAGGCCTTATGCTCGCGCACTGTTATGCCTTAGGCTCGAGCGTCCATGTGCTTCATGCCCTTGCTCTTTATGTCCGTACGCACATAAGCCCATGCACTTGCGATATGTCATGTGCATTGCCCCTTGCACGCCTCCACGCCCGTCGACTTGTATTCTCTTAGGCCCAAGGCACGCGTATGCTTGCTGCCGCGCGTTAGCCAACGTGTTAGCCTTGGCTTGTTTCCGTGCTCGAACCTTAAGCATGCCTACAATGCCCTCATGACTAGGTACAATGCCCCAAGCCAAGCCACGATAGTTAGCCCATTTGGTTCATAGTGGTGACAAACCTCCACCACTCGAAAAATGCGACATCATCGTCAATAGGGTATCCAGGTCTACCAAAACCTCTCCCACACAAAGCCATTTCGAAGCCTGATAGCTTCTTCTTCTTTACACATACCTGTATGCCAACGTTAAGCTCACCACACATCCACTACGCCATCTACTGGTCCTTTTAATGTTCTGCCCATATGGAATCACTTATAACTCATGCAATGACTTCGTTCCAACACTAATCTCACTGGCCATTCTTCTTGAGAATGCATCCAACACTACTGGTTGTTCTCTCTCTATTTCTCGCAAGTCATTGTGCCCATACAAGCCCTCACTTGTCTAATCTACAGACATTGCAATAAAGTCCCATCCTTGCTGCCTTGTTACTTAAGAAGACTAAAGTTCTCGTGGATTCGACAGCCACACGTGCCCTTTTCTATTCCAACCTGCCATACCGCATCTCCTAACACAACAGTTGATGTTCACACCACCTTTATATGCATCAATGTCCAAAGAACAAGGCTATCACACCCAACAGCCAAAATACGAACCAAGCAACCCACTGTAAAACTTTTACCAAACCCTTATTCACTGTCTTATATTGCTCAAAGCTCCATGCTTTGATGTCCATGCACTCTTGTTTTTCATTGCATATCGAGGTTTCACCATAATTGGTACATTCTTGAATGACCCACGCATTCTTACTGTTGTTAGCCCTTCGATAGTTAGAATCACTTGTTAGGGACTTCACTTTTGATTCTGCCTCTCCTTGGTTTTTTTCACCATCCAATAACTTATCTAGTTGAGGTCCTTATGACTCATCCACCACAAATTCCCTTGATGCCTTGGTATACCTGTCAAGTCCCTTTTTAACTTGATTATGTTCTTCAACCACTGACATCATCGCAGAATTCCCTTGATCCAAATCACTATTAGTAGTTTGGAGTGATGGTTTTAGCCTACTCGAACTCCGATAATTGCATTCGACAATACATAGCTCTCCCGTGTCCTCGATCTAAATGTAAGATAATTGAGGTAGTACATGCACCTACACATTGTACAAGAACTCCATTTCTAAAATCACATCAAATCTTGACATAGGCATCACCACAAACGTCGCCTCATACCCCTAAGTGCCTATACTTAGGTTGGCTACCTTTATGCCATTCGGAACCACTTTATGATATGAAGTGAGACCCAGGGCAAGATTGGCTCTAGCGACTTGCAATCTAAGGCGTGGTACCAAGTTCCCCTCCATAAGATTTGTCGTAGCACCTGTATTAATCATTGCCTTTATCTGAAATCCATTTAGCTTCACTTTCTCATATATAAGTCCCTTTTGGTATGATTCAGCCTTTAAAATGCTTGCTAGCACTTCTTGATCCATAGGATCCTCCTCTACCTTGACTTTCATATTGCTTAGCAATTAAAGCAGATTCATGTGTACTGTTACCACTTCAGCCTCTAAAGGTTTTGAAGACTGCCCTTCAGTTTCCTTTATTAAAGCGTTCAGCTTCTCACGTTTTGGATAATTCTTTGCCCAATGTGGCCCCTCGCAAGTGAAGCACCCTGAACTCTTTTTTCCTTGTGGATTGCTTTACTTGATCTTGATTTGGTCACTTTTCTTTTTCCCACCATCACATGAAGAACTGGCATTCTTGCTTTCCTTAGACTTCTTAGATTCGAAAAGAGAAGAGTTCACATATCTGAAGTTGACCAAGCCATCAATCGCTACGATTGTTGTTGGTAAATCCCTCACAACCTATCTCGCAACTCCGTTTGAGCCCATGGCTGCAAACTTAACATGAAATTAAAGAATTTGCCCTCTTCAGACATGTTTCTGATGTCCAACATCAACGAACTAAACTCCTTGACACCCTCACTAAATCAGTATGCTTAAGCTTTTTCAAGCTCTCCCTCGCGAGCCAGCTAGCATTTCTCGACAAGAATTGCCCTTTTAGTTCTCGTTTGAGTGTGTCCTAAGTATCAATCGCTAGTTTTTACTCTTCTGCATCCTCTCAAAGCCTACCTTTCCACCCTAGCTTAGCAACACCTTCTAGGTACATGCTTGTGATAGTGACTCACTCTGCTTCGAGTGCACGAGCAGCTTGGAAGTACTGCTATATATCCTATAGAAATTTCTCCAACTCTTTGGCATTCCGAGTCTCGTTATAAGCCTTTGGTTCGAGTACCTTGACTTTCAAAGGCCCATTCTCCACTCAAGGAACGCTGCCTACTACCTGTTTCAGTAACTCCACTTCCCTCACAAGATCCCCAATGTCACCTTTCAGCACATCTATCTATGCAGCAACACCTTTTGTAACCTTGTTCAGCTTATCTGAAAACTCATTCACAAACTCCACACAAGTTTACTTCACACACGCCATCTCGATAAAGTTGATTTCCATGTTCTTAGCCAAACACTCAAAGTCAGGCATTAGAGTGGCCACAATGGTCTCCAAGCGCACCAACTTATCATTTGCTCCCACATTTTTAGCCAACATGATCAAGGCCATGTTCTCCTATTTTGTAGCAATCATAATTACCACTATGCTTGACTTTAGGCCCATTCTAGGAGAGATGCAGAAAATGACAAACATTTTGGTACTGTAACTTTTAAGTTATAACTGTCTAACCTTAATCCAAAACGCCCATTAAGTGTGAGAAATTCATTAGTGTATCCTTTCAACAAAATGACAATAGTTCAGCCAAATATTACTTATGGTATAAGGAGGAAGCAAAGATCTATTGTTGAACAAGTATACAAGTAATAAAGGAAACACATAACTCAAAGCAACCATTGCCCAGATCGATTAACAAGATCAATCAAGACCATGGGCAAAGAATGATGATCAACAGGAAATTAATCAAGAAATTAACCTATCGCTATGTACAAGAAACACAAAAGATATCAATCAAGGAAAGAAACATAAAAGGATTTAATTGGTGTTTAAGCCAAGAACTTGGCTTACTTCCACTAAGGAACAATCAATACTTCTTTATTAATGCATCAATTGTTTCTTTAGAGAGAATTACAAACAAGGAATACATCGAAAACCACTGATTACAGTCTTAGTTGCTCTATTTATATTAAACATTTGCAAAACCTTGCAATTTTTGCCATTATGTAGCTGTTATAACAACTTTGTAAATGTAGCCAACCCAACACTTTGGCACCAAATTTGATAGCAGTTAACGCTCATTTAATTGGCGTCTGACTAATCCAAGTTAAACATATGGCCCATGATAGCTAGCTACATATAAAACACGGTTGTTTTCCTATTCCCACTATTTCCACAATTTATTATTATACATACCTTCATGCGAAGGTTTATATATATATAAATAAAATAATTGAAAGCTTACATGTGTGGTTTCTTGAATCCAGAAATGCTTTAAGAAGAGAAGAGCAGAAAGATGGGAAATTGATCTTCAGACGGGTGTATTACCCTCAGATCCCAGATTCCCAATCTTGAGAGAAATTCTAGAGAGAGAATTAGAGGAGAAAAAAACTAGATGGATCCCTCAATTGGAGGTGAATGGGAACTATATACCCAAAATCCAAATAGTAAAATACTACAGCTTCGCTACAGTAGAAATGCTACAGCTTCGCTACAGTTGGTCTTCACGTGTGCTGATGGAAAGTAGGGCAACCGGGAATCACGGGAGATAAACATGAGTGCTTTGAACAGAAAGTGAAGTAGATTCTTATCCCCTCAGCTTTTTTCTCGTGTTGAGAATAGTGAGTGAAAGGGGATAAAAACAAAAACGTCAATCGACAAAAGAAAAATACAAGAAATCACAATAGTTACAGGGAAATATACAAGAGAATGATATTTTTACTTTTTTTTTTATATATAAAGACTTTAATGCTTGATGGGTGAGAAAATGCCGAAACAGTCATCTTTATTTTCGTCACCTAGAGAGATGAACATCTCTTCTTCATCTTGATCAAATGATTCTGCAACAGACGGTTCTGATCTTGAGGCTAAGAGTTGTTCCATGAGCTTGAAATATTCCTCTTCGGACTTTGCACTGGCCAACATGGATTGGGCCTTTGATTTTTGAGAGAGGAACGTGCTTTGGGCTTTAATAGTCTCAATATTGGGCTTTATGTGTCCTTTTGCAGCAAGCCAACCTTGGATTAGGTGATCGGTTAACTTGGTGATTTCATTGAATTTAGTCCACCATTTTACTTTAAATTCTCTTTGGAGAATTAATTGGGAGTTTTGAGTGTGATAGTTGAGATGCCACATCCAAACCCATAGTAAGAAGAAATTTGTACAGAAACAAAGGAAAGGAGAGAACCTTGCTTCTGAAGCTGATGGAATATAATGGGCTCTGAAATAGTTTAAACAGTTGGTGGCATTGGGAGTTAGGATTTCTGGGCAAGACCCAAAGAAAGTCCACCAGTGTTTGAACCAATTTGGAAGGCTTTGTATGGTTCCACCAGTGTTTGAACCAATTTGGAAGGCTTTGTATGGTTATCTTAGAATTGAAGAAAAATAACCAGGAATGAGTTTTCTTTGGGTTTTGTATAAAGAATGTGTTGTACCATGCCTGTTGGTAATCCCAATAAGAGAAGGTTCGGCAATGGTCAAAACTGGTTTGGAAATTTAAAGGGAAGGCTTTAGTTTTGTGGAGTTGGTCACCCCACTGATATGGGCTTAGGACTTTAAGAATAGTAGCCATTGAATAGGCTTGTTCTTTATGGGCTTCACTGAGGAAGAAGTGTTTAAACTTGACTGACTCAGTGAATTCCAAAATATCATGATAATAGGACTGGGGTTTTGTTAAATCCCATGGTTTAAAAAATCAGCCATTGGGGAAAATCTTTGCAATTGCTTGAAATAGGTCAGCATTATAAAATCCATCTTCTAAGGTGAAAATATTTTGATGATAGGGTTTATAATACCAATCCGATCTTGGAGAAAGCTTTGGTTGAGAAACCACAACCTGGGAAGATGAACTTCCGTTTGAAATAAGTTCTTTAGAAACATGAGGCTTTGGAGATGCTTTAGAAATCTGTTTTTCTTCTTTCTCTGGAATTGGAGAAAGAGTTTGTGAAAAGCTTTGTAATGCAAGCATAAGTTCAGGGATTTAGAAATGGATTTCATCCATTTATTTACCTGTTCTTGTGAAGCTAATGCTTTAGACTGGGCCTCTTGGGCTTCTTGAGTCTCAACCATGTTAATCCATGACTTTATGGGCTTTGCTGATGAGATTGCTGAAGATAGCAATTTTTCTTTAGAAGGAGAGGAGGCTTTAGGAGGAGGTGTTTGAGACACAGGGTCTTTAAGAATCCCTTTCCCTTTGTCTGGTTTCTTTTTTACTGGCATTTATCTGTTTTGCAAAAATTCTCTCGTTAGAAAATCAGGAACAAAATTTCTGTCTCCCTTTATAAATTCAATATCAAAATAAAAAATGCTTAAAATTGCTTGCCATCGAGCAAAAATTTGATTAGAGGCAATGTTTTGAACATCCTTTTCCTCTTAGGCTTCTTGAGTCTCAACCATGTCAATCCATGACTTTATGGGCTTTGCTGATGAGATTGCTGAAGATAGCAATTTTTCTTTAGAAGGAGAGGAGGCTTTAGGAGGAGGTGTTTGGGACACAAGGTCTTTAAGAATCCCTTTCCCTTTGTCTGGTTTCTTTTTTACTGGCATTTATCTGTTTTGCAAAAATTCTCTCGTTAGAAAATCAGGAACAGAATTTCTGTCTCCCTTTATAAATTCAATATCAAAATAAAAAATGCTTAAAATTGCTTGCCATCGAGCAAATATTTGTTTAGAGGCAATGTTTTGAACATCTTTTTCTAAAACATGTTTTGCAGCTTTGCAATCAATTCTAAGTAAAAATTTTTGATTTAATAAATCACTTTGAAATTTAGAAATACATAAAAGAATAGATAAATTTTTTTTTTTAATAGTAGAATAATTCTTCTGGCATTCATTCCAGTGTGCATAAGCATATTGTACTATTTGTTCTTTACCATTATCAACTTGTTTTAAAATTCCTCCATAACCTAAATCTGATGCATCAGTTTCAACTATTTTAGGTAATGCAGGATTTGCTAAAAATAGACAGGGGATGTCTTTAACAATGCTCTTTATTTGTTTTATAATTTTAGTATGCTCTTCTGTCCATGTAACAGGTTTTTTTTTTAGTCTGTCATGCAAAGGTTTTGCAATTCTATTAATATTAGGACAGAAATCAAGAACATAATTTAAACTTCCAAGAAATCTTTGTAATTGGGTTTTGTATAATATTTTATCAGGAAACTTGTCAGTAAATGCAAGTGACCTTTCAATGGGTGTTATGGTTCCTTTAGAAATGTAATGTCCAAGGAACCTGATTTTTGTTTGAAATAAAGAGATCTTTGAACTAGAAACAGCTAGACCAACTATGGTTAAAGTTAAGCGCCTTATATATATATATATATATATATATATATATGTAACTCACAGCAAACATAATTGAATTTTATATACTAATATAACGGTGGCTAAGATTCTCGTAAGTCATACCTACATTGTTCTTTAAAGATGCATATAATTGAAATTTAAAGTTGTATTTTTAATTCAACCTTTGACTTTATTGGGCAATTTCTATTGATATATTTGATTATGTTGAGAACAAGATGAGCCCATCGATTTTCAAAAGTAATTTAATGGCCACACTAGCAAATTACACAAATAATCATATGCATGCACGGCCCACCAACTCAATTTTTTCTGCAATCCTATTACTTCTCAGGCGATTGATTCATAAACATATGGCAAAATTTTGAAACTACCTTTCAAGTGTGCACCTATAAATATAAACAACACCTAACTTATGTTCCAACAAAATCCAAAATTTTTGATCCTCTAACTTTGTGTATTACCATAAAGCAGAAGAAGGTAGCATATATAAGAACAAAATGAGTGTGGAAGTGTTAGATGGTGCGACAATTGTCAGCTTTGTGGAAGATGAAGAAGCATTCAACAACTGAAAACGAAATCGTTTTGCCCATCTTAATGCAGATCATGATGGTCTCCTTTCTTATGTAGAAATAATGTAGGAGCTCAAGAGTTTGAGGGTCCTTGAGATCCATTTTGGCATTGATGAGAAACCAGACCTAGAGAAGCTTGCTAGTGTTTACAACTTTGTCCAATTTAATCATGAATCAAATGGCATGGTGGATTTGGAGGAGTTTAAGGCAGAGACCAATCAAATGATTCTTGCCATGGCCCACGGTCTTAGTTTCTTGCCTGTACAAATGGTCCTAGAAGAAGGTAGCTTTTTTATTAAGGCTGTGGAGAAGTAGTATTTTGCCAAAGCGACTGTTTAACTAATCTATTGCTAGTTTTGACCTGAGTAATTGTTTTGCTTTGCTATGTTTTTCTTATTTCATTCCTTCTTGTTATTCCCGATAAATAATTAATAATGTTGTATAAAATTTAAATAAGTAAAAAGTCACTATATTTCAACTTCTTGGTACAAAAATAGATACCAAATTGATCAACATGCATGATTATAGATTCCATAAAATTTACTTTCATTTGGTATAGGCAGGTTTATATAGTAATCACCACTAAGGCCATGTTCAGTTGCTAGAAAATAAGGTTGGAGATGAGATATTTTTCATTTCCTCTATAATTTCCTTTGTTCGATTGGTAAAAGTGAATTGGGAATTAAATTCTGTTCTCCACCCAATTTCTGGTATTTGAGGAATTTGATTTTTGTATTGAAAAGTAGGGAAATTTGGATTCTAAATCATGAAAAGGTCGTGTTTTTCTATTTTACCTCTATTTAATTTTAAATTTCTAATTTTATCCCTAAACAAATTTAAATGGAAAAAATCTATTTCTCTCTTAACATAATAGCCTCTCACTCAAAATCGGAGGATCCTCTCTCTCTCTCTCTCTCAACTTCCGGCAGCTATCACTGATGATAAAGAGCACCGTTGACAGCTTTTGAGCATACAAAATTATTCCAAGTTCCAGCAACCTCTCACATCTTTCTTACAGCTTCAATCTGTTCAGTCTCGACTTCGATTTCTCAATCTCAACTTTGATCTCTCGACTTAGAATGGTATAACGACTAGCAATTTTTTCAGCTTCAATTTCTTGATGTCAATCCCTCGATCCTCAATCTCGGGTTTTGGCCCCCACAAGCTCGCTTTCTCTCCTGTAAGTGGCTTCTTGTTTGTATTTTGTTTCATTAGCTGTGTCTTGAATTTTGGTTCAATGCTCGACAAAATGCCTCACTCAGTTTCTGTTTTATAGTGATTTAAATAGATAATTGTTTTATTTATTTATTTTTTTGGGGGTAGCATTTTGGTGTTTGCATGTGTTAGTCATTAGGTCTCCTCTTTGTTAAATAGTAGGATTCTTGATTTTTATTCTAAATATTGATGAATTCTTGAACTTGATTGTGAAATAAGTTCCATTTTAAAACCCTTATAAATGACCGTGTATAAAATGATCATCAAATTTTGAGGAAGTTCTGCAAGTAATTTATCGAGCATTGTTTTAAATAAATAAAAAGAAAAAGAAAAGAAACGGTGTGTTTATTTGCTGGTTGAACTGTAAGTTTTAGTGTTATTTCAACAATTAATTAGCAAATGTTTGATTATTAATTAGCACTCCTCAACATACTTAGAAGCTTATTCATTTTTTGGCTTGATTGTATTGGACCTAAGGTTTATGCCATGGGACAATTTGGAGAAATTTTTTGCTATAAAAATGTAAAAAGGGATTATTTCATGGTGATATGCATTAGACATCAAGTTTGCTATTGTATCTTATTCATCATCATATATATTCAATGAAATTCATTAGGATGAGTTTTAATTGTTTGATTGGTTTGCAAAATTAGTTAGCAATTTCACTGTCTGAAAGATGCTACAATAACACAAGCATTGAGTTGTAATTTTGGCACAACAATATTAATTAATTGTAGCATCAGTCATTTTTTACAAATGACTGGCTCTGGATTATTTTTTTTTTCAATGGTGATGCTAGATTTCATTTTTTTTTAATTTATGAGAAAATAGTTACTTTTAGTGGATGGATTATTTATTGCAGCCGTGGCATTTTGGGTGGACAAAAGTTTCATGTTCGTTGTTGTGCCCATATTCTAAATTTGATTGCGAAGGATGGTTTAAGTGTGATTGGTGATCTGATTGCAAACATTCGCGAGTGCTATTTTTTTGTCATGATCAACAAAAAGGAAATCAACATTTGATGAGAATGCACGTAAGTTAGGCATTACTTCTGGTAAAAAACTAGTGCAAGACTATCCAACTATATGGAATTTTACTTATCTTATGATTTGTTCTGCATTGCATTATAAGAATGGTTTTTGTCGATTAAAGAGCATTGATGGCCAGTATAAGTTTTTTCCTAGCGAGCATGATTAGCAATTGGCTAGTGCCATAGAAAATGATTTGAAATGTTTTTTATGATTGTACAATATTGTTTTTTAGTACCAGTTATCCAACATCTAATCTATTGCTATGCCTTGTGTGTGATATTAGATTGCACCTGAATGAGTGGGTTTCAACTCTTAAGTATGATGAATTTAGAGTCATGGCATAGAAAATGATTAAAAAGTTCGATAAGCATTAGCATGACATGAGTGGAATATTGTCTATTGCATGTATCTTTGATCCTAGGTTCAAAATTAGGTTCGTTGAGTATTACTTTTCCATGATTTATAGGGATGATGCTACTTCTTGTGTCCAAATAATGCATGATGATTGTCAAAGTATAGTAAAAGAGTACAAAGCTAAATATGCATCAACTGTTAGTTCTCATGGGTGTAGTAGCTCTAGTTCATTGAGTACTTTTCATTCTATGTCGAGTTTGGGTTCATATAGGAGTTCAATTGAAAGGATTTTAGGGTTTACTAGTTTTGTTATTGTTAGTAATGAGGAAGTAAAGGACAAGCTAAACACTTATTAGGGTGAAAAGTTAGTACCATTTAATGTTAAGGAACACTTTGATGTTTTAACTTGGTGGAAAGTGAATGGTAGTAACTATCCTATATTGTCTCGAATTGTGCGAGATATTTTAGCTATTTCAGTTACCACTGCTACTTTTGAATCTGCTTTTAGCAGTAGTGGTCAATTTGTAAGCCTATATTGCGATAGACTTCATCCAAGCACGTTATAAGCTTTGATGTGTAGTCAAAGTTGGATACGTGCTTTTTGTGGAGGTATATGGTTTGCATTTTAATTTTTATATTTTTTGTTTATTTAAATTAATTAATAACTAACTTATTTTTTATTTTCATTTTTATTTTTTTTATTTGCTGTGGCATTGACCTCTACAGCATATGCTAAGATCCTTGATGAGGAGCCAGCGATTGAAATAGATATATAGGCTATAGAGGTATATAGTTTTAATTTATATTGTTTTGTCAAGTATTTATTAAGTTGAATTGTTAAAACGTGTTTTTATTTTTTGTTTTTTATTTATTTTGTATATGTTTATGAAGAATCTTAAAATGTGCTTCAATGGTGATGGCTGCAAGTTTATACTGAAGGCTTCAATTATTTAGATTTGTCATATAAAATTTGATCATTTGTAATTATATTGAAGGCTTAAAATTATTATATTTTTATTTATTTGGAGGTTGTTAAAATTTGATCATTTGTAATTTTATTTCTAAATCTGGAGGTTATTAGAATTATTAAATTTTTTAAAACAAAGGGACTAGAATATTCAAAATTATTTTTTTAAAAAATGGGGATCGAGCCCCTATTTTAATCCCCACTTAATTCAGGAATTTTCAAGGATATACCAAAATTGTCCCCAATTATAATTTTTCAAGTATGGGCCAGGTTTAGGGAATAGCTTACAAATTGGGTTCAGGTTTGGGTATTATGATCCTCACCCCGAACCCGCCCTATTGACATCATTGCTAGTAAATGTACCCAAGTGACAATTGATTCAATAATATCATTCGAACTGTCAAAATGCGGGTTATATTGTTGGACTATTAAATAGTGTCCGAGAATCGTCCATGGACCTTGAGTGAGTGTGTAATGCGCATCTAATTCTATTTTAAACCTGACTAAATAAAAATTGTTTTACAAAACAACGTAAAACCTTGCGACTGTTTCCATAGTGTCTCTAGTCGATTACAAAGTTCTCTGTAACTCATTGTCCTTCCGAGAAGTTTCACAATCACCATATTCTACCACGATTTCACAAGTTGTGCATGCACCCTTTGTGAAAACGAAATCGATGGAAGTTGGTCATTCTTCTAAACAACATCTTCATCATCAATATATAAGTCCTCCTCTCTACTCGTCATCTCCTACTCCTCTACTAGATGGTCCGCCAATAGTTTATCTTTAAAAGACAATAGAGGGGGCATCTCCTCATTCCCCCCTTTGTCCTTGATCTCGCTTTCTTTGTTGATCGGTCATCCTCGACAGGATGAGGAAGAGTTTTCATGAGTTCTGAATCCATATCTATAGAGGTTCTTTTTGTAATTTCCTTTTTCTCAAAAGAGAATAATCATCTTTCATACTCTAGGGGCAAAATTGACTTTAACTTATATTGCATTAAATATTAACTTATTTTTAACCAAACCTTGGTATTGAGTTGATGTGCCAGAAAACTTAGGTGAGAAAATGATAATATCCCTATATTTTACGATATTTTGTGTTACATGATTTGTTGATAGCTTTGAGAACATTTTTCAATTATTTCATATAATTACTAAAAGAAATTGAGTTTATGTTGATCTATTGTGATTAGCTCAATGATGCGAAAATAGAATTTTTTTTATAAAGTTTTGTGATTGTTGTGTTTTTGTAAAATATTTATCATGCTCTATTGTTTCTCCTTTGATCATTAAGTGTGAAGTTCAATTTTCTGCCTTGTTCAATGGTACAAGTTAAATTTCTTCTTTGGAGAATGATTATAGGCAAATAAAGTTTTTGTTATTAATTACTTTCTCCAAAATCTAATGGATACTTTTGTGTAGTATTTCAATCTCTTGATGGTATAAAGGAGTGGAGTGAATTCCGAGCAACTGGAGACTTTCATATAGAGAAAAAGACAAAGAGGAGACTAAGGAGACAACTCTATCAAATGCTAGATGAATCGCACCTTGGTAAAAAAGGTATTTCTTGATAAATTATTTGCTTATTTGATGATAAATAATTTACTAATTTTCTGAAATAGAAATAATGGAGTTTTTTAATTAGTTCATTACTTACTTACTTGCGAAGTTCTTGTTTCTATTTAAGTCCGTTCAACAGAGTGTTAACTTCTTTTTGTATCTGTTCTAATCTTATGTCATTTTTTTCGTAATTTATAGTTTTAGTAGGAGAGATAATCTCCAAAGAAAAAGCTTTTGGTGACTAGTAAAATACATTTATTTTTCACGTTTTATAAGTTATACATATTATGTATTCTTTTTTCTCTCTCTGCAACCCTGTCCTTCTCTAATGACTAACTTGTAATGTGCATCCTTATACAAACAAGTTTTGAAACTTTTGCTGGTAAGGATAAAAACCTACCTTCAATATACCATAAGATTGGCTAGTCTTTGTTAGTATTGAAATGTAAAGTGTTCTTATTGACCCATAGTTTTGAGAATTAATGCTTAATTTATATTCTTTTTAAACAATGATGAGTCGTTTGTCATTTAATATTGCAATGAATACACGATAGGTTATATGTTTTCCCTTAATATATTCTTATTTTGTTGGCATTTTGCATGATTCGATTTGTACATTGAGTTGGAATTTTTAATTGTGTGTTTATGATGACATTAAGCTGTCATAATCTTTTGTAAGGGCTAAATACCCGTTATAAAAGATACTTTGTAGTGTGAGAATATGGTTAGAAAGTATTTACAACGCCCTCATATGTAAATTCTCTTTGCCATCAAAAAGTCATCACAAAAGATCGTATATAACGGCAGGTAGTGCGCACATAAACCAATTTTTTCTCGTAGTGATATGAGATAGATTTTTGGGATAAAAATTTAGGGTAGTAGTAGTACTCTTTTATTTTCTTCATTCATAACTTAATTTGGTGATCATAGATTATTAGATGATAAACTAATGAACTATCTGTAATGTTCATTAATTATGACTGTTTTATTTTCACTTGGTGCTTTTTACCTATCGATGATTTTTTAAACTGTCTTAAGTCTACTCATTTAATATAATTGGAGTGGATATGAAGATGTGTAGGATTCATATAATGTGCGAACTTAACTGCCCTTTTGGGCTTAAAAATATTATATTAGGTCCATTTAAAAATTTAAATTGTGTTGTATGTTTGGCCCATTTCTTAATTTGTCATATATGTTCTCAGCTTGAAAGTGGTGTCCAAGTCATGATTTAATTGATTGACATAATTATCCATCTCATAATTTTAAATCTTCAAAAATACCAAGCCGAAAGTCACCGGTTTTTAGCTTCTTAATTAGCCAACCAATTTCAACACCTTTGAAAAATAAATTTGCACGGTCTCTCTTTCACGTTCAAATAAAAAACAAGAAAATATTAAGGTTTTCTTATATGAATTGAGTTAGAGTTATTTGATCAATTAGATTTCTTACTATTTATGGTAAGTTTTTCTTGTTTGCCTCAAATAATTATATTAATTTAAGTCATTGTTTGAAAACAAACAAAATTTCAAGTTGTTAATTATTAAGTTGACAATGAAGTTATTAGAGTATATAACTTTTCTAAAATTGGAAACCAGTCAAGGTTAGTTATAAATATGTTGAAAATCATTAACTCAATGAAGTTCAATAATTGGACACTTAGTATTGATTTGTACATTAAATGATCATAACATCAAAGCGTGGAAGAGTTTGATAGAATATTCCCAATATTTAAATAAAAATAAGATTCCACTCATTTTATTTATTCTGACTTGCATATACATATATAGTTCTTACATAAAGCATCATATGAAGTAAATAACTTATTACAACGCATGCAGTGCCATTTATTTAGATAAACGCGCGCGCGTGTGTGTATATAAGTATGGTACACGATCGGTTGTGAGGCTTGGCTTCACTCTTCAATTCTCTTCACCAGTCTCTCCAGCAAATTAAAGAGTAGCAGCAACTACAGCCTCTTCCGTTGTAACCACTGCTACTCAGCAACCGTTGGGACAGTACCTGCCGACAGGAGGGTACCTGCGGCCGTAGACGCCCCCACCACGTGGGTGAGTATAGGGATGCCCACGAGGAGTGTCACCATAGACACCCGTATGATGAGGATCACGAGTGGCACCAGTGACACCACCAGGAGGATAACCATAAGTAGCGTTCTTACCACCGCTTACTCCATTCCTCTCAGTGGCCTTCTCAGCTGCAAATTAATATTGTACAACAAAGTGTTATTTATATGGCTATATATGTAAACGCGTATCCAGTTCAAACTCCAAAGGGCTGCCTTTACTATACTCAGGACACCCACTTTCATGGCTAATAACTTGAAAGGGTTCTATCTGTTACAAGAAAAATTCATGCAAGTAACAGATAGTACTCCTAAATATATAATTAATTAACCTTACCATTTTTCTTGTGATCAATGGAAGTCTCAGCGAGGTCTCTGGCTGCCACGTCCGGAGACATAAAAACAATAGCCACTAAAAGACCTAAAACAAGGAAAATTTTAGAGCCCATTTTTTCTTACTGTATATCAATATAAGATTATTTTTCGAAGAAGGATATGATAAAATTAGCATGTTCGCTTATCTCTATTTATAGACGGTTTAGGGAGTTAGCAAACGGTCCGAGTAGTTGACGACAATTTTTTCACTTTCGACCACTTTGTCATATTATTATTGACTGGTTCTATTACCTATTCATCAACTCCCAAAAATAAAAAATGCGACAATAATAATTTTTTTTTTCACTTAGAAAAAAAAAAAACACCATCGCACGAGACATAATTTTAATGCTGTATTAGAAATTAACCTCAAATACTTGGATCACATACCAGAAAATATATTTGGATCATTGATTATTGAAAAACATTATATGTGTCTTGTTGAACTATTATTCTGGATTGATACACAAAATTTTTCAAAAAGTTCAAAAACACTGTCCTAGGGCTTGTATCTTAGATTTTATAAATTTAATAGATATCAATACGAAACCGTTATAAAGTAAAAGTAAATTTAGAAAAATTTGTAATAATATATTATGATAATCGAGAGAGGAAAAAATTTCATTTTATAATTCATTTTTTACATTAAATTATAATATTACTTTAGATTGTATAATTATTTTATAATTTTATGTGTTCATATTTATACTTTAATTAATATTGAAAATATTTAGTTAAATTTTGATTAAATTACAAAATTATTAAATAATCGTAATATAAAATTGGAAATATATTTAATAAAAATAAAAAATTAAGATCATTGACGTTGATAGGTATAATAAGTAATAAAAAAAAATTTGGATCATAATAATAAAAAATTATAAATCGTAATATTACAATCTAAATTATTATAATTAAAAATATTACAGTATTTCAATATTTTGGAGTTAAAATACACAACCATCTCCTAGATAGGTACTGTGTGCACTGACCGGAGTCACCGGAAGTAATAATAACGAGAGAGAGTCTTCATTCATGTCGCGTGTGAACGTATCAATCTTTGCTAGACGCGGCTACGACAAAAACTCGTTATCATTAACACGCGTACAGATGATTCGTTGCGTGTTAGCGACGGCTAAAATTCACTCTAATACGGAACGACTTCGAAGTCAACATTCAATCCAAGCCGTTAATTAATACCTATGTTAGATAACTTTTTTTAATCCAATAATCTATGCTAGATAGCTTTTAATCCCATCCTTTCTGCCCTTGTTAAATTAAGGTCCGTTTAGAATTGAGATGTTATTATAATTATCGAAAAAAAAGTTATAATTAAAATAAAAATTAATAATGTATAATAAATATGATTTTTAAATCATAATTTTGATAACCAATAGTAAATATATTATAAATTTTTTATTAATAAAAGTGGTAGATCAAATCAACTTAATTTTTTTGTTACAGTAAATAACATTTATCAAATATTTTAGTGCTACAACTTTTAAACAAAAGAAACGTTTATTTTTCTAACTTGATGATTTAATTGACTTGATTTGAACCACCTAAGTTTATTTATATTTTTAACTTAATAAAAAATTTTAGTCATTGAGTTTTATTAAACTATTGGGCCAAATTTTTTAACTTTTTACTTAATTTAAAGAGTCTGAATGATATCATTACAATGTATTATCCAAAATATCTTTGATTTTCATATTTACCTAAATTACACTTACTAATTAGCATTGTTTTGCGTCTCTATAACTTGTGAAAATATAGTTTCGGATTATTTCTATTTTCATCTTTTTATTTTCTTCAAATTAATATTATTTATTTTTATAAATTTTTAGGATTTTTTTCATATAAAACATCATAAAATACAACCAAAATTGGTCAACCTACTCTAGTTTAGAATATTACAAGGTCGTATTTATTTCAACATAATGTTTATAATAGTAAAATACTATATTATTTATGTTCTTTGAGATATTATTATTTGTTTAACAATAAAATTATTTAAGGGCACAAATATAAAATTACATGATCTCAAATTTTTGAAGTTGAAAAAAATCAACTTGGTATTTATTTTTAGAAATTTAGACAAAAAAATAAACATGACATTCAGATTCGAACATTCAAGTCTATTTAAAATTCAAATGAATTTAGATCTGTTCATTTTTTAGACAAAATAATAAATCTATTTAGATTTCAAACAGAAAAATCAACATTACCTATAGCTACCTAATCTTAATACCAAATAGAACCTACAACTACCCACGATGAGGTAAAAACCCCCTAAAATATTAAACGAAAATCTGTGCAACAGCCCAGGCAAACGACTTAAAAGATTTAATTTGATTGAAATAACTTTCAAGATAATCGTGTTAAAGAATTGACAAAGATGATAAAGACACTTTGGGGGAAAAAAATCAATTGAACTTTTCCCATTTATAAATACACAAAATTGGGTGTGGGTGTTCACATTTTTCTTAAGATGATTTTAAGACATTAATTATCAAGAATTAATTAAAAAATATAGATTCCTATGCTAGAAATAGACTCTCTCTCTCTCTCTCTTTCTCTCTCTCTCTATAGAAATAGACTCTCTCTCTCTCTCTCTCTATACATATATATATATTTCAATAAGAATATATTTAGTTAATTAATCAATAAGCTCACAATTTTGCTTGTTAGTGGAAATCTCGGTCAGGTCTCTAACTGCGAACCCTGAAGAGATAACAAGAACAATTGCCACTAAAAGAAGAAAAATCTGAAAGCCCATAGGTTTTTAGGAAGAAAAATAAAATTATTAGTGTTTTCTTATATCTCTATTTGTAGTAGGTTTAGCGCCAAGAATTTTCTAACGTTTTGACAGTGTGGCGTCGTGTATGACCTTCTAGTGCCACTTGTTACTCGTTAGCTACACCGGTAGTGATTTCAAGTTCAATCGTAACTTCGGACTAAATACTAAGAACGGTTGCGTCGTCAGTCGCTGTCACTCCTCTTGCCCCTTGTTCTGTGGCAATTTTGTCTCCGACAATTTATGCTTTTTTATACCCATCAATTTTGTTATTGGAAAAAAAAAAAAGTCCCCTTCAAGTTAAAATTTATTACAAATTTGCCATCCTCTTCAATCAACCATGCTTGCTGAAATTCTCGTTCGGTGTTTTGAGAGAGAAGAGAGAAAGCACAAAAATTTTTAAATGTCCTTTTAATTTGTTGAAATTGGGTATGTGTATAGAATAAGACTTGGGACATAATTTTAGTCACAGCCTCTTTACTTCAAGAAAGAAATAAATTGGGAAAACTCAAATTATGAAATTCAGAGATTTAAACTCAAATCATGTCCCAATTCTTATTCTATACGCATAACCAATTTTAACAAATTGAAAGAACGTTTAAGAATTTTTGTACTTTCTCTCTTCTCGCTCACAACACTGACGGAGAATTTCGAAAATCATGGTTCACAGAAGTAAAAGCATGGCAAATTTGTAATAAATTTTAACTTAAAGATTTTTTTTTTTTTAGTAACAAAATTGATGTATAAAAAGCATAAATTATCAAAGACAAAATTACCACAAACGCGTGGCAAAACACGTGGCAAGAGGAGCGCCGGTGACTAACGCAGCGAGTGTTGCTAGCGACTGTCGCCTGTCGCTGGCACTCCTCAAATACTAAATCCAATCAGTCAATATATACTAAGCACTATATGTTCGCACACTCTCTTTCGATATTGGTCATAATATTTTCGTTGTAGTAATTTTTCCGTTGTATAAATAAACTTATGGATGTCTAAGAGCTGATGCATGTTGCCTGAAACTGAAAATAAAAATACGATGAAATTTTGAATTATAAAGTAATGCTGGGAATATATGGTGATTTATATTTACTGTCTATATGTATTAATGATGGAATATTTTAGAGTTTCATTTGAGTTTCATTATAGATAATATTGCATACAGTGAGACACAGGCGTGCTCAACTGCACATGAAACTTCCGCTAACATTCTTTCACATCTACAAAACTTCAGCTACCGAAAAATCCTGAAATTTGAATAATACATAAATACGATAGATCTCTCATCTCTGCAATTTACTCCTAACAGAAGCTAGCATTATTTTACATATCCTTTCTTCAGCGAAACCACTAAAATATAAATAGTAAATACATTTTCTAGCACTAATGTTGATTATACTGTTGGAGTATTTTATAGTGGCCCACGTGCCACATTATTAAATTAATAATGGTTTAAGATTTAAAATAATAAATAAATTATGAGTTGAAATCTTATTGATTAAATAGGAATAAAATAACTGTATACTTTGATGGAAAGTGGGAATTAGAGTTATAAAAAAAGTGAATCACTTTAAAGGGGTGAAGAGAGAAAAATCAATTTTTCTTATTTTTTTAATTGTTGCAGAGAAAGTTTGTCAAGAAAAATTGTTATGGATCAAGGTATATTTTCTCTTAATTATATTTATGTGAAAATTATGATATTCTATGTTTTTAGGGATTAAAGTTCATTCAAACTAAGTTTTATTTACTTTTGGAAATTATAAAAATTTCAACAATTGGTATAAGAGCCATAATTAGAATTCGTGATTTTCCATTAAAGATTATGGTGAGTTATATATTTTCCGCTGCAATCTGCTCATCAAACAGCCGCATGAATTTTCCTTCGATTTATGAAATCTGGCATGAATAAATCTAATGTTGTCGTATTGTCTCTAATGTTTTAATTAAATTGTGGACATGTGTTCTTGTTTGAATAAATGCATCGATTCGGCTCCACGTTTCACGTATTGCCATTATAATTGAACCATTGTTCACGTGAATTGCTCATGAATCTAATAGGCTTTTATACTGTATTTTATTAATTTAATTTTTTTTGTCATGTTTTAACTATATCAGGGCCATGAAATTTTGTTTTATGAATCTGATATAGGCTTATGAATCTTACGAAATTGGCCATGATGAATTAATCTGACCAAGCTTATGTATTCTATGGAATTTGTCTGATACGTTTGAATCTATTTGCATATTATTGGCTTACATGCAATATTAATGAACTTAAGGAATTCATGATCCTTTTCTTTAATATACGAATATTACTGTAAGTATATATATGCCTATTATTGTTACAACATTCATTGTTATTTGATTTTGATGCCTGTATTATATTTAATTTGTTAGTCACTAAAGTGGCCAAATTAAAAAGTTTTCATAGATGTCAAATTAAATTCAATTTCAAGTACTCATAATTATTGTGATGCTTAAGATTGAATGATATGATGCTTTTCTTGTATGGGTATATTGAAATTCATAGATTATAAAATATTTAAGAATCGCCCAAAGGTTGATTAATTAATTTTATATTCTATGATTATGATTGTGGGTAATTAGTATGCTTGATTAAATATGCATAGTATATCCAAAGATAGCTTGCACGTCTAGTGAATGTGTATTTAATTACCAATTATGTGAAATTAAAGTCAAGCATCAATTATGTATATTGTAGTATATTATTGTATCACCCAAAGGTGAACTTCAATTTACGCTTAAAGTTTATGTGAATTTTATCTGAATATATATTATCTGTTTAAGTTCAAAGCATTAATGTATGAGCATTTATATATAATTGCAGCACCTGTGCCTATTGCTCTTCATTTGCCAGTTTCGTCTGTTGTTATGTTCAATGGCCTTAATTACCTAAATTGGTCTGAGCAAGTCCAGTTTCACTTAGGTGTTCTGGATCTTGACGTAGCACTATTATCTGAAAGGTCAGCTGTTATTACTGAAGAAAGCAATATTGAAAAGAGATCTTCCCATAAGACTTGGGAGAGATCAAACTGACTAAGCCTAATGTTTATGCCGATGACAGTTGCCAACAACATCAAGTTAACAATTCCAAAAACTGAAAGTGCTAAGGAATATATGGAATTTGTGAAAGAGTGTTCTCAGTTTGAATCGGCTGATAAATCCCTTGTTGGGGCATTAATGGGTACATTGACTACAAGTAAGTTTGATGATACACATACCATGCATCAGCATGTGACTGAGATGATAGACACAGCGGCAAAATTGAGGTCCATGGGGATGGAAGTGAGTGAAAGTTTTCGTTGTGCAATTTATTATCAACTTTTTTCCTTCTGAGTATGGTGCATTTCAAATAAATTATAATACCATTAAAGACAAATGGAGTATAAATGAACTTCAAACCAAGCTCATTCAGAAAGAGACAAGACTTAAGAAATAAGGAATTCACTCAGTTAACCTCATGGGTCATAAAGGAGTTGAAAAGAAACTTGAAAGAAAAAATTATCACAAGGGCAAGAAAAAAGCATCAAAGCTGAAAGTACAATCCACCTAGGTCCATTAAAAGGACATCAAGAATGAGAAGTGTCATTTCTGTAAAAAAAATGGATATTTCGCTAAAGATTGCCTAAAACGTAAAGCTTGGTTCGAAAAGAAATGTAAGCCTAGTGCTTTAGTATGTTTCGAATCAAACTTAGTTAAAGTTCCTTATAACATGTGGTGGATTGATTCTGGTTGCAGTACTTACGTTTCAAACACGATGCAGGGATTTCTTACGATCCAAACCATAAATCTAAATTAGAAGTTTATTTTCATGGGGAACCGGGTTAAAGCACCAGTTAAAGGCATTGGAACTTATCATTTGGTTTTAGATATTGAACATTATTAGATCTTTTTTTCAGACTCTTTATATTCCTTCTATTTCTTGCAATTTAATTTCCTTGTCCAAACTTAATTCTGTTGGATATTCTTTTACATTTGAGAATAGATGTTTTAGTTTGTCTAAACATAATAATATTATTGGTTCTGGAATTCTTTCTAATGGTCTATATAAATTGAAGCTTGATAATATTTTTGCTGAATCTCTATTGACCTTGCATCATAATGTTAGCACTAAACGTGATCTAATAAATGAAAGTTCAGCTTACTTGTGGTATAAACATTTAGGTCACATATCCAAAACAAGAATAGAGAGATTAGTAAAGAATGAAATCCTTCCAGATTTGGATTTTGTTGATCTTAATATTTGTGTGAATTGTATTAAGGGAAAACAAACAAAACACACAAGTAAGAAAGAAGCCACAAGAAGTAAAAAGCTTCTTGAGATTATACACACTTATATATCTAGGCCTTATGATGTTCCATCTTTTAGTGGAGAAAAGTACTTCATCACCTTTATGAATGAATTTTCAAGTTATGGTTATATCTATTTGTTGCATTAAAAATCTCAATCAGTAGATATCTTAAAGGTATTTATCAATGAGGTTGAAAGGCAACTAGATAGAAAGGTGAAAATTGTTAGGTCTGATAGAGGCGGTGAATATTATGGAAGATATACCGAGAATTGACAATGCCATGATCCATTTACTAAGTTCCTTAAAAGACGTGGCATATGTGCTCAATACATAATGCTAAGTACACTAGAACAAAATGGTGTAGCAAAAAGGTGTAACCGTACCTTAATGGATATAATTAGGAGTATGTTAAGCTATTCGTCTGTGCTCTTATCGTTATGGATGGAAGCATTAAAGACCGTTGCTTATTTGTTAAATAGGGTTCATAGCAAGGCAGTTTCAAAGACTCATTTTGAATTGTGGACGAGAAAGAAACCTAGTGTAAGACACCTGCATGTTTGGAGCTGTTAGGAGATAGTAAAAATTTATAATCCACATGAAAGGAAATTGGATTCAAGAACAACCAATGGATATTTCATTGGTTATCTAAAGAAATCTAAATGGTACAGATTTTATTGTCCTAACTATCGCATGAGAATTGTTGAATCTAAAAATGCTAGGTTTATTAAAAATAGCAAAATTAGTGAGAGTATAGAACTACGAAAAGTGGAAATTTAAGAAGTTAGAGTGCAAGTTCCCTTGCCTGTTACTTCTTCTAAAGTTGTTGTTCCTGTAGTTGTTGAACACACTAACAACCTTGAAGAAGAACAAATAAATGATCTAGTATTCCATAATGAAGTAGTCAATAATAAATCTATGACAATTGAACCACAAGAAATAACATTAAGAAGATCTCAAAGACAAAGAAGATCTATTATTTCTAATGATTATAAGGTTTACTTGCGAGAGTCAAAATTTGACTTAGGAATTGATAAAGATCTAGATTCGTTTTTACAGGCCATAGAAAGTACTAATTCTAATAAGTGGTTAAACGCCATGAAAGAAGAGTTGAAATCAATGGATCACAATAATGTTTGGGACCTTGTTGAATTGCCTAAAGGTTGTAAATGAATCGGGTGTAAATGGGTCTATAAGACTAAGCGTGACTCAAATGGCAATATTGAATAATACAAGGCCAGACTTATTGCGAAAGGTTTTACTCAAAAAAAAATGGCATTGACTATAAAAAGACCTTTTCACTAGTCTCTAAGAAGGACTCTCTAGAATTATTATGGCATTAGTGACTCATTATGATTTAGGGTTACACCAAATAGATGTGAAAACTGTCTTTCTAAATGAGAATTTAGAGGAAGACGTTTATATAGCCCAACCTGAAGGCTTTTTAGCTGAAAGAAAGGAACACCTCATGTGTAAATTAAAGAAATCAATATATGAACTTAAGCAAGCCTCCCGACAATGGCATCTTAAGTTCAATGATACCATTACTTCTTTTGGATTTAAGGAAAACATCATTGATCGATGTATATATCTTAAGGTCAGTAAAAGTAAAATTATTTTTCTGATTCTGTATGTTGATGACATTTTGCTCGCTGCTAATGATTTTGGTTTACTTCATGAGACCAAGGAGTTTCTCTTTAAGAATTTTGAAATGAAAGATATAGGTGAGGCATCCTATTTGATTGGAATTGAAATATTCTGTGACAGAGCATAAGGATTGTTAAGGTTATCTCAGAAAGCATATATTAATAAAGTTTTAGAGAGATTTAGAATGGAAAAATGCTTTGCAAGTGTTGTTCCAATTCAGAAAGGAGATAAGCTGCAAAGAAAGTATTGAGATACTTGCAAGGAACGAAGGCTCACATGCTCACTTATAAGAAATCTGATCATCTCGAAGTGATAAGGTATTCAGATTCAGATAATGCCGGGTGCGTGGATACTAGAAAATCCATATTTGGCTATTTGTTCATGATGGCTGGAGGAGCTATCTCATGAAAAAATGCAAAGCAGTCTGTCATTGCTACTTACACTATAGAAGCTGAGTTTGTGGCATGCTTTAAGGCCACAATTCATGGATTATGGCTGTGGAACTTTATTTTAGGGCTTAGAATTGTCGACAGTATTACCAAGCCGCTGAAGATTTATTGTGATAATGCCGTAGCAATCTTCTTTTTAAAAACGACAGGTATTCAAAAGGTACTAAACATATGGAATTGAAATACCTTGTCGTTATAGAAGAAGTTCAGAAACGAAGAGTGTCAATCTAGCACATTAGCACCAACTTTCTGATTACGGATCCTTTAACAAAAGGATTAAACCTCAAGGTTTTCAGTGAACATGTTGAAAGGATGGGTATTATTGGATGCCATTATTAACGTTATGTTTAAGCTTTTTTAGGCTCTTTATGTATTTGATACTCTGAGCTCATTTAAGTATTGTTTCTAATTCTTTTATATCCTATTTGATTTAATGATATATACATGAATGATGATATAATTGTTAATAGGTTATGTCTCTGGTTAAGACATTATTGTTGGACCATTATTGTTCTTTTTCCCATTACAGGTCATGTTAAGTATAAAAACTGATATTGTGATACATAGAAGGAATTATGTCAAAATAATGATGTGGAACAATTATGATCCATATTAGTTTTGCTTAATGATGATTTTCTGGCTTGATCAATGTAAGTAAGGATTTAGCTCTTAATATGCACATAATGTTTAGTATTATTAAATCATTAATTTCAATGTGCCACATGGGCCAAGTGGGAGAATGTTGGAATATTTTAAAGTGGCTCACATGCCACATTATTAAATTAGTAATGATTTAGGATTTAAAATAATAAATAAATTATGGGCTAAAATCCTATTGGTCAAATGGGGATAAACTAATTGCCCACTTTGATGAAAAGTGAGAATTAGGGTTTTACTAAAATTGGTTCTCTCTCCAGCCAATATAAAAAAGATATCACGTTAGTTTTCAATCCATTAAGAAAGTAAGTCATTTTAAATGGGTCAAGAGAGAGAAATCAATTTTTCCTATTTTTTCAATTGTTGCAAAGAAAGTTTCTCAAGAAAAATTGTTATGGATCAAGGTATGTTTCATTATGTTTATATGAAAATCATGATATTCTATATTCTTAGGGATTTAAGTTCATTCAAATTAGGTTTTATTTACTTTTGGGAATGATAAAAATTCTAACATATACATTCTGAGCACTAGGTTTCTAAGTCATTCATGTTAAAGAATTTCTTCATATTCTTTCAACAGTAAAATGCACAAGCAGCTTCACTTTTACATCAGAAACTCAAATTTTCTGCATATTCAACAATAGAAAAATTCATTAAATAAAACAAGTTTGGCCTTTCTTTTTAATTAATTTGTATGTTAACTGTTAAACATTAAAATGAAAGCTATATTCAGCTAACAAACATTGAATTCAGCTAACAAACATTGAAATGAAAGCTAATCAATCTTAATTTGAGTAAGCAAACTCACCAATGGAACAAGACGACAGGAGCTTCAACATGCAGGAACAAAAATTTTCGCCGAAAGGACTTCACGTGGACGGCCACAACAAAAAGTAAAACCTCAAGATCAATATCTATAATCAAAAGCTTACCTGAAAAGTTGAGAAAGAGAAGAAGAAGAAGAAGAAGAAGATCGCCAGCGTTTTACACCATTTTCCAATGACCATCTAAGATTTTGGCTGCCAGGCACAAGCACAGCGAGATTGGGAGTGGTCGACTAAGTTTTTTTTTTTTTTTTTGGAAAATGATTTAGGGTTTAGTTTGTAATTAAAGGTAAATATTAAAATGGCAAATGACTTTTTGAATGGCACAAATTTAGTAACAAAATGTGATGGCCTTAAACTTATTAAATATCATAAGCATTGATTTTATTGTAATTATAATCTTGAGTTAATTAATTATAGTTTCATAATTGTGAATATCTTGGGTGTATAAATAATTTGAATAAAGCTCGTTTAATTAATTATAGTTTCATAATTGTGATTTTTATTCTATTTGAGTTATTAGTGGATGCGACATATATTTATAATCAAGGTTATGTAGTATTTTAGTGGAAGTAATTATGAACTGTGAAACTATAGATTAACTTGATGAATTTTCGGTAATTGATTATAAAATTCTCTGACAAGAGTGTGTCAACTTAATTAGTATATTAAAAATGATCATTGGAGAAAATTACTAAGTGTCAAGGACGAACAAAATGTAGTTAAATTGATTGGATAATTGAGATATCAATTTAATTAATAATGTGGTACAAAAGAATTATTCAATAAAAAATTAATGTGGCATGGTTCAAATATTTATTCGAGAACACTATTCTAAATAGCATACAATATGAAGGTTGGTTCCAATCTTCTAATGGAGTAGATTTGGAATTAATAATTAGGCTTGTGATCTATTAAATTGTTGGTGGCTAGTTCGAACTTGAATCATAACCAAGAAGATGTTGGCAATGAATGGTGATCTATTAAATTGTTGGTGACTAGTTTATGTCTTGGGAGCTTGAATTACTACTACAAAAAAGCAAATGTATGATATCTAGTGTACAATAATTTTATATATTTTATAACAGTTGCAATTCAATGATTTCCGTTTGTAAAACGTTTTTAAACCAACAAATAATATGTAAAAGAGGAAAAAATTCAAGAAATTATGAATGCAATTCAGTTTTAGGGCGTTCAAGATCTAATCCAATTTAATCAAACCAATTGATGCAATCTAAACAGATCCAATGTTTGTATGATTGACGTTTTGATTGAATTGATTTGAATTACTAAATGGAAAATCCAATGTTATTGAAATGGTTTATGGATCTATTTGTTAAAATCCAATATAAATCAATCCTATCAATGAATCTTTATTTTCTTTATTTCCTTTTTAAAAAAGCTACATGTCGCTTTTATATTTAATTTGCTAAAAAGAACCTAATTTTCCTTAAAAAAATAAAATCTAATTTTGTATAATTACAAATATACAATAATAATGCAAAGTACAAATTACAAGCAGCAACCACTATTTGCTTTCAATATTCAAATTTCAGTTATTTTTTTGTCCAAATTACGAGCAGCAACCACTATTTGCTTTCAATATTCAAATTTCAGTTATTTTTTTGTCCACCATATAACAATAAAACATCTGTATCATTAAATATTAAAGATTTTTTTTTGTTCAATTTAGAACTCTAGAAAGTAGTTGATAATTTTTCTTTGTAAATTTTTATTTTATTGAGATTGATCAAATTGAATTGAATTGGATTTAAATTTTGTTAGTTTGGATTATATTAAATTGTAATCCGTAATTGGATCAAATTGGATCCAAAAATTAAAATCTAATACGTGATTTATTGGACTTTTTTAATTTTAAAAAATCCATTGGATTTGATCACCCTTTTCTGGTATTATCGAAAAAAAAAGGTCAATATATTATATATGATTATACTGAAATCTAACAATACAGATAATTTGAAGAGTAAATAGCTTAAAGAAAGAAAGAATTGCTAAAAACTTCAAAATTTTGTTCCCTTAAATAGATTACTTGAAAGGCTTTCTTTCCGTGAACCCCAAATTTTTACATGTTGACTGATTATGAAACAAAGTTTCTCTTTGCAGTAGCCTTGGCCATTCATGCCTCTAAAAGTTAAGGAAAATATCTTTCGTTTTGCCATGTGTTTAATTTGGCTAGTTGAGAGTGTCGTCTGTGGTGGAGTATTTTTTTTAAGATAAATTAGGGAAATTATGACATGTCATGAGAAAAATAAAAAAATAATAATAAATTTTGACGTCAAAATACTATAATTGTCACATGTCGCATTGGATCCTTCAAACCTTAAAAGAATTAGGTTATGAGAGTCCTTGACTTACTAGCCTCATCGATTGAATTATGTCGGAGCGGAGTTGATTTTTATAACATCGATCTATAGACGACATAATTGATTAAAACTTTTTTCTGACCGCATATCTTTAATTAAAATTCTAAAATCCATTCATGTATACTTCTTATGCAGCATCACAAAGTAGGTAGTTTATAAGGCATAAATTTAAGCAACATTTATTTAGTGACACAAATTTCTTTGCATCAACAACAGCCTCTAGAAGAACCTGCAACCTCTTCCCTTATAACCACCGCCACAGCGACCGTTGGGACAGTTCCCACCACCACAGCCGTACTAATCGGACCTCCAGGGCTTGGTAGCACCCCCTAAGGGGTGCGTTTGAAATTGAGGTGCTGTAATTTTTAAACTGCAACTACTGTGAAAAAAAAAATTGTAATTATGAAACAAAAATTAGTAATATATAGTAAATATAAATTTTAAATAATAATTTTGATAAAATTATTAAAGATATAATAGAGTTTCCATCATATAAGTGAAAAATCATCTCAACATAACTTCCAAACTACAGCAGCTAGTATTTACCAAATACTTTAATGATGTATCTTTTAAGCCATCACTGTCCAACCTCAATCTCAAACGCACCCTAAGTCAGAGGAGGATTTTCACCGTACTTAGCATCATCTATTCCATTTTTCTCCGTGGCCCCCTTAGCTGCGCATGTAAATAGCATCATCTCCCCTGATTTAAATTTGCGTTTTAATATAATCCAACTTAAAGCACGTAATATTGCTACATATGTTGGAATATATATGAAAACAAAATTGATCTAATTATTGTACGCTCGCCATTACTGTTAATCAAAATTAAGAAGACAAATACCAAGTACCGGACTCACCATGTACCTTGTAAGTGGAAGTCTCAGCCAGGCCTCTAGCCGCCACCTCTGAAGGGATAAGAAAAAATACAATAGGCGCCATTAATGACCGAAAACAAGGAAAATCTTAGAGCCCTTTTTTTTTTCCGACTGAGTGAAATGATAGAGGACTATTTATTAAAAAGGATATGATGAAATAGAATTGTACTTTTCTTATCTCTATTTACATTAGTTTTAAAGAGTTGGTGGTCTGAGTAAGCCACCAAGAATTTTTCACCCTTATGAACCACAATTAATGTTACATTTTGGTGTCCAAATGACCATACTGCTGTGTCGAACATATGCGAACATTTTCCATCGTTGCAAGCTGGACCTTTGTATACAACTTGTTTCAAGTGAGCCCTTGATTCCTCTCCAAAATATCAAGATGTAGACACTTGACTTCTATGGCAATAAATTAACAGCTCCTAATATTTAAATTTTAATTTGACTTTCAATTTATATGTTTTCATTCATTGTTTAGTGGTTAAGAAATTTTACAAATTATAAAATTCTTAATTTGAGTATAACATCTTATTCAAATTAGAATTCAAATATTGAAATCCCTTAAATTATTAATAAATTGATTGTGATTTATAAGCTTGATAACCCAGTCTATATCAGTCACGAACTCAAGACTTTTCTTATCTCAAATAAGTGAAGGACTTGTGTGGGGTTGAGATTGAGGTTCAGACTATTTAAGACCTGCCATTTAGTAGGTTTTAGTCCTACCCAAAGACCCACAAATTGAAAGACAAAAGACCCATATCGTTTTAAAATATTTGTTAAATATGTGGGTCTCACCATGGGATCCATCAAACTTTTCAGATGGCAAGTTCTGTGCTGAAGTAATGTGCTCCACCTTCACACAAATCCTAAATAAAAGGAAAAAAACTTAAATTGGCAAATTTATTTTCATTTTTTTCAAATGATTATTAAAGTCAAATTTTCTGAGGGGTTGATGATATTCCATCCCTCTAGTTTTGTCAACCTATCCCAGTCCAAAAATATAATTATAAAAAATTCACATTATGTGTAATAATTTGAAATGAAGAAGAAATTTGAACAGCTAACCAATTAAATCTTCTTTAATTATTTGAACTTATAAGTACAAAAGTATATTTGGACTATTTAGTTCTTTTATGTTATAATTTTAAAATAATTAAATTAAAATTATGTTAGAACAACATTAGTGATCAATAATGATAAACAAATTGAAGTAAAGACTTATTCTTTATTTCAAATTATCAAAAGTAATGCAATATTTTTGTAAATAATTGTTTTAAAATAGGATGGATTTACACAAATTGTAGGGTGGAAATATCCCATCCTTTCTTAGGAGCCATAATTTATTAGTCTTTTAATCGCATAGCTAAATGCTCTTTTAGTCCTTACAAGTTGAGCTAATTACTTAAGTAGTTTTTGTATTTGTAAAAACAATTCAAAACACCCTTATAAAAACTTTTGTAGTTGTTGGATCTAACTTTCTTAAGATAAAAAAGTAACCATGTTAGATATAAATTAAAATTCAAGCAAATCTAACATGCAACATGTGATAATTAAGTAGATTTTAAAAGATACTCACATATAGCGTGAACCTTTTAAGCACTTTTTTAAAATATGTAGGCACTACTACAAAATTGGTCAACAATGATAGTTTTAAATGATATAAGATAACGGTTTTAAAATCATCATTTTAGGCAGAGACATTAAAGGGGGCATAACTTTTACGATAATTAATTAACCATCATTAAAAATATATTTGTGACAATGGTTATTACACTAATCCATCATTATAAGCAGTATCTACATAAGTTTTAATGATGATTATTTTCAGAAAACCATAATTAAAATGGTACATTTAATGACAACTATTCAAATAACAATCGTGTATTACACTTTTTCATTAAATTTTTATGATGGTTTTTATTCATAACCGTCATTAAATGTACCTTTTTAATGACGATTTTAGGCAAATAACCGTCATTAAAACTATGT